>CM075875.1:1443598-1873095 GCA_038021265.1 Cyprinella venusta | reverse complement strand
TTTGACATCCGATATCTCGGCTCTGGAAGGGTCTAGAGCCTCCATTTTTGCGCGCTGGTCGAAGTCTCGTGGCCCTCTGTCAGAATCCAGAGTTTCAAGAAGATCGGAGGGGGTCAAAATTTCAGCCAAAAACGACAGTGTTACCCCTTATGTTTTTTTTTCAGGTCAAAACTTTGACATCCGATATCTCGGCTCTGGAAGGGTCTAGAGCCTCCATTTTTGCGCGCTGGTCGATGTCTCGTGGCCCTCTGTCAGAATCCAGAGTTTCAAGAAGATCGGAGGGGGTCAAAATTTCGGCCAAAAACGACAGTGTTACCCCTTATGATTTTTTTTCAGGTCAAAACTTTGACATCCGATAGCTCGGCTCTGGAAGGGTCTAGAGCCTCCATTTTTGCGTGCTGGTCGAAGTCTCGTGGCCCTCTGTCAGAATCCAGAGTTTCAAGAAGATCGGAGGGGGTCAAAATTTCGGCAAAAAACGACAGTGTTACCCCTTATGTTTTTTTTTTCAGGTCAAAACTTTGACATCCGATATCTCGGCTCTGGAAGGGTCTAGAGCCTCCATTTTTGCGCGCTGGTCGAAGTCTCGTGGCCCTCTGTCAGAATCCAGAGTTTCAAGAAGATCGGAGGGGGTCAAAATTTCGGCCAAAAACGACAGTGTTACCCCTTATGTTTTTTTTTTCAGGTCAAAACTTTGACATCCGATATCTCGGCTCTGGAAGGGTCTAGAGCCTCCATTTTTGCGCGCTGGTCGAAGTCTTGTGGCCCTCTGTCAGAATCCAGAGTTTCAAGAAGATCGGAGGGGGTCAAAATTTCGGCCAAAAACGACAGTGTTACCCCTTATGTTTTTTTTTCGGGTCAAAACTTTGACATCCGATATCTCGGCTCTGGAAGGGTCTAGAGCCTCCATTTTTGCGCGCTGGTCGAAGTCTCGTGGCCCTCTGTCAGAATCCAGAGTTTCAAGAAGATCGGAGGGGGTCAAAATTTCGGCCAAAAACGACAGTGTTACCCCTTATGTTTTTTTTTCGGGTCAAAACTTTGACATCCGATATCTCGGCTCTGGAAGGGTCTAGAACCTCCATTTTTGCGCGCTGGTCTAAGTCTCGTGGCCCTCTGTCAGAATCCAGAGTTTCAAGAAGATCGGAGGGGGTCAAAATTTCGGCCAAAAACGACAGTGTTACCCCTTATGTTTTTTTTTCAGGTCAAAACTTTGACATCCGATATCTCGGCTCTGGAAGGGTCTAGAGCCTCCATTTTTGCGCGCTGGTCGAAGTCTCGTGGCCCTCTTTCAGAATCCAGAGTTTCAAGAAGATCGGAGGGGGTCAAAATTTCGGCCAAAAACGACAGTGTTACCCCTTATGTTTTTTTTTTCAGGTCAAAACTTTGACATCCGATATCTCGGCTCTGGAAGGGTCTAGAGCCTCCATTTTTGCGCGCTGGTCGAAGTCTCGTGGCCCTCTGTCAGAATCCAGAGTTTCAAGAAGATCGGAGGGGGTCAAAATTTCGGCCAAAAACGACAGTGTTACCCCTTATGTTTTTTTTTTCAGGTCAAAACTTTGACATCCGATATCTCGGCTCTGGAAGGGTCTAGAGCCTCCATTTTTGCGCCCTGGTCGAAGTCTCGTGGCCCTCTGTCAGAATCCAGAGTTTCAAGAAGATCGGAGGGGGTCAAAATTTCGGCCAAAAACGACAGTGTTACCCCTTATGTTTTTTTTCAGGTCAAAACTTTGACATCCGATATCTTGGCTCTGGAAGGGTCTAGAGCCTCCATTTTTGCGCGCTGGTCGAAGTCTCGTGGCCCTCTGTCAGAATCCAGAGTTTCAAGAAGATCGGAGGGGGTCAAAATTTCGGCCAAAAACGACAGTGTTACCCCTTATGTTTTTTTTTCGGGTCAAAACTTTGACATCCGATATCTCGGCTCTGGAAGGGTCTAGAGCCTCCATTTTTGCGCGCTGGTCGAAGTCTCGTGGCCCTCTGTCAGAATCCAGAGTTTCAAGAAGATCGGAGGGGGTCAAAATTTCGGCCAAAAACGACAGTGTTACCCCTTATGTTTTTTTTTCAGGTCAAAACTTTGACATCCGATAGCTCGGCTCTGGAAGGGTCTAGAGCCTCCATTTTTGCGCGCTGGTCGAAGTCTCGTGGCCCTCTGTCAGAATCCAGAGTTTCAAGAAGATCGGAGGGGGTCAAAATTTCGGCCAAAAACGACAGTGTTACCCCTTATGTTTTTTTTTCGGGTCAAAACTTTGACATCCGATATCTCGGCTCTGGAAGGGTCTAGAGCCTCCATTTTTGCGCGCTGGTCGAAGTCTCGTGGCCCTCTGTCAGAATCCAGAGCTTCAAGAAGATCGGAGGGGGTCAAAATTTCGGCCAAAAACGACAGTGTTACCCCTTATGTTTTTTTTTTCAGGTCAAAACTTTGACATCCGATATCTCGGCTCTGGAAGGGTCTAGAGCCTCCATTTTTGCGCGCTGGTCGAAGTCTCGTGGCCCTCTGTCAGAATCCAGAGTTTCAAGAAGATCGGAGGGGGTCAAAATTTCGGCCAAAAACGACAGTGTTACCCCTTATGTTTTTTTTTTCAGGTCAAAACTTTGACATCCGATATCTCGGCTCTGGAAGGGTCTAGAGCCTCCATTTTTGCGCCCTGGTCGAAGTCTCGTGGCCCTCTGTCAGAATCCAGAGTTTCAAGAAGATCGGAGGGGGTCAAAATTTCGGCCAAAAACGACAGTGTTACCCCTTATGTTTTTTTTTCAGGTCAAAACTTTGACATCCGATATCTTGGCTCTGGAAGGGTCTAGAGCCTCCATTTTTGCGCGCTGGTCGAAGTCTCGTGGCCCTCTGTCAGAATCCAGAGTTTCAAGAAGATCGGAGGGGGTCAAAATTTCGGCCAAAAACGACAGTGTTACCCCTTATGTTTTTTTTTTCAGGTCAAAACTTTGACATCCGATATCTCGGCTCTGGAAGGGTCTAGAGCCTCCATTTTTGCGCGCTGGTCGAAGTCTCGTGGCCCTCTGTCAGAATCAAGAGTTTCAAGAAGATCGGAGGGGGTCAAAATTTCGGCCAAAAACGACAGTGTTACCCCTTATGTTTTTTTTTTCAGGTCAAAACTTTGACATCCGATATCTCGGCTCTGGAAGGGTCTAGAGCCTCCATTTTTGCGCGCTGGTCGAAGTCTCGTGGCCCTCTGTCAGAATCCAGAGTTTCAAGAAGATCGGAGGGGGTCAAAATTTCGGCCAAAAACGACAGTGTTACCCCTTATGTTTTTTTTCAGGTCAAAACTTTGACATCCGATATCTCGGCTCTGGAAGGGTCTAGAGCCTCCATTTTTGCGCGCTGGTCGAAGTCTCGTGGCCCTCTGTCAGAATCCAGAGTTTCAAGAAGATCGGAGGGGGTCAAAATTTCGGCCAAAAACGACAGTGTTACCCCTTATGTTTTTTTTTCGGGTCAAAACTTTGACATCCGATATCTCGGCTCTGGAAGGGTCTAGAGCCTCCATTTTTGCGCGCTGGTCGAAGTCTCGTGGCCCTCTGTCAGAATCCAGAGTTTCAAGAAGATCGGAGGGGGTCAAAATTTCGGCCAAAAACGACAGTGTTACCCCTTATGTTTTTTTTTCAGGTCAAAACTTTGACATCCTATATCTCGGCTCTGGAAGGGTCTAGAGCCTCCATTTTTGCGCGCTGGTCGAAGTCTCGTGGCCCTCTGTCAGAATCCAGAGTTTCAAGAAGATCGGAGGGGGTCAAAATTTCGGCCAAAAACGACAGTGTTACCCCTTATGTTTTTTTTTCAGGTCAAAACTTTGACATCCGATAGCTCGGCTCTGGAAGGGTCTAGAGCCTCCATTTTTGCGCGCTGGTCGAAGTCTCGTGGCCCTCTGTCAGAATCCAGAGTTTCAAGAAGATCGGAGGGGGTCAAAATTTCGGCCAAAAACGACAGTGTTACCCCTTATGTTTTTTTTTTCAGGTCAAAACTTTGACATCCGATATCTCGGCTCTGGAAGGGTCTA
Organism: Cyprinella venusta; assembly: GCA_038021265.1. NCBI lineage: Eukaryota > Metazoa > Chordata > Actinopteri > Cypriniformes > Leuciscidae > Cyprinella > Cyprinella venusta. The sequence continues at coordinate 1,869,097 of CM075875.1, read as the reverse complement.
GAGCCTCCATTTTTGCGCGCTGGTCAAAGTCTCGTGGCCCTCTGTCAGAATCCAGAGTTTCAAGAAGATCGGAGGGGGTCAAAATTTCGGCCAAAAACGACAGTGTTACCCCTTATGTTTTTTTTTTCGGGTCAAAACTTTGACATCCGATATCTCGGCTCTGGAAGGGTCTAGAGCCTCCATTTTTGCGCGCTGGTCGAAGTCTCGTGGCCCTCTGTCAGAATCCAGAGTTTCAAGAAGATCGGAAGGGGTCAAAATTTCGGCCAAAAACGACAGTGTTACCCCTTATGTTTTTTTTTTCAGGTCAAAACTTTGACATCCGATATCTCGGCTCTGGAAGGGTCTAGAGCCTCCATTTTTGCGTGCTGGTCGAAGTCTCGTGGCCCTCTGTCAGAATCCAGAGTTTCAAGAAGATCGGAGGGGGTCAAAATTTCAGCCAAAAACGACAGTGTTACCCCTTATGTTTTTTTTTCAGGTCAAAACTTTGACATCCGATATCTCGGCTCTGGAAGGGTCTAGAGCCTCCATTTTTGCGCGCTGGTCGAAGTCTCGTGGCCCTCTGTCAGAATCCAAAGTTTCAAGAAGATCGGAGGGGGTCAAAATTTCGGCCAAAAACGACAGTGTTACCCCTTATGTTTTTTTTTTCAGGTCAAAACTTTGACATCCGATATCTCGGCTCTGGAAGGGTCTAGAGCCTCCATTTTTGCGCGCCGGTCGATGTCTCGTGGCCCTCTGTCAGAATCCAGAGTTTCAAGAAGATCGGAGGGGGTCAAAATTTCGGCCAAAAACGACAGTGTTACCCCTTATGATTTTTTTTCAGGTCAAAACTTTGACATCCGATAGCTCGGCTCTGGAAGGGTCTAGAGCCTCCATTTTTGCGTGCTGGTCGAAGTCTCGTGGCCCTCTGTCAGAATCCAGAGTTTCAAGAAGATCGGAGGGGATCAAAATTTCGGCAAAAAACGACAGTGTTACCCCTTATGTTTTTTTTTTTCAGGTCAAAACTTTGACATCCGATATCTCGGCTCTGGAAGGGTCTAGAGCCTCCATTTTTGCGCGCTGGTCGAAGTCTCGTGGCCCTCTGTCAGAATCCAGAGTTTCAAGAAGATCGGAGGGGGTCAAAATTTCGGCCAAAAACGACAGTGTTACCCCTTATGTTTTTTTTTTCAGGTCAAAACTTTGACATCCGATATCTCGGCTCTGGAAGGGTCTAGAGCCTCCATTTTTGCGCGCTGGTCGAAGTCTCGTGGCCCTCTGTCAGAATCCAGAGTTTCAAGAAGATCGGAGGGGGTCAAAATTTCAGCCAAAAACGACAGTGTTACCCCTTATGTTTTTTTTTTCAGGTCAAAACTTTGACATCCGATATCTCGGCTCTGGAAGGGTCTAGAGCCTCCATTTTTGCGCGCTGGTCGATGTCTCGTGGCCCTCTGTCAGAATCCAGAGTTTCAAGAAGATCGGAGGGGGTCAAAATTTCGGCCAAAAACGACAGTGTTACCCCTTATGATTTTTTTTCAGGTCAAAACTTTGACATCCGATAGCTCGGCTCTGGAAGGGTCTAGAGCCTCCATTTTTGCGTGCTGGTCGAAGTCTCGTGGCCCTCTGTCAGAATCCAGAGTTTCAAGAAGATCGGAGGGGGTCAAAATTTCGGCAAAAAACGACAGTGTTACCCCTTATGTTTTTTTTTTCAGGTCAAAACTTTGACATCCGATATCTCGGCTCTGGAAGGGTCTAGAGCCTCCATTTTTGCGCGCTGGTCGAAGTCTCGTGGCCCTCTGTCAGAATCCAGAGTTTCAAGAAGATCGGAGGGGGTCAAAATTTCGGCCAAAAACGACAGTGTTACCCCTTATGTTTTTTTTTTCAGGTCAAAACTTTGACATCCGATATCTCGGCTCTGGAAGGGTCTAGAGCCTCCATTTTTGCGCGCTGGTCGAAGTCTTGTGGCCCTCTGTCAGAATCCAGAGTTTCAAGAAGATCGGAGGGGGTCAAAATTTCGGCCAAAAACGACAGTGTTACCCCTTATGTTTTTTTTTCGGGTCAAAACTTTGACATCCGATATCTCGGCTCTGGAAGGGTCTAGAGCCTCCATTTTTGCGCGCTGGTCGAAGTCTCGTGGCCCTCTGTCAGAATCCAGAGTTTCAAGAAGATCGGAGGGGGTCAAAATTTCGGCCAAAAACGACAGTGTTACCCCTTATGTTTTTTTTTCGGGTCAAAACTTTGACATCCGATATCTCGGCTCTGGAAGGGTCTAGAGCCTCCATTTTTGCGCGCTGGTCTAAGTCTCGTGGCCCTCTGTCAGAATCCAGAGTTTCAAGAAGATCGGAGGGGGTCAAAATTTCGGCCAAAAACGACAGTGTTACCCCTTATGTTTTTTTTTCAGGTCAAAACTTTGACATCCGATATCTCGGCTCTGGAAGGGTCTAGAGCCTCCATTTTTGCGCGCTGGTCGAAGTCTCGTGGCCCTCTTTCAGAATCCAGAGTTTCAAGAAGATCGGAGGGGGTCAAAATTTCGGCCAAAAACGACAGTGTTACCCCTTATGTTTTTTTTTTCAGGTCAAAACTTTGACATCCGATATCTCGGCTCTGGAAGGGTCTAGAGCCTCCATTTTTGCGCGCTGGTCGAAGTCTCGTGGCCCTCTGTCAGAATCCAGAGTTTCAAGAAGATCGGAGGGGGTCAAAATTTCGGCCAAAAAAAAAAACATAAGGGGTAACACTGTCGTTTTTGGCCGAAATTTTGACCCCCTCCGATCTTCTTGAAACTCTGGATTCTGACAGAGGGCCACGAGACTTCGACCAGCGCGCAAAAATGGAGGCTCTAGACCCTTCCAGAGCCGAGCTATCGGATGTCAAAGTTTTGACCTGAAAAAAAAACATAAGGGGTAACACTGTCGTTTTTGGCCGAAATTTTGACCCCCTCCGATCTTCTTGAAACTCTGGATTCTGACAGAGGGCCACGAGACTTCGACCAGCGCGCAAAAATGGAGGCTCTAGACCCTTCCAGAGCCGAGATATCGGATGTCAAAGTTTTGACCTGAAAAAAAAACATAAGGGGTAACACTGTCGTTTTGGCCGAAATTTTGACCCCCTCCGATCTTCTTGAAACTCTGGATTCTGACAGAGGGCCACGAGACTTCGACCAGCACGCAGAAATGGAGGCTCTAGACCCTTCCAGAGCCGAGATATCGGATGTCAAAGTTTTGACCTGAAAAAAAAACATAAGGGGTAACACTGTCGTTTTTGGCCGAAATTTTGACCCCCTCCGATCTTCTTGAAACTCTGGATTCTGACAGAGGGCCACGAGACTTCAACCAGCGCGCAAAAATGGAGGCTCTAGACCCTTCCAGAGCCGAGCTATCGGATGTCAAAGTTTTGACCTGAAAAAAAAAAACATAAGGGGTAACACTGTCGTTTTTGGCCGAAATTTTGACCCCCTCCGATCTTCTTGAAACTCTGGATTCTGACAGAGGGCCACGAGACTTCGACCAGCGCGCAAAAATGGAGGCTCTAGACCCTTCCAGAGCCGAGATATCGGATGTCAAAGTTTTGACCTGAAAAAAAAACATAAGGGGTAACACTGTCGTTTTTGGCCGAAATTTTGACCCCCTCCGATCTTCTTGAAACTCTGGATTCTGACAGAGGGCCACGAGACTTCGACCAGCGCGCAAAAATGGAGGCTCTAGACCCTTCCAGAGCCGAGATATCGGATGTCAAAGTTTTGACCCGAAAAAAAAACATAAGGGGTAACACTGTCGTTTTTGGCCGAAATTTTGACCCCCTCCGATCTTCTTGAAACTCTGGATTCTGACAGAGGGCCACGAGACTTCGACCAGCGCGCAAAAATGGAGGCTCTAGACCCTTCCAGAGCCAAGATATCGGATGTCAAAGTTTTGACCTGAAAAAAAAACATAAGGGGTAACACTGTCGTTTTTGGCCGAAATTTTGACCCCCTCCGATCTTCTTGAAACTCTGGATTCTGACAGAGGGCCACGAGACTTCGACCAGCGCGCAAAAATGGAGGCTCTAGACCCTTCCAGAGCCGAGATATCGGATGTCAAAGTTTTGACCTGAAAAAAAAACATAAGGGGTAACACTGTCGTTTTTGGCCGAAATTTTGACCCCCTCCGATCTTCTTGAAACTCTGGATTCTGACAGAGGGCCATGAGACTTCGACCAGCGCGCAAAAATGGAGGCTCTAGACCCTTCCAGAGCCGAGATATCGGATGTCAAAGTTTTGACCTGAAAAAAAAAACATAAGGGGTAACACTGTCGTTTTTGGCCGAAATTTTGACCCCCTCCGATCTTCTTGAAGCTCTGGATTCTGACAGAGGGCCACGAGACTTCGACCAGCGCGCAAAAATGGAGGCTCTAGACCCTTCCAGAGCCGAGATATCGGATGTCAAAGTTTTGACCTGAAAAAAAAACATAAGGGGTAACACTGTCGTTTTTGGCCGAAATTTTGACCCCCTCCGATCTTCTTGAAACTCTGGATTCTGACAGAGGGCCACGAGACTTCGACCAGGGCGCAAAAATGGAGGCTCTAGACCCTTCCAGAGCCGAGATATCGGATGTCAAAGTTTTGACCTGAAAAAAAAAACATAAGGGGTAACACTGTCGTTTTTGGCCGAAATTTTGACCCCCTCCGATCTTCTTGAAACTCTGGATTCTGACAGAGGGCCACGAGACTTCGACCAGCGCGCAAAAATGGAGGCTCTAGACCCTTCCAGAGCCGAGATATCGGATGTCAAAGTTTTGACCTGAAAAAAAAACATAAGGGGTAACACTGTCGTTTTTGGCCGAAATTTTGACCCCCTCCGATCTTCTTGAAACTCTGGATTCTGACAGAGGGCCACGAGACTTCGACCAGCGCGCAAAAATGGAGGCTCTAGACCCTTCCAGAGCCGAGATATCGGATGTCAAAGTTTTGACCTGAAAAAAAAAACATAAGGGGTAACACTGTCGTTTTTGGCCGAAATTTTGACCCCCTCCGATCTTCTTGAAACTCTGGATTCTGACAGAGGGCCACGAGCCTTCGACCAGCGCGCAAAAATGGAGGCTCTAGACCCTTCCAGAGCCGAGATATCGGATGTCAACATTTTTACCTGAAAAAAAAACACAAGGGGTAACACTGTCGTTTTTGGCCGAAATTTTGACCCCCTCCAATCTTCTTGAAACTCTGGATTCTGACAGAGGGCCACGAGACTTCGACCAGCGCGCAAAAATGGAGGCTCTAGACCCTTCCAGAGCCGAGATATCGGATGTCAAAGTTTTGACCCGAAAAAAAAAACATAAGGGGTAACACTGTCGTTTTTGGCCGAAATTTTGACCCCCTCCGATCTTCTTGAAACTCTGGATTCTGACAGAGGGCCACGAGACTTCGACCAGCGCGCAAAAATGGAGGCTCTAGACCCTTCCAGAGCCGAGATATCGGATATCAAAGTTTTGACCTGAAAAAAAAAACATAAGGGGTAACACTGTCGTGTTTGGCCGAAATTTTGACCCCCTCCGATCTTCTTGAAACTCTGGATTCTGACAGAGGGCCATGAGACTTCGACCAGCGCGCAAAAATGGAGGATCTAGACCCTTCCAGAGCCGAGATATCGGATGTCAAAGTTTTGACCCGAAAAAAAAAACATAAGGGGTAACACTGTCGTTTTTGGCCGAAATTTTGACCCCCTCCGATCTTCTTGAAACTCTGGATTCTGACAGAGGGCCACGAGACTTCGACCAGCGCGCAAAAATGGAGGCTCTAGACCCTTCCAGAGCCAAGATATCGGATGTCAAAGTTTTGACCTGAAAAAAAAACATAAGGGGTAACACTGTCGTTTTTGGCCGAAATTTTGACCCCCTCCGATCTTCTTGAAACTCTGGATTCTGACAGAGGGCCACGAGACTTCGACCAGGGCGCAAAAATGGAGGCTCTAGACCCTTCCAGAGCCGAGATATCGGATGTCAAAGTTTTGACCTGAAAAAAAAACATAAGGGGTAACACTGTCGTTTTTGGCCGAAATTTTGACCCCCTCCGATCTTCTTGAAACTCTGGATTCTGACAGAGGGCCACGAGACTTCGACCAGCGCGCAAAAATGGAGGCTCTAGACCCTTCCAGAGCCGAGATATCGGATGTCAAAGTTTTGACCTGAAAAAAAAACATAAGGGGTAACACTGTCGTTTTTGGCCGAAATTTTGACCCCCTCCGATCTTCTTGAAACTCTGGATTCTGACAGAGGGCCACGAGACTTCGACCAGCGCGCAAAAATGGAGGCTCTAGACCCTTCCAGAGCCGAGATATCGGATGTCAAAGTTTTGACCTGAAAAAAAAAACATAAGGGGTAACACTGTCGTTTTTGGCCGAAATTTTGACCCCCTCCGATCTTCTTGAAACTCTGGATTCTGACAGAGGGCCACGAGCCTTCGACCAGCGCGCAAAAATGGAGGCTCTAGACCCTTCCAGAGCCGAGATATCGGATGTCAACATTTTTACCTGAAAAAAAAACATAAGGGGTAACACTGTCGTTTTTGGCCGAAATTTTGACCCCCTCCAATCTTCTTGAAACTCTGGATTCTGACAGAGGGCCACGAGACTTCGACCAGCGCGCAAAAATGGAGGCTCTAGACCCTTCCAGAGCCGAGATATCGGATGTCAAAGTTTTGACCCGAAAAAAAAAACATAAGGGGTAACACTGTCGTTTTTGGCCGAAATTTTGACCCCCTCCGATCTTCTTGAAACTCTGGATTCTGACAGAGGGCCACGAGACTTCGACCAGCGCGCAAAAATGGAGGCTCTAGACCCTTCCAGAGCCGAGATATCGGATGTCAAAGTTTTGACCTGAAAAAAAAAACATAAGGGGTAACACTGTCGTGTTTGGCCGAAATTTTGACCCCCTCCGATCTTCTTGAAACTCTGGATTCTGACAGAGGGCCACGAGACTTCGACCAGCGCGCAAAAATGGAGGATCTAGACCCTTCCAGAGCCGAGATATCGGATGTCAAAGTTTTGACCCGAAAAAAAAAACATAAGGGGTAACACTGTCGTTTTTGGCTGAAATTTTGACCCCCTCCGATCTTCTTGAAACTCTGGATTCTGACAAAGGGCCACGAGACTTCGACCAGCGCGCAAAAATGGAGGCTCTAGACCCTTCCAGAGCCGAGATATCGGATGTCAAAGTTTTGACCTGAAAAAAAAAAACATAAGGGGTAACACTGTCGTTTTTGGCCGAAATTTTGACCCCCTCCGATCTTCTTGAAACTCTGGATTCTGACAGAGGGCCACGAGACTTCGACCAGCGCGCAAAAATGGAGGCTCTAGACCCTTCCAGAGCCGAGATATCGGATGTCAAAGTTTTGACCTGAAAAAAAAACATAAGGGGTAACACTGTCGTTTTTGGCCGAAATTTTGACCCCCTCCGATCTTCTTGAAACTCTGGATTCTGACAGAGGGCCACGAGACTTCGACCAGCGCGCAAAAATGGAGGCTCTAGACCCTTCCAGAGCCGAGATATCGGATGTCAAAGTTTTGACCTGAAAAAAAAAACATAAGGGGTAACACTGTCGTTTTTGGCCGAAATTTTGACCCCCTCCGATCTTCTTGAAACTCTGGATTCTGACAGAGGGCCACGAGACTTCGACCAGCGCGCAAAAATGGAGGCTCTAGACCCTTCCAGAGCCGAGATATCGGATGTCAAAGTTTTGACCTGAACAAAAAAAACATAAGGGGTAACACTGTCGTTTTTGGCCGAAATTTTGACCCCCTCCGATCTTCTTGAAACTCTGGATTCTGACAGAGGGCCACGAGACTTCGACCAGCGCGCAAAAATGGAGGCTCTAGACCCTTCCAGAGCCGAGATATCGGATGTCAAAGTTTTGACCCGAAAAAAAAACATAAGGGGTAACACTGTCGTTTTTGGCCGAAATTTTGACCCCCTCCGATCTTCTTGAAACTCTGGATTCTGACAGAGGGCCACGAGACTTCGACCAGCGCGCAAAAATGGAGGCTCTAGACCCTTCCAGAGCCGAGATATCGGATGTCAAAGTTTTGACCCGAAAAAAAAACATAAGGGGTAACACTGTCGTTTTTGGCCGAAATTTTGACCCCCTCCGATCTTCTTGAAACTCTGGATTCTGACAGAGGGCCACGAGACTTCGACCAGCGCGCAAAAATGGAGGCTCTAGACCCTTCCAGAGCCGAGATATCGGATGTCAAAGTTTTGACCTGAAAAAAAAACATAAGGGGTAACACTGTCGTTTTTGGCCGAAATTTTGACCCCCTCCGATCTTCTTGAAACTCTGGATTCTGACAGAGGGCCACGAGACTTCGACCAGCGCGCAAAAATGGAGGCTCTAGACCCTTCCAGAGCCGAGATATCGGATGTCAAAGTTTTGACCTGAAAAAAAAACATAAGGGGTAACACTGTCGTTTTTGGCCGAAATTTTGACCCCCTCCGATCTTCTTGAAACTCTGGATTCTGACAGAGGGCCACGAGACTTCGACCAGCACGCAAAAATGGAGGCTCTAGACCCTTCCAGAGCCGAGATATCGGATGTCAAAGTTTTGACCCGAAAAAAAAACATAAGGGGTAACACTGTCGTTTTTGGCCGAAATTTTGACCCCCTGCGATCTTCTTGAAACTCTGGATTCTGACAGAGGGCCAGGAGACTTCGACCAGCACGCAAAAATGGAGGCTCTAGACCCTTCCAGAGCCGAGATATCGGATGTCAAAGTTTTGACCTGAAAAAAAAAACATAAGGGGTAACACTGTCGTTTTTGGCCGAAATTTTGACCCCCTCCGATCTTCTTGAAACTCTGGATTCTGACAGAGGGCCACGAGACTTCGACCAGCGCGCAAAAATGGAGGCTCTAGACCCTTCCAGAGCCGAGATATCGGATGTCAAAGTTTTGACCCGAAAAAAAACATAAGGGGTAACACTGTCGTTTTTGGCCGAAATTTTGACCCCCTCCGATCTTCTTGAAACTCTGGATTCTGACAGAGGGCCACGAGACTTCGACCAGCGCGCAAAAATGGAGGCTCTAGACCCTTCCAGAGCCGAGATATCGGATGTCAAAGTTTTGACCTGAAAAAAAAACATAAGGGGTAACACTGTCGTTTTTGGCCGAAATTTTGACCCCCTCCGATCTTCTTGAAACTCTGGATTCTGACAGAGGGCCACGAGACTTCGACCAGCGCGCAAAAATGGAGGCTCTAGACCCTTCCAGAGCCGAGATATCGGATGTCAAAGTTTTGACCTGAAAAAAAAAACATAAGGGGTAACACTGTCGTTTTTGGCCGAAATTTTGACCCCCTCCGATCTTCTTGAAACTCTGGATTCTGACAGAGGGCCACGAGACTTCGACCAGCACGCAAAAATGGAGGCTCTAGACCCTTCCAGAGCCGAGATATCGGATGTCAAAGTTTTGACCTGAAAAAAAAAACATAAGGGGTAACACTGTCGTGTTTGGCCGAAATTTTGACCCCCTCCGATCTTCTTGAAACTCTGGATTCTGACAGAGGGCCACGAGACTTCGACCAGCGCGCAAAAATGGAGGCTCTAGACCCTTCCAGAGCCGAGATATCGGATGTCAAAGTTTTGACCCGAAAAAAAAAAACATAAGGGGTAACACTGTCGTTTTTGGCTGAAATTTTGACCCCCTCCGATCTTCTTGAAACTCTGGATTCTGACAAAGGGCCACGAGACTTCGACCAGCGCGCAAAAATGGAGGCTCTAGACCCTTCCAGAGCCGAGATATCGGATGTCAAAGTTTTGACCTGAAAAAAAACATAAGGGGTAACACTGTCGTTTTTGGCCGAAATTTTGACCCCCTCCGATCTTCTTGAAACTCTGGATTCTGACAGGGGGCCACGAGACTTCGACCAGCGCGCAAAAATGGAGGCTCTAGACCCTTCCAGAGCCGAGATATCGGATGTCAAAAATTTGACCCGAAAAAAAAAACATAAGGGGTAACACTGTCATTTTTGGCCGAAATTTTGACCCCCTCCGATCTTCTTGAAACTCTGGATTCTGACAGAGGGCCACGAGACTTCGACCAGCGCGCAAAAATGGAGGCTCTAGACCCTTCCAGAGCCGAGATATCGGATGTCAAAGTTTTGACCTGAAAAAAAAACATAAGGGGTAACACTGTCGTTTTTGGCCGAAATTTTGACCCCCTCCGATCTTTTTGAAACTCTGGATTCTGACAGAGGGCCACGAGACTTCGACCAGCGCACAAAAATGGAGGCTCTAGACCCTTCCAGAGCCAAGATATCGGATGTCAAAGTTTTGACCTGAAAAAAAACATAAGGGGTAACACTGTCGTTTTTGGCCAAAATTTTGACCCCCTCCGATCTTCTTGAAACTCTGGATTCTGACAGAGGGCCACGAGACTTCGACCAGCGCGCAAAAATGGAGGCTCTAGACCCTTCCAGAGCCGAGATATCGGATGTCAAAGTTTTGACCTGAAAAAAAAACATAAGGGGTAACACTGTCGTTTTTGGCCGAAATTTTGACCCCCTCCGATCTTCTTGAAACTCTGAATTCTGACAGAGGGCCACGAGACTTCGACCAGCACGCAAAAATGGAGGCTCTAGACCCTTCCAGAGCCGAGATATCGGATGTCAAAGTTTTGACCTGAAAAAAAAACATAAGGGGTAACACTGTCGTTTTTGGCCGAAATTTTGACCCCCTCCGATCTTCTTGAAACTCTGGATTCTGACAGAGGGCCACGAGACTTTGACCAGCGCACAAAAATGGAGGCTCTAGACCCTTCCAGAGCCGAGATATCGGATGTCAAAGTTTTGACCTGAAAAAAAAACATAAGGGGTAACACTGTCGTTTTTGGCCAAAATTTTGAACCCCTCCGATCTTCTTGAAACTCTGGATTCTGACAGAGGGCCACGAGACTTCGACCAGCGCGCAAAAATGGAGGCTCTAGACCCTTCCAGAGCCGAGATATCGGATGTCAAAGTTTTGACCTGAAAAAAAAACATAAGGGGTAACACTGTCGTTTTTGGCCGAAATTTTGACCCCCTCCGATCTTCTTGAAACTCTGGATTCTGACAGAGGGCCACGAGACTTCGACCAGCGCGCAAAAATGGAGGCTCTAGACCCTTCCAGAGCCGAGATATCGGATGTCAAAGTTTTGACCTGAAAAAAAACATAAGGGGTAACACTGTCGTTTTTGGCCGAAATTTTGACCCCCTCCGATCTTCTTGAAACTCTGGATTCTGAAAGAGGGCCACGAGACTTCGACCAGCGCGCAAAAATGGAGGCTCTAGACCCTTCCAGAGCCGAGATATCGGATGTCAAAGTTTTGACCCGAAAAACAAAACATAAGGGGTAACACTGTCGTTTTTGGCCGAAATTTTGACCCCCTCCGATCTTCTTGAAACTCTGGATTCTGACAGAGGGCCACGAGACTTCGACTAGCGCGCAAAAATTGAGGCTCTAGACCCTTCCAGAGCCGAGATATCGGATGTCAAAGTTTTGACCCGAAAAAAAAAACATAAGGGGTAACACTGTCGTTTTTGGCCGAAATTTTGACCCCCTCCGATCTTCTTGAAACTCTGGATTCTGACAGAGGGCCACGAGACATCGACCAGCGCGCAAAAATGGAGGCTCTAGACCCTTCCAGAGCCGAGATATCGGATGTCAAAGTTTTGACCCGAAAAAAAAACATAAGGGGTAACACTGTCGTTTTTGGCCGAAATTTTGACCCCCTCCGATCTTCTTGAAACTCTGGATTCTGACAGAGGGCCACGAGACTTCGACCAGCGCGCAAAAATGGAGGCTCTAGACCCTTCCAGAGCCGAGATATCGGATGTCAAAGTTTTGACCTGAAAAAAAAAACATAAGGGGTAACACTGTCGTTTTTGGCCGAAATTTTGACCCCCTCCGATCTTCTTGAAACTCTGGATTCTGACAGAGGGCCACGAGACTTCGACCAGCACGCAAAAATGGAGGCTCTAGACCCTTCCAGAGCCGAGATATCGGATGTCAAAGTTTTGACCCGAAAAAAAAACATAAGGGGTAACACTGTCGTTTTTGGCCGAAATTTTGACCCCCTGCGATCTTCTTGAAACTCTGGATTCTGACAGAGGGCCACGAGACTTCGACCAGCACGCAAAAATGGAGGCTCTAGACCCTTCCAGAGCCGAGATATCGGATGTCAAAGTTTTGACCCGAAAAAAAACATAAGGGGTAACACTGTCGTTTTTGGCCAAAATTTTGACCCCCTCCGATCTTCTTGAAACTCTGGATTCTGACAGAGGGCCACGAGACTTCGACCAGCGCGCAAAAATGGAGGCTCTAGACCCTTCCAGAGCCGAGATATCGGATGTCAAAGTTTTGACCTGAAAAAAAAACATAAGGGGTAACACTGTCGTTTTTGGCCGAAATTTTGACCCCCTCCGATCTTCTTGAAACTCTGGATTCTGACAGAGGGCCACGAGACTTCGACCAGCACGCAAAAATGGAGGCTCTAGACCCTTCCAGAGCCGAGATATCGGATGTCAAAGTTTTGACCTGAAAAAAAAAAACATAAGGGGTAACACTGTCGTTTTTGGCCGAAATTTTGACCCCCTCCGATCTTCTTGAAACTCTGGATTCTGACAGAGGGCCACGAGCCTTCGACCAGCGCGCAAAAATGGAGGCTCTAGACCCTTCCAGAGCCGAGATATCGGATGTCAACATTTTTACCTGAAAAAAAAACATAAGGGGTAACACTGTCGTTTTTGGCCGAAATTTTGACCCCCTCCAATCTTCTTGAAACTCTGGATTCTGACAGAGGGCCACGAGACTTCGACCAGCGCGCAAAAATGGAGGCTCTAGACCCTTCCAGAGCCGAGATATCGGATGTCAAAGTTTTGACCCGAAAAAAAAAACATAAGGGGTAACACTGTCGTTTTTGGCCGAAATTTTGACCCCCTCCGATCTTCTTGAAACTCTGGATTCTGACAGAGGGCCACGAGACTTCGACCAGCGCGCAAAAATGGAGGCTCTAGACCCTTCCAGAGCCGAGATATCGGATGTCAAAGTTTTGACCTGAAAAAAAACATAAGGGGTAACACTGTCGTTTTTGGCCGAAATTTTGACCCCCTCCGATCTTCTTGAAACTCTGGATTCTGACAGAGGGCCACGAGACTTCGACCAGCGCGCAAAAATGGAGGCTCTAGACCCTTCCAGAGCCGAGATATCGGATGTCAAAAATTTGACCCGAAAAAAAAAACATAAGGGGTAACACTGTCATTTTTGGCCGAAATTTTGACCCCCTCCGATCTTCTTGAAACTCTGGATTCTGACAGAGGGCCACGAGACTTCGACCAGCGCGCAAAAATGGAGGCTCTAGACCCTTCCAGAGCCGAGATATCGGATGTCAAAGTTTTGACCTGAAAAAAAAACATAAGGGGTAACACTGTCGTTTTTGGCCGAAATTTTGACCCCCTCCGATCTTCTTGAAACTCTGGATTCTGACAGAGGGCCACGAGACTTCGACCAGCGCACAAAAATGGAGGCTCTAGACCCTTCCAGAGCCGAGATATCGGATGTCAAAGTTTTGACCTGAAAAAAAAAACATAAGGGGTAACACTGTCGTTTTTGGCCGAAATTTTGACCCCCTCCGATCTTCTTGAAACTCTGGATTCTGACAGAGGGCCACGAGACTTCGACCAGCGCACAAAAATGGAGGCTCTAGACCCTTCCAGAGCCAAGATATCGGATGTCAAAGTTTTGACCTGAAAAAAAACATAAGGGGTAACACTGTCGTTTTTGGCCGAACTTTTGACCCCCTCCGATCTTCTTGAAACTCTGGATTCTGACAGAGGGCCACGAGACTTCGACCAGCGCGCAAAAATGGAGGCTCTAGACCCTTCCAGAGCCGAGATATCGGATGTCAAAGTTTTGACCTGAAAAAAAAACATAAGGGGTAACACTGTCGTTTTTGGCCGAAATTTTGACCCCCTCCGATCTTCTTGAAACTCTGGATTCTGAAAGAGGGCCACGAGACTTCGACCAGCGCGCAAAAATGGAGGCTCTAGACCCTTCCAGAGCCGAGATATCGGATGTCAAAGTTTTGACCGGAAAAAAAAACATAAGGGGTAACACTGTCGTTTTTGGCCGAAATTTTGACCCCCTCCGATCTTCTTGAAACTCTGGATTCTGACAGAGGGCCACGAGACTTCGACCAGCGCGCAAAAATGGAGGCTCTAGACCCTTCCAGAGCCGAGATATCGGATGTCAAAGTTTTGACCGGAAAAAAAAAACAAAAGGGGTAACACTGTCGTTTTTGGCCGAAATTTTGACCCCCTCCGATCTTCTTGAAACTCTGGATTCTGACAGAGGGCCACGAGACTTCGACCAGCGCGCAAAAATGGAGGCTCTAGACCCTTCCAGAGCCGAGATATCGGATGTCAAAGTTTTGACCTGAAAAAAAAACATAAGGGGTAACACTGTCGTTTTTGGCCGAAATTTTGACCCCCTCCGATCTTCTTGAAACTCTGGATTCTGAAAGAGGGCCACGAGACTTCGACCAGCGCGCAAAAATGGAGGCTCTAGACCCTTCCAGAGCCGAGATATCGGATGTCAAAGTTTTGACCCGAAAAACAAAACATAAGGGGTAACACTGTCGTTTTTGGCCGAAATTTTGACCCCCTCCGATCTTCTTGAAACTCTGGATTCTGACAGAGGGCCACGAGACTTCGACCAGCGCGCAAAAATGGAGGCTCTAGACCCTTCCAGAGCCGAGATATCGGATGTCAAAGTTTTGACCTGAAAAAAAAACATAAGGAGTAACACTGTCGTTTTTGGCCGAAATTTTGACCCCCTCCGATCTTCTTGAAACTCTGGATTCTGACAGAGGGCCACAAGACTTCGACCAGCGCGCAAAAATGGAGGCTCTAGACCCTTCCAGAGCCGAGATATCGGATGTCAAAGTTTTGACCGGAAAAAAAAAAACAAAAGGGGTAACACTGTCGTTTTTGGCCGAAATTTTGACCCCCTCCGATCTTCTTGAAACTCTGGATTCTGACAGAGGGCCACGAGACTTCGACCAGCGCGCAAAAATGGAGGCTCTAGACCCTTCCAGAGCCGAGATATCGGATGTCAAAGTTTTGACCTGAAAAAAAAACATAAGGGGTAACACTGTCGTTTTTGGCCGAAATTTTGACCCCCTCCGATCTTCTTGAAACTCTGGATTCTGAAAGAGGGCCACGAGACTTCGACCAGCGCGCAAAAATGGAGGCTCTAGACCCTTCCAGAGCCGAGATATCGGATGTCAAAGTTTTGACCCGAAAAACAAAACATAAGGGGTAACACTGTCGTTTTTGGCCGAAATTTTGACCCCCTCCGATCTTCTTGAAACTCTGGATTCTGACAGAGGGCCACGAGACTTCGACCAGCGCGCAAAAATGGAGGCTCTAGACCCTTCCAGAGCCGAGATATCGGATGTCAAAGTTTTGACCTGAAAAAAAAACATAAGGAGTAACACTGTCGTTTTTGGCCGAAATTTTGACCCCCTCCGATCTTCTTGAAACTCTGGATTCTGACAGAGGGCCACAAGACTTCGACCAGCGCGCAAAAATGGAGGCTCTAGACCCTTCCAGAGCCGAGATATCGGATGTCAAAGTTTTGACCTGAAAAAAAACATAAGGGGTAACACTGTCGTTTTTGGCCGAAATTTTGACCCCCTCCGATCTTCTTGAAACTCTGGATTCTGACAGAGGGCCACGAGACTTCGACTAGCGCGCAAAAATTGAGGCTCTAGACCCTTCCAGAGCCGAGATATCGGATGTCAAAGTTTTGACCCGAAAAAAAAAACATAAGGGGTAACACTGTCGTTTTTGGCCGAAATTTTGACCCCCTCCGATCTTCTTGAAACTCTGGATTCTGACAGAGGGCCACGAGACATCGACCAGCGCGCAAAAATGGAGGCTCTAGACCCTTCCAGAGCCGAGATATCGGATGTCAAAGTTTTGACCCGAAAAAAAAACATAAGGGGTAACACTGTCGTTTTTGGCCGAAATTTTGACCCCCTCCGATCTTCTTGAAACTCTGGATTCTGACAGAGGGCCACGAGACTTCGACCAGCGCGCAAAAATGGAGGCTCTAGACCCTTCCAGAGCCGAGATATCGGATGTCAAAGTTTTGACCTGAAAAAAAAAACATAAGGGGTAACACTGTCGTTTTTGGCCGAAATTTTGACCCCCTCCGATCTTCTTGAAACTCTGGATTCTGACAGAGGGCCACGAGACTTCGACCAGCGCGCAAAAATGGAGGCTCTAGACCCTTCCAGAGCCGAGATATCGGATGTCAAAGTTTTGACCCGAAAAAAAACATAAGGGGTAACACTGTCGTTTTTGGCCGAAATTTTGACCCCCTCCGATCTTCTTGAAACTCTGGATTCTGACAGAGGGCCACGAGACTTCGACCAGCGCGCAAAAATGGAGGCTCTAGACCCTTCCAGAGCCGAGATATCGGATGTCAAAGTTTTGACCTGAAAAAAAAAACATAAGGGGTAACACTGTCGTTTTTGGCCGAAATTTTGACCCCCTCCGATCTTCTTGAAACTCTGGATTCTGACAGAGGGCCACGAGACTTCGACCAGCACGCAAAAATGGAGGCTCTAGACCCTTCCAGAGCCGAGATATCGGATGTCAAAGTTTTGACCTGAAAAAAAAAACATAAGGGGTAACACTGTCGTTTTTGGCCGAAATTTTGACCCCCTCCGATCTTCTTGAAACTCTGGATTCTGACAGAGGGCCACGAGCCTTCGACCAGCGCGCAAAAATGGAGGCTCTAGACCCTTCCAGAGCCGAGATATCGGATGTCAACATTTTTACCTGAAAAAAAAACATAAGGGGTAACACTGTCGTTTTTTGCCGAAATTTTGACCCCCTCCGATCTTCTTGAAACTCTGGATTCTGACAGAGGGCCACGAGACTTCGACCAGCGCGCAAAAATGGAGGCTCTAGACCCTTCCAGAGCCGAGATATCGGATGTCAAAGTTTTGACCCGAAAAAAAAAAACATAAGGGGTAACACTGTCGTTTTTGGCTGAAATTTTGACCCCCTCCGATCTTCTTGAAACTCTGGATTCTGACAAAGGGCCACGAGACTTCGACCAGCGCGCAAAAATGGAGGCTCTAGACCCTTCCAGAGCCGAGATATCGGATGTCAAAGTTTTGACCTGAAAAAAAAACATAAGGGGTAACACTGTCGTTTTTGGCCGAAATTTTGACCCCCTCCGATCTTCTTGAAACTCTGGATTCTGACAGAGGGCCACGAGACTTCGACCAGCGCACAAAAATGGAGGCTCTAGACCCTTCCAGAGCCAAGATATCGGATGTCAAAGTTTTGACCTGAAAAAAAACATAAGGGGTAACACTGTCGTTTTTGGCCGAAATTTTGACCCCCTCCGATCTTCTTGAAACTCTGGATTCTGACAGAGGGCCACGAGACTTCGACCAGCGCGCAAAAATGGAGGCTCTAGACCCTTCCAGAGCCGAGATATCGGATGTCAAAGTTTTGACCTGAAAAAAAAACATAAGGGGTAACACTGTCGTTTTTGGCCGAAATTTTGACCCCCTCCGATCTTCTTGAAACTCTGGATTCTGACAGAGGGCCACGAGACTTTGACCAGCACGCAAAAATGGAGGCTCTAGACCCTTCCAGAGCCGAGATATCGGATGTCAAAGTTTTGACCTGAAAAAAAAACATAAGGGGTAACACTGTCGTTTTTGGCCGAAATTTTGACCCCCTCCGATCTTCTTGAAACTCTGGATTCTGACAGAGGGCCACGAGACTTTGACCAGCGCACAAAAATGGAGGCTCTAGACCCTTCCAGAGCCGAGATATCGGATGTCAAAGTTTTGACCGGAAAAAAAAACAAAAGGGGTAACACTGTCGTTTTTGGCCGAAATTTTGACCCCCTCCGATCTTCTTGAAACTCTGGATTCTGACAGAGGGCCACGAGACTTCAACCAGCGCGCAAAATGGAGGCTCTAGACCCTTCCAGAGCCGAGATATCGGATGTCAAAGTTTTGACCTGAAAAAAAAACATAAGGGGTAACACTGTCGTTTTTGGCCGAAATTTTGACCCCCTCCGATCTTCTTGAAACTCTGGATTCTGACAGAGGGCCACGAGACTTCGACCAGCGCGCAAAAATGGAGGCTCTAGACCCTTCCAGAGCCGAGATATCGGATGTCAAAGTTTTGACCTGAAAAAAAACATAAGGGGTAACACTGTCGTTTTTGGCCGAAATTTTGACCCCCTCCGATCTTCTTGAAACTCTGGATTCTGACAGAGGGCCACGAGACTTCGACAAGCGTGCAAAAATGGAGGCTCTAGACCCTTCCAGAGCCGAGATATCGGATGTCAAAGTTTTGACCCGAAAAAAAAACATAAGGGGTAACACTGTCGTTTTTGGCCGAAATTTTGACCCCCTCCGATCTTCTTGAAACTCTGGATTCTGACAGAGGGCCACGAGACTTCGACCAGCGCGCAAAAATGGAGGCTCTATACCCTTCCAGAGCCGAGATATCGAAGGTCAAAATTTTGGCCCGAAAAAAAAACATAAGGGGTAACACTGTCATTTTTTATTTTGGCTGAAATTTTGACCTTCGATGTCTCGGCTCTGGAAGGGTCTAGAGCCTCCATTTTTGCGCGCTGGTCGGTGTCTCGTGGCCCTCTGTCAGAATCCAGAGTTTCAAGAAGATCGGAGAAACTTAATTTTTCACCCCCCGAAAAAAAATGTAAGGGGTAACACTGTCATTTTTTTTTTCCGGTCAAAATTTTGAGTTTCAATATCTCAGCTCTGGAAGGGTCTACAGCCTCAATTTTTGCACCCAGGTCCATGTCTCATGGCCCTCTATCAGAATCCAGAGTTTGATTGGAGAAGATTGGAGAAACTTAATTTTTCACCCCCTGAAAAAAAATGTAAGGGGTAACACTGTCATTTTTTTTTTCTGGTCAAAATTTTGAGTTTCAATATCTCAGCTCTGGAAGGGTCTACAGCCTCAATTTTTGCACCCAGGTCCATGTCTCGTGGCCCTCTATCAGAATCCAGAGTTTTGAGAAGATTGGAGAAACTTAATTTTTCACCCCCCGAAAAAAAATGTAAGGGGTAACACTGTTATTTTTTTTTTCTGGTCAAAATTTTGAGTTTCAATATCTCAGCTCTGGAAGGGTCTACAGCCTCAATTTTTGCACCCAGGTCCATGTCTCGTGGCCCTCTATCAGAATCCAGAGTTTTGAGAAGATTGGAGAAACTTAATTTTTCACCCCCCGAAAAAAAATGTAAGGGGTAACACTGTTATTTTTTTTTCTGGTCAAAATTTTGAGTTTCAATATCTCAGCTCTGGAAGGGTCTACAGCCTCAATTTTTGCACCCAGGTCCATGTCTCGTGGCCCTCTATCAGAATCCAGAGTTTTGAGAAGATTGGAGAAACTTAATTTTTCACCCCCCGAAAAAAAACGTAAGGGGTAACGCTGTCATTTTTTTTTTTCTGGTCAAAATTTTGAGTTTCAATATCTCAGCTCTGGAAGGGTCTACAGCCTCAATTTTTGCACCCAGGTCCATGTCTCGTGGCCCTCTATCAGAATCCAGAGTTTTGAGAAGATTGGAGAAACTTAATTTTTCACCCCCCGAAAAAAAATGTAATGGGTAACACTGTCATTTTTTTTCTGCACAGCAAATTTGAAAGTGTTAAATTAACACACACAGAGTTAAAATTAACACTTTTCCGACGTTTATATAGGTCCACAGTAAATAGAGTTAAACTTACACTTTAAATAGTGTTACTTTTTTTACACTTGCTTAGTGTAAAAAAACACTGTTAGTGTTCACCATTAACACCATTAGTGTTCCCCCGCCCCCACCCCCCCTCATTTACACTAAGTTAGTGTTGAAATAACACTGGGTGTGTCAATATCTTAACACCAAGAGATTTATTTCAGCACTGATATAGTTTTCATACAAAACCCAACCCTTATTAAGGTAACTGTGTAATCAGTATTTGACTAAAAAATGCCTATGTGCATTCAGTTAAATCAGTCAACACACTTTATCGGTTTGAAATTTTATTTAACAACAGATCCAGCAATTACACCAGCACAAATAACATTCGCCATCAACATTCACCATCATCTACCCAAAACACTGCAGATCAAAAGGCCAGTTTAACTTCAAGCTGTTGGCTTTTACAAGTTCAATCAACTCACAGTCTCTGTACTTTAAATGCATGATAATGTTCTGAAAAGTGTTCTGTGAAAAGTTTGTCGCAATAAAATCCAGACTCTCGGAGACTCGCTGTGGTCTGCATGAAGGTGAAGTTGACCAGGGCTTCCTCTTAGGACAAGTTGAAGATAAAGTGAACAAAGTTCAAAGGCACTTAAGGAGCTGGTTCCAGAACAAGGGGTAAGGCACTTGTCTACAGCGACGTAAAAGTGGTCAATCCTGCCCTTGATCCTTCCTGATCCCAGAAGAGATGCCTGGTGGTCCTCCCTCCCAATGAGAAGGCCTTCAATACTGGAGCAAGACTGAAAAAATAAATAAACGTAGATTAAACATACAGGAAAAAAATATTACAAGTTAAATGATTAATGCATTAAACTTGGTGCTGGTAACTTGCTCAAATTCAAATGAACCAAAAAAATAAAAAATAAATAAACTATGACACATCGTAACCCAATTTGTGCCTGACAAAACCAGTTGGTATCATGCTTTGTGCATTACAAATAGAAGTAAAAGATAACCATTAAAAGGAATCCCCGCCTCCCACCACCACCAGAAAAACAAACAAAAACATTTGCTGAGAATTCTGTCATTACACACACACACTCAGGTTTTTCCAAACCTGTATTAATTTGTATTGCTGAACAAAAAGAAAAATGTTTTGAAGAATGTAAACAGGCTGCTTTCTTCAAAATATCTTCCTTTGTGCTCAGCAGTACAAAGAAATATATACAGGTTTGGAACAACCTGAGGGTGAAATTTTTGGGTGATCTATCTTTATGCTTGTCAGGTCAGAGACAAAATGAGCAGAGGGTTCAGTCCAAAGGACCTGAAAGAAAACCACTGCATTTTAGGGTTTAAACCCCAAATCTTAATTGAAATGTTCAAGACTTACAATGGTATTGTGGAAATGCACAAGTCTGTCAACAGCCTCTGTTGGAAGGTCTTCTTCCTCAGAGGAGGCAGGAGATGCAACAGCAGCAGAACAGATGACATGTCACTGTCCCAATCTGAATAAGTAGATGTTTAGGGATTGGTGGGCAAATTAAGAAAAGAAAAAAAGAAAGATTTAGAGTTCAGAGCAAATATGAAATTATGAATTCTTCACAAATCATACCCACCGTTTTCAGATCCTTGTCCACCTGCTGCATTGAAAAGACATCACATTTCTGCCGTTGAAGTGAGAGACTTGGCTTCGTTGATGATCTTTTGCTTGAATGCCGTCTCCCATCTCTTAGGAAACATGTTGAATGTTTCAGCATTGAACAGCATAGCAAAGTCCTGGTTAATCAAATGACAAAAGCATATTACAGGATTGCTAAGATGTTAGTTGTCAAAATTTTGAGTTTCAATATCTCAGCTCTGGAAGGGTCTACAGCCTCAATTTTGGCACCCAGGTCCATGTCTCGTGGCCCTCTATCAGAATCCAGAGTTTTGAGAAGATTGGAGAAAATTAATTTTTCACCCCCCGAAAAAAAATTTATGGGGTAACACTGTCATTTTTTTTTTCTGGTCAAAATTTTGAGTTTAAATATCTCAGCTCTGGAAGGGTCTACAACCTCAATTTTTGCACCCAGGTCCATGTCCCATGTTTATTGGGGCGGCAGTGGCTCAGTGGTTCATGTGGGTTGTCTACTAACCGAAAAGTTGGTGGTTCAATCCTCGGTTCCACCTGACCAAGTGTCGAGGTGTCCATGAGCAAGACACCTAACCCCAGCTGCTCCCGACGAGCTGGATGGCGCCTTGCATGGCTGCCGTCACCGTCGGTGTATGAATGTGTGTGTGAATGGGTGAATGTGAGGCAAATTGTAAAGTGCTTTGGTGGCCATTGGGTCTATGAAAGCGCTATATAAATGCAGTCCATTTACCATCCATTTACCATTTACCATGTCTCGTGGCCCTCTATCAGAATCCAGAGTTTTGAGAAGATTGGAGAAACTTAAGTTTTACGTTATATGCGTTTTACATTAGAAATGACTGTCCGAAATATTGAAATAGTTTTAGTTTTTTTTAATTTTAGGTTTTATTATTATTGTCAATTTTAATTTAAAACATTAAAAAACTCCACTAGAGTATAAAGAACAGACTTAGACCTGAGTGCAAAAATGGAGGCTCTAGACCTTTCCAGAGCGGAGATATCAAAACTCAAAATTTCGACCAGAAAAAACGACAGTGTTACCCCTTACGTTTTGGTTTTTTTTTTTTTTTGGACGAAAAATTAAGTTTCCCCAATCTTCTCAAAACTCTGGATTCTGATAGAGGGCCACGAGACTTAGACCTGAGTGCAAAAATGGAGGCTCTAGACCCTTCCAGAGCTGAGATATTGAAACTCAGAATTTCGACCAGAAAAAAAAAACGACAATGTTACCCCTTACGTTTTTTTTTTTGTTTGTTTTTTTTTTTTGGGCGAAAAATTAAATTTCGACATTGTACTCAAAACTCTGGATTCTGATAGAGGGCCACGAGACTTAGACCTGAGTGCAAAAATGGAGGCTCTAGACCCTTCCAGAGCTGAGATATTGAGATATTTATAATGTCAAAAATGCTACGTGGGATGTCTGTATCTCAGCTCTGGAAGGGTCTAGTGCTGTTATGCCTCTGATTTAATACAATAGATCGACTGCTGCGCAACTTGTGAGAGTCAAGCGCACGGGTTTAATCAGTCCGCTGGGAAATAAATTCATGTTTAAAAGGTAGGGGGTTGATATGAATACTTACGCTTTGTTTGAAGATCTTAGCAGCTTTCAATTTTGCAGCAATCACTTTTTTTTCATCTGCCCTATGGTACTCACCGAACTCAGGTCACGTGACATGCGAAGCTGCCTCTTGTTTCTCTTGATGTGGGTGTGTGTGGACCGGTCGTCTTTTATTTCTCCTGCACGCTGCGGTCATTCATCATGTGTGTGTTTGTGTAGATGAGTCAGAGGAGCTTCTGCTGCAGAGCTGAACTGTGTGAGATATTGTTTATGAACATGTGGGCGAGTTTTCTAACACTAGCACTATAATATAACACCACTGCAAGCATCTTTCCTTTATGATAGAAAATAATCCCCCAGAATATCTGTACCTGACGGTCATTTTCACATTGATGTTTTGGGCTACATGTATTGTAGAATTAATTTCCAGGTTGAACCCATTTACCGCTTTTAAATGGGTTTTACTATGTCTATTGCTTTAGTGTGTAATGTTGCTGTTTGAGCATCCAGTTCTCCTCTATATCAGTGTTTCTGAACTCCTGTTGGACTGCTTAGATCAAGTAGAAAGTTCACTGCATTCAGACGAGCGCAGAGATACACAGTCTCTTGCATTATCAGGCTTTATAAATGTGCTTTTGTGTGTGTGTGTGTGTGTGTAATCAGTGATACACAACAGATCTGCTCTAATTAAGCTGGTGGAAACACTGAGATCGCTCTCAAATGCTGCTTTGAATTACACTGAACAGGAGCGAGGGGTAATTGGTCAACACATCAGAAATTGCAGTGGATTGCCTAAAAGGCTCCATTTTATTTAATTCCGTCCGTCTCATTTTCCAGAACTGATTGCTTTTGTGTTCCATTATCTAAGACAAAACCAGGATGAGATATGGCTGAATGCAAATGCGATTCCTATTTGTGTCAAAACGGACGAGTTTGTCCTCGCCAAAGGGTTTCATTTAAGGTTTAAAATGTAAATGTAGCCTACATCTGTTGCAATAGATTTGTACTCGTTTAATTAACAGCAAAGAAAGGACCCTGGAACAAACGGCATTGCTTTCGGTTCATCTAGTATTCATACGGTGTGGTTTTAAATTGAGATTTGAAGTTCACACTCAGGGACTAGTAACAATAAAGCCTGGTTAAAACCAGACCATTCTCAGTTGTAACTGAGTTATGGTCATAGACAAATCATTTCCAGAGAGGCGTCGCCAACGGACGTCGCGGATAGACCTAAAACCAATCAGAGCGATGAAGGAGATGACGTATGCAGAGCGGGTGTTGTTCTTTACTCGATTTTAAAACTTTTGCTGATAATTTACTCACCACCATGTCATCCAAGAAGTCCACGTCTTTCTTTCTTCAGTCGAAAATAGTTCAGTTTTCTCCATATAATGGACTTCAATGGGGTCCAAACGGTCCAAATGAGAGTTTCAGTGCAGCTTCAAAGGGCTTTAAACGACTCCAGACGATGAATAAGGGTCTTATCAAGCGAAACGATCGCTCATTTCAAAAATAAATAAAAAAGTTACAGGTTTATAAGCAAAAATGCTCGCCTTGCTCGGTTCTGTGTGACTCTCCTGTTCGAACTCGCTCATCAAAATTCGTTGAATGAACGGACTCGAAAAAAGATTCATTTATTTTGTTGAACGAGTTCGAACAGGAGAGTCACGAACGCGCATCACAGAACAGAGCAAGGCGAGCATTTGTGGACATCTTGGATGACATGGGGGTGAGTAAATTATCAGCAAAAAGTTTTTTAAAAGTGAACTACTTTAACAAAAAGAAAATGTTCAAATCGCTTAAAATAGGCACGATAGCTGATCCGAACGAGTGATGTTCGACGGTGGCATCCATCTTTGTAATTTAGGCTACAAAATCTGCTTCACAATCCCAGCGCTGTCATCAGCGTGTAAAGCACGTCCCAACGTTTCTGATTGGTGCCGTGATTTTGACGGATTGGAAATGGGCTTGAATGAGCTCTTTGCCTGACTAACTTTGAGAGCAAATCTAAATTTGCCGGAAGTTGTCTGGATTTTCCCAGGCTAGTAACTATAGTTTGTACGAACCCAGTAACCTACTTAATTTGGTCTTATTTTTTATTCTTAACGCAAAAGGTCGTAAACGCTCAAATTACGGATTTGCTAACACACATATGTGATTTGTATGTTTCTAATAATACATTTGCATGGATTAAATGAAGCCTTAAAGTAAAAAAATCACAAATTGGGGAATGAAAATATTGCATTTATATTTCAGTTTTCAAACAGTGAACTAACATCACTCAACATACATGCAGTAAAAATGCATTTTACATTGGGCTTCAGCAGCACAATTGGTCTTTGGTTCAGAGTTGAGCTTTCAGCCGATCCGCTGATCAGTGCTTTTGTGCCGTTGGAGAATGAGGCAGGTCTGTGTAAAGATTATTAATCCATCTTTAATTAGAGCCTGTGCTCAGTGTATTATATTCCAACATAAAGAGTCTTGATTCATCAGTCCTGCACTTATGTGCATGTTGTTCAGCCGCTCTTTCTCTTTATTCTCCGTCACCGTTCTGCTGCTGGAAATGAGCCTCTGGTGTTGCCGTCAGCATCTCGGATACAGTCTCTATTCTGCAGAGAAAAAAAAGTCAATCTGTCAAACATCGTCACATGCATTTTAGATTCTAATATGGCATGCATTATATTACATTATCCGTTTTTTATACTTCGTAAAAATTCAGAATTTGAGAAAACTCAAAAACTTGAGGGAACCAGTTTCAGGACATTGAGTATTCTCAACTTATGGGAAAAATATGGTATCAACTTCAAAAAATATTCTTCAAAAAAGAATCAATACTTTTTCAAAAAGAGTCGCTACTTTTTCAAAAAGAATTGATACTTTTTCGAAAATAGTGAATCATTACTTTTTTAAAAATGAATCGCTACTTTTGCAAAAGTGAATCGCTACAATTTCCCAAAATAAATCGCTACTTTTACAAAAAAAAACCACTACTTTTTCAAAAAAAAAATCAATACTTTTTCAAAAATAATTGCTACTTTTCCAAAAGTGAATCGATACTTTTTCCAAAAATAAATCGCTACTTTTTCAAAAAAGAATCAATACTTTTCCAAAAGTGAATCAATACTTTTTCCGAAATAAATCGCTACTTTTTCAAAGAAGAATCTCTTCTTTTTCCAAAAGAATCGCTAGTTTTTCAAAAAAAAGAATCGCTACTTTTCCAAAAGTGAATCGATACTTCTTCCAAAAATAAATCGCTACTTTTTAATCAATACTTTTTCAAAAATAATCGCTACTTTTCCAAAAGTGAATTGATACTTCTTCCAAAAATGATGTGCTATTTCAAAAAAAAGAATCGCTACTTTTTTACTTAAGCGAAGTAAACAGTGTAGCTGAGTTGTGTTGACTGTTTAGTTGTTAGAGTTTTTATTTTTAAACCACAACTTCAATGTGTGCTTCTTTTACAGATTTCTAATTCATTTCTAATCCAAACGATTTCAAATTTCATTTACTCATTCGAGAGATATTCAATTAACAGACAGAAAGACGTTCCTGTAATTTATAGATAGATATGTGTGTATATATACACGAGATTAAATGCAGATCCAAAGACATCATTCAACTCATATCTGTGTCCTTCAGAGAGCTGGCAGTTATATTTATTAAATCATTTTTTTTTTTGATGTTGCATCTTTACAATCAATCCAACCACCAGTTTTACCAGCTCTGACCTGACACTGCATTTCAACTTCTCTTACATCAAAATACAAAGGAAGCTGCATGTTTTTAAGCTTGAATTAAATCTGTTCATCATATAAAGTGATTGTGTGTATTCAGAAGATTTGGACTAAACTGCTCAATTAATTAGGATTAGTTTGATGATCTCTATGAATGTTTTGAAGCGTCAAAGAGTAGCTGTCAATGGAGGGACAGAAAACCCAGATTTCATCAAAAAAGATCTTCATTAGTGTTCTGGAGATGGGGTTTGGAACGACACGAAGGTGAGTAAATAATGACAAAATTGTCATTTTTCAGACATTTCTCCTTATATAGAATCTTTTTGGTCCTATTGTTGAAAGCAGTTTTCGTCATGTTGGCGTTGATGCCCTGAGGACCAGACGTGGCGGTGACATCCATTTACACACTCAATCTTCTCCAGAGGACATTATCAGAGCCGACAGCAGTCTATTTGATAGGCAGCTTGAGCTTCGGGACTGAATAAACACTGTCGATGTGTTCAGAACGGGTCGGGACCCGTGATGTCGGGAGGCCAAGCCAATGCAAACCTGCATCTGGCATGACGTGAACGGCTTCTCTCGGACTCCGCCGTGGGATTTGCCTAGTGTTCATTAGAAAGATTCGTTTCTATTGCACGTAACAGGTGCGACTGCTAACGTTAATTGTTTTGGCAGCGTCGCGGGCTCATAATGGATCAATATTTGTCATTGGGCCGGATTCCAGCGTCGAGAATTACAGACTCTGAGGAGCGGCGAACACATTGAAAATGATTGTTAATACAATGCACGAGCGGCTGCAGTCCAACAACCTGTGGCCCAGTAATGTGTGTGTGAACAAACCACAATTACTGAACAGGAACAAACATCCGGAAAATCGCAAAGAGCCGAAATGAGCCGTTCCTGAGATGTTCAGGTGGTTTATTAGTCAAGTCACTGTTTTATGCACATATATCAGCATTGTATTCTCTCTAGATGCACTGCAAATATTGTTCTCCCTCTGTGTTTATTAAATCAATATACATTTACTTGAGAAGCAAAATGACTTAATATATTATGTCTTGTTTTCTGATCAATATTAAGTGAGTTTAAGCATAAAACAAGAACAAATATTTGTCATAAACGCAATTCAAAGTTAACGGGGAATTATTTTTCTGACCCCATCAAAAGATATTTGTGTTTGTCTTAAGCATAAGCTCGCTACATGTTCATAAATTATTCAGAAAACGTAATATCTTCAGTCATTTTGCTTCTTAAGTAAATGTATCTTGATTTAAGAATGCTTAGATATTTGTACTGGAAAACTAGACAGAAATACAGAGGAAGAACAACATTTTCAGTCCTGAAAACATTATTAGTGGATATACACAACCTTTCAAAAGTTTGGGGTCAGTAAGGTTATATAATGTTTTTGAAAGCCGTTTCTTCTGCTCACTAAGGCTGCATTTATTTAACCAAAAATACAGTAAAAACTGTAATATTGCAAAATATCATTTAAATTAACTTTTCTATGTGAATATGAAGAGTTCAGATGCAAAAGCCTTTAAGTGCCATTTGAAATTTTCTTCTAAAATGATCATTTTATCAAGCTTGTATATTTAAGTTCAGTAATTTCACTTAAATTGCAATGAAGATTACCTATTAATTGTCATTTAAGTAAAACTTAAATATACAAGCTTGATAAAAATGGTCATTTTAGAAGAAAATTTCAAATGGCATTTAGAGGCTTTTGCATCTGAACTCTTCATAATATATTCTTAAGCTGAATTTTCAGCAGTCTTCAGTGTCACATGATCCTTCGGAAATCACTCTAATATGATGATTTGATTATGTTGGACAAACTGTTGTTCTGATTCACACTGTTACATTTCGACACGATTCTTTTGTTTTTATGATTCTTTGATGAACAGAAAGTTCTAAATATCCGCATTTATTTGAAATAGAATCTTTTGTAACAATATAAAAGTATTTACTGTCACGTTTGACTAATGCATCCTTGCTGAATAAAAGTATATTTATTTATTTATTAAAAAAAAAATCTCACTGACCCCAAACTTTTGAACTATAGTCTACTGTGAGTACAAATGAAAAATGGTCTATTGTCAGAACATGACAAATCGTCCCCTTGGAATTCTAAGGTTCTATCTGCGTTCTGAGCAGTTTTGAGATATTGAGCTTCAAAGTTTCTGCATTACATGTAGGAAAATTTATATGGGGAACAAGTTTCATTCAAACATGAAAATAACAGGGATCCTAAATGTATTCTAAACATACAATATCAAAATCCTCTCAAATTTGTAAATGGGGATTTTTGGAATGGGTCAAATGCAGATAGAACCTTCTAATTCTAAAAAAAAAAAACACTTTTCTCTTAGAATTAAGGTTCCATCTGCCAAAACATTATTTGAACATTAAATTTGAAAAAAAAATAATGTTGTAACAATGTCTCAACATGTGTTAGAAAGTACAATTTTATCCTTTCTATGACATTTATTTAATATTTTTTAGCACTTCCATGTACTTAGGACATTTCAAATTAAAGCAGTGTCCTGTGGTGTGACATGCTATTTCTATTTTATGGTCATTATGCATGCAGTGTTTATGAGCTCAGTTAATTGCGAGGCCACATGGAATAATTTGTTACACTTCAGAACTATTTCAAATGTACTAGTGAAAGAAAAAACGCCCACAGAACAGAGGGGCGGAGTCAGCGAAGCTCATTATCATTTAAAGACACATGCTCTGAAAACAGAGCTGTGATTGACCAGGTAAAATGAGTGTTTTCTTACAATACTTATGAGAATCTTTAATTAAAGTATATTACAAAGTTTTCATTTAGTGACCTTAAAGATTCACATTAACTTGTTTAAAAATGGCATTATATGACCGCTCTAATTTGATCTGAAGTGACAGTAAAGATATTTGATGAAGTTACAAAAGATTATAACTATTTCTATTCATCAAAGAATCCTGAAAATATTTGATCATGGTTTCCCCAAAAACATGAAGAAGCTGTTTTCATTGATAATAATCATAAATGTTTCTTGAGCCGCAAATCATCATATTAGAGTGATTTCTAAAGGAGCACGTGACACTGAAGACTGGAGTAATGATGCTGAAATTCAATATAAACAAACGATAATATGAAATTCATTAAATATATATTACACTTATATAAAATATCAAATAAACAGTAGTGTTTATGTACATTTTAACCTAATATCTCACTCTGGAAGCTGGAAAAGCAGGATTTGTGTCTGTAAATTAAAAAACATCCCATACGAACCGTCATCCGACTGTTCTTTCCATTCCTCCAGATCCAATGACGGGATGTTCCCGCAGGAGAGAAAGTCCTCCGGGTAAGTTTCGACTCTGAACGGATCGGGAGGAACCTCCGTCACTCCACTGTTGTCACAGATGACGCGAGACAGAGAGTGCCTTTGGAGTTCCTGT
The DNA here is from genome assembly GCA_038021265.1 of Cyprinella venusta. NCBI lineage: Eukaryota > Metazoa > Chordata > Actinopteri > Cypriniformes > Leuciscidae > Cyprinella > Cyprinella venusta. The sequence continues at coordinate 1,839,010 of CM075875.1, read as the reverse complement.
CTTTGTTTTGGGGAAAACACACCAGGATGTTCCCACCAGAATCTGAAACACACCAAAAATATCACTGTTTTGATTGAGCAATGTCTTATCTTAAGCATTTTAACATGACAAGTTAAAGAAATCATTTGACAAATAACATCTTTGTGCTTCTCTCAAGTTATATAAGGGTTTGGAATGACATGGAGAAAAGCAAAACTTGTTTTAAACCTCTAACCTCTGTAATTCGTACTAGTCCAAACAGAACTGCATGACTGTTTATTGAATAACGGCACTATTGTCTAGAGCTGCTTATGGCTGAATTCATTTCGGAATTGATCAACAGTATATGACAGTATCCTAAAAACAATATGTTCTAAGAATATTTCGCTAACGTTCTCATTAAGTTTTGAAAACATTGTTGCAATTAAAGGATAATCCCGCTATTTAACACCTTGAGTCTATTTTGTAGTTAGTTTTGAATGAAATAGAGTGGAGGACTTAGAAATTTTGACAATGGTTCCCGTCTCGACTTTTTGACTATTTTAGAATCGCCTGTGACAGCGTTAGACTGGCTGTCTATGGGCATGCACAAACATGTCCTTAAAACAACCCTTAACGCTCATTTTCAAAATTGTGCAACTTACTTTCTAAGTCCACCATTCTATTTCACTCAAAACAAACTACAAAATAGACTCAAGGTGTTAAATACCACAATTATCCTTTAAAAACGTCCAGTTAAGGATATATTCAATTTTATTCAAATTCCAATTTTCACATTCCATTTAATCAAAACTAACCAAAATTAAGTTCTAAGAAGATATATTTACGTTCTTGTTAAGTTTTGAAAACTTTATTTCTTTGTTGTACTTTTTTTTTTTTTACTTTTTATGGTTCTGCGAATTTCAATTTCAAATTCAATTTATTTATAGAGCACAGATAAACACAACTTCTGTTGACCAAAGTGCTGCACACAGGAAAAAATAATAATAATAATAATAATAAAAATAAAAATTAAAATAATCATTTATTTTAATATGTTAGCGAATGTTAGCAGTGGCTGAGCAGTGTCTCACCTGTCTCCATCCCTCAGCGCCTTCATCTGTTTCCCGATCAAGCATGTGAAGAGTGCTCCGGTCCGGGCTCCAGACACCGGCCGTTCCAGAACTCCTCCCAGCCACACGTCCATGCTGTCCGGATGTCCATACACATCCATTACTCTCGCTGCCAAAACATCACTCCCGAACGCCTCTGCCAGATCTGATTGGCTTTCAACTCGGTCTAAGCCACAGAAAACCCTCCACGCATTGTAACCTGCAGGAGAAAGACGATCAAAACTTACATTATAATTCTATATTGATGGCCCCGTCACCACGAATTTCAAAATGAAACCTACCCCACTGATTACGATGGTCCGCAACTATACAACTACATGTCAGCTAACTCTCATAGAGTATCAGTAGACTAGGATATTAATACCTTCTTTCTCTCTTCGGTCAATCTTGATCAATTTTTACTTTTTTTTGTACTTCATCGGAATGGTACGAAACTTGGTTAAAGGTTATATAAAAGTATTAGGGGTGTAACAATATATCGAGCCACTATATAATCGCAATACAAAAATGCAATGGATAGTGACAATATGTATCGAGGATAGTCCCCCCAAAATAAAAAATTCAATTTTTTTCAGAGTTGTAGTGCAAATACTACATTAAACTACTATATATAATGTTGATTATAATGTATAATAATGCAATGGGGGAATACGTGACCAATGTCTGATGTTACCAGTAAAAAGTGGCCGACATTATTTTAAACATATCCAGTCAGTGAAAGAGTGCAAGCATATTCGTGTACAATAATTCAGTATTTTCAGCTTCAGAATCAAGAATATTGTTGTATCTCTCCTTGTCCATCAGGAGCCATCTTGGAAAACAGTCTCGACAAGTCGAACCATGTGTTAGTGTTAGTGTGGGTCTATTTTGAGGCTTGTTAGTGGTATAGTTGCACTATAGTGGTATAGTTGAAGCTGCGTTGATACAATCTGTATTGTAAAAAGGACTATATAAAGGTGACTTGACTTGCTACAGAGACTATGTTTCTTTACAGCATGTTCAGGGGACAGCCAGCGAGCGGATAGTGAGGAGATGTTTGCTGCATGTGACAAGAAATTTTTGGCCTAAAAAGCATGTGATATCGCTTAATGTATTGACCTGGTAAGCCGTGATCTCGTCCTCGCTGCAGGTTCAGCGCCGCCAGATCCACAGACTCCGGGATGTTGAGGACCACGAGTCTCTCCGTCAGTTCTTCTGTCATGAGATGCTCCTGGTTCTGCAGGACAGCTGGACGGCCCAGAAGACCTCGCAGAACCGGATCCAGTCCACCTTTAGAGAACAACACATGCCGTTAAACACTGACCGTCACACACACAGATTTGCACAAGAGTGTGTCACAGTGCCGGGCAGCTGCTAACTTAATCTCCCTTAATACGAATCAGAAACACACAACTACTGGGAAGAGTTTCGGTCTATCTGTCAGTGGCGTTAAATTGTGCAATAAATTAAATAAAGAGTTAAATGTCCAAACATATTCCATTTTAAGAAGATGTGCAAAAAGAGATTATATTCTGGAGGTATAACGAAACCTGAGCTTATATTGAATTATTTGTAGTATGTGTAATGTACTTTTGAACATATATATTTTCATTGATTATAGATTTCTGTAGATTTATTATTTTGTAGCCATTTCTTAAATATAGCACTCAAAGAAATGAACTTGGAAGGTTGTGCACTTTATATAATATATTTATATTTAGTTTACTTATAATAATTGTATTTTTTGACATGAAATGTTTTTTTTTCTATTAAGGTGTATGTAATTATGTCTCAACTTTAACAAAATCCTTATGCATTGTCTAAACACAAACCATTTATGTTAAGTAAAAATTCGTACATGCAGAGGGTGGCCTTTTTTTTTGCCCGAACTTTGTGTTCAATCTGCTTAAATATATGTACAACTTAAATTTACTTCATCCGTTTGTGTTGGATTACATTATTTATTTGTGTTGCATTAACTTAAACTGGGCGGTGCTTTTAGTTCCCAGCATGCTTTGCATATGGTTGAATTAAGACAGAATAAATGTTAAAATTAAGTCTTATTTTATCTTTTTTTTTTTGAGAAATTTAGAAAAGGGGAAGACTTGATAGTGTGTACTTGTGTTTAATGTTAAATTACATTGGAATTATTAAAAAATTTTAATTACATTGGGTTACCATTATGGTCACCATTTTGTTTGGCTGTCGACTGATTTAATTAATTTATATAGCTTTGATTGAACATGTAAATCTTACCATTTAAGATGCTAATATGTGCTACTGCTAACAAATAGCTAGCTATAGTCAATTTAAGTGTCACTGAAATAAATTAAATATTAATGGATGAATGAATATAAAAAATAGTCAGGAAGCCTTTAAAAATTTACGTTGAGACTACTTAAATTGGGTCACTTAAAATTACTTAATTCCATGATGTTGAAGGTACAAGAACAAATTATGTTTGTTTAAAGTAACCCAGTTAATCAAAATAATACCAATTTGAACACCAAATATAACTGGTGTAAAATGTTTTCTATAAATCAGAATGCATGTAAAATGTCCTCTTGATGTGCAACTGAGTTGTACTTCAAACTATAAATCATTGAGTTAGAAACTGAATGAGAGAAATTATTCAGTGCTTCATTAATGAGTCTGCCAGCTGCAGTAGTCATCATTTAATATTGACATATTCAATATTTCTGTCCCTTGCCTGGACATGTTCGCATGAATCAACTCTATAATGAAGTCAGCCTTCCCTGACACTCTTATCAACTTGGGATGCGTTTCAATATTTTCCATTAGTAAAAAAAAAAAAAAAAAAAAAAACACACACACACACACTCTCAGTCTCTCACACACAAACGCTCACTAACACTCGCTCTCTGTCACACTCACACATTCACACTCTTTGTAAATGTAAAGCACATTTTTGTTCATTCACATTTATTCATTCTAAGCATTTAGTCATTTAATTCTTATCAACACTTTAAGTGGGCTATTTAAAAAGTGTTATTTATGTTAAATTATGTTTAGTAAAGCATGAGCACAGAGTGTGACGGTATGTTGTGTGTTAGAACAGCCGCTCAAAAAAATAAATAAAAAATATTAATAATAAAATAAAATTCTGAGTTAATTTCTATTTCCTGTCGCTGTGGCTCTCTCAACCACAAACCCCTTTTTTCATCAGTTTTTTGCACTCTTCTCTTTAACTTTTGGCAGTCTGTAGAACTCGACAGGTATTTTCCCGATGCGACCGATTAGTACAGACCAAAACTAGACCATTTCTCAGCAGAAATAATCAGCCAAATTTGCGAGTCCGTTCAGTTCAGTGGCATTGTTTATGTTCTGTGCCTCCAAAATGGCCGACTTCCGGATTGATGACGTGTCGTGAAAACCCTACGTAGCCCCGTCCCTTTTCAGCGCTGCGGTCTGTGTTTTCACAGCGATCTTGCACAGGTATGAATGAATGAACTGCTCGTAAAAAAATTTCCGGTCGACATCTGTTAACACACCTGCTTTATAGCTAATGCTTATGATAAACATTAAAATGCTCATGATAACTTTTGTTAACTCTACACACACACTCTTGATCAGAATAAAGTGTAAAGTGGATCAGACTACACAGTGATGATCAGGAACCTTGTTGTACGAGTCTCCACGGGCTGAAGAAGGTCTGGTGAAGACTCAGAGAAGGGAAGCGCTCGTGCTCCTGGAAGCTCCGGTTGAGTCTCGTGAGCACAGGTGAGATGGTCACATGACCGAAGCGGAACGCAGCCGTGGCGAACACGTTCGACACCGAAGGATTCACAGAGTCGTTATAACCCTCGTATGGTCCGATATACTCATCGAAAGCTGCCCGGCCAATGATTTTAGGAACGTAATCTCTCATGGTTATGATCTGCAAGAAAAACAATATAAAGAGAGAGTCGGTATTTACAGCCAACATGAACCGCAGAGACGCGATGCTACCATAATGACACATTTTATCATGTAAAATAATGCAGTTTCTGAGGTTCGTGTTTCTATGACATTGTGCTGATCACTCTAAGAAGAAATGGTTCTATTTAGAACCAGAAATGGTTCCATCCCCCGCTTCATATATGGAACTGCAAAATGGTTCTATATAGAACTGTTTTTTGTTAAAAGGTTCTATTGAACCTTTCTCTATGGTTCTATTTAGAACCACGAATGGTTCCATCCCCGCTTCATATATGGAACTCCAAAACCTTTTTTTTGGTAAAAGGTTCTATTGGCCAAGTATGGAACCCCAAGGTTCCATATAGAACCCAGAGGAACCCTTTTTTTAAGAGTGTATAGAACCTTTTAGGGGTTCCAAATGCGTAACGCTGACAGAACCTTTTAAGGTTCTATATAGAACCTTTTCTTAAGAGTGATTGACAAAATCTTCCTGTTGGACAAGAACTATGTTAATGTTTTGAAAAATTATTTTTATATTGCATGTCTTGTTGCTCAATATTTTGAAAATTAGTGTTGAAGTTCAGTTTACAATGTGTGATATTGAGCATGAAATTAACTGTTTTGCCAATTGTGTTTTGTGGGTATGTTGGTGCATTAAGATTTAAGGAAATTTGTATTGAAAACGAGTATTAAAAAAATAAAAAAAAGTAACTGTGGCATCAATGTCTGTGTGTTTGTATGGCTGTGTTTTTGTCTCTATTTTTGTACAGTACTTTGTTCAATGACCAGTTGTGTAAAACTGCTTAATAAATAAATAAATGAAAATCATCACAAGAAAAAAACTTCAAAATTGTAAGTCTGAACACACTTCTCTGTGCCCCAGAGCACACAATCCAGAGATCTGCTACTGATGATGATACTCTGATTCTGTAATCTGTAGATGCTAATTTGAGAAACGCACGGTGTGTTTGCTAACTAATGCGAGTGGGACTGGTCCATGGGGATATTGTACATAAACTCGGCTGTGTGAGATGGACGTCCTGTGCCTGGAGATAAGATGAGATGGCTGTGATACGCCTCAAAAATTCATCCAGTCTTATCGCTGTTATGAAAGTCGTCCAGCACAGAGATGTTTCAGAAGCGTGTCTGACTGACAGAGGGGACGTATAAAAATCCAAACCCGCTGTCCATAAACCCTAAATACAGCAGGACTGGAAAGGGTTTTTACTGGTTGTGTGAAGTCGGGGTCCTGCGGGACTTTGTTAAAACGCTGCGCTCGTTTGATGTGTGCCATGACTCTGCACTACTTTACAGTCACTTTCTCTGCCACTTTAATTTCTGGGGCCAACCTTAGAGATGCTTGTGTGAGCGATCAAATGTGTCTTTGATTCAGCGAGGACCGCTTGGAGAGGAGGAGGGTTTAACATCCACGGCTCAAGGCCTTTAATCCCTGAGTTTCTCCTCTGCCCAGTGTGGCGGATCTGTGTGTGTGTGTGTGTGTGTTCAGCACAAGAGGAGAGCGTGCCATTCATCAGCTTCATCATGTAATTGCAGTCAATGAGTCATTTATACTGCAACGTTTAATAATAGATCACATGCGTGGTTAAAAGTATGTGCACCCCCTTCTAGTCAACAGGTTTGCATGAACACATTAATGACAGATCTTAAAATGAACATTATTCTGATCATATTTTTCATTTTTAGGTGAACTGTACCTAATGCAAAGACATGCAGTTATATCGTAATGTGTGTGTTTTGTTAGACATTAAAAAATAAACAAGTAAATAAAAGTAAAATTAAATAATAAGCTAAAAAATAAATAAAAAATAATAAATTAAATAAATGAAATAATTATATATATATATATATATATAAATTTTATATAAATATTTATAATTATATATATATAAATTAATAGAAATATTTATAATTATATATAAATATATAAATAAAAAATACAAATAATTGTTTAATATAATTAAATAAATAATAATAATTATTATTATTATTAATTCATTTTTGTTTCTTAAACATGTTTAATAAAATCCATAACTAAGTATTAATAATCATATCAATAATAACACATAATACATTTTTGTTTTTTGTTAGATTTTTAAAAACAAAAACTAATTAATAATAGTTTTAATAATACATTTAGATGTTCAAAATAAAAAAACTAATGAAATGACAATAACATAATGGCCTAAACAACTTCCGTTACTTGAAATAAAATAAACTGTAATAAAATGTTTAAAAATGTATAATTACATTTTATATTATGTTTTATATAGATATTAGGGCTGTCAAACGATTAATCGCATCCAAAATAAAAGTTTGTGTTTACATAATATATGTGTGTGTAGTGTGTATAATTATTTTATATATATAAATACACACACATGCTTGTATATATTTAAGAAATATTTTCATATAAATATACTGTATATAGATTTATATATAATTTATATATATATATATATATATATATATATATTTTATATATAAATAATATTTTTTTCTTAAATATACATGCATTGTTTGTGTATTTACAGTATATACAAAATAATTAAAAACATTGCACCCACAAATATTATGTAAACACAAACTTTTATTTTGGATGCGATTAATCGCGATTAATCATTTGACAGCCCTAATATATATTATTTCTCATTTTCATTTAATTTAACTTGATGTCCTTAAATAACCTAGAAATTGATTAAAAATAAAAACAAAATGACTAAAACTTTAAATGAAAACAGGTAAAATAAAAACAAACTCAGAATATGAATATGAACTATAACAGTATGTCTGAATGGCACTAAAGCAACACTTTTCTGAATCATAACGCGAGCCCATCGCAGCTGTTATGAAAACTGTATATTAATATAAAGGAGTTTTGGTCCCCTAAAGCTGTTTCTGAAACTGTCGATAAGACTTTAATTGGACACTTTCAGACAAGAGAAATAGCGTATGTGAGTGTGTTAGAGATTAACCGCTGTCACTGTGCGGTTATAAACACTGTGAACTGAACGATGACTGTATGAGAGTGGCACTTTTATTAAGGAATTGTTTTGGATATTTTCATTGCAAAATCTGTTAAAGTTCATTTTATGCAAGTGGTTTATGCAAATGAGTGGTGCTTCAAACACAGCTAACCAGACGTCAACTACTGTCTCTTTAAAGGTACACTCTTTTAAGTGTTGAAATTCTATATATTAGGGATGTTGATTTTAAGCGTTAATGTAAGTAACTGGTTATGGAAAAAATTATGTGTTAAAAAGATTAGCATAGCCCCGCCCCATTAAAAAAAAACAAAAAAAAAACAAGGCGAGTATTTGAGCTTATAAAACTTAAACTTTGTTATTTATTTATTAAATGAGCGCTCGTTTCGCTTGATAAGACCCTTATTCATCGCCTGGAATCGTTTAAAGCCCTTTGAAGCTGCACTGAAACTCTCTTTTGGACCTTGAACTGTTTGGACCCCATTGAAGTCCATTATATGGAGAGAATCCTGGAATGTTTTCATCAAAAACCTTAATTTCTTTTCGACTGAAGAAAGAAGGACATGGACATCTTGGATGACATGGGGGTGAGTAAATTATCAGCAAAAGGTTTTTTTAAAGGTGAACTACTCCTTTAAGTGTTTTTTTCACAGTTTCGCGGCGTCTGTTACCTGATGCAGCGCCCCAACGATCCTGCGTGTCTCCTGGTAGACGACCTCTGACCCCCAGTGAGGGTTGAGTCGTGTCAGGTGTCGGGCCAGCCGGTTGTGTTCTCTCACCCAGAGCGTGTGCAGGACAGACAGGGGCAGGATCTCGTTCACCCTGCTGTCACCCGCCGCGAAACACTCGACCCGCTCCGACCCGGGACCCTGGAGGCACGCGGACCGCACGGAGACGAAGGGCAGGAACGACCGGCCCGCGTCCGTGTGTTTAACATTGACAGCCAGCAGACCCTCGGAGCTGGACAGGTTTCGGAGCGTTTTCTTCAGCTCTGCTGAATGCCCGTAGACGGTTGAAGCGTCGATGAAGGACGAGACCGAGTTCATCTGCTCTCGCCGGCTCTGGACGCTGGTTAGACAGGCCGGTGAAGAGCGGAAAAACGGGAGACAGCTTTTCTTCCTGGACAGTTTATCATCCTTGGGAATCTGTGTGTGTAAGAGTGAGAGACAGAGAGAGATTACTGTGTGTAGAAGTGTTTCTAAACCAGTTTGCTCATATTCTGTTGGAGCAGGAAGATTTATTGGTAACACTTTATAATAAGGTTCATTAGTTAACATGAACTAATAATGACCTGCTCGTATTGTTCATGTTAATTGCAATATTTACTAATACATTATTAACTCTAAAAGCGTATTCTGGACAAATGTGGGCAAAGTAGTTTTGATTTATTTTTAAAAAACACTTCACTTGATCTTGTTTTGTTTGCCTCCTGAACACACACAATTTTTTTTTTTGACTCAATTCTACAATGTTAAGTGGGTGAAAAAAAACTCCTTAATCTTGTATTTGGTTCAAAAATGGGCACCCATAGAAATGAATGGGAAAAACTGTAATTTAGAGCACTTTAAGCCAAAATAAGACACCAGGTGACAGCAAAGTCACTTCATCTTTAGGTTTTAGCTCTAAGAACTTATTTGAATGATATTTTAATGTAGTTAAAAAAATTAAAATAATAAAACATAAAAATAAGCTTAATTTACATAGAAAATATGGTACTTTTTGAAGTAAATAAATTCAAAAATACCCCGAAAATTATAAAAAACACCAGAAATGGATAGACAAAACTTTATCGAAGACAGTGATATAACATTTATAATAAATAAAAATTAGGATCACATCTGAGTTTTTTTTTTAATTTAAAAAAGTACAAATAAAACATAAAAATAAGCATAATTTACATAGAAAATATGGTACTTTTTGAAGTAAATTAATTCAAAAATACCCCCAAAATAATAAAAAATGCCATAAATGGATAGACAAAACTTTATCGAAGGCAGTGATATAACATTTATATTTAAAAAATAAAAATTAGGATCACGTCTGAGTTTTTTTAATTTAAAAAAAAGTAAAAATAAAACATAAAAATAAGCAGAATTTACATAGAAAATATGGTACTTTTTGAAGTAAATAAATTCAAAAATACCCCCAAAATAATAAAAACACCATAAATGGATAGACAAAACTTTATCGAAGACAGTGATATAACATTTATAATAAATAAAAATTAGGATCACGTCTGACTTTTTTTTAATTTAAAAAAAGTAAAAATAAAACATAAAAATAAGCAGAATTTACATAGAAAATATGGTACTTTTTGAAGTAAATAAATTCAAAAATACCGCCAAAATAATAAAAAACACCATAAATGGATTGACAAAACTTTATCGAAGACAGTGATATAACATTTATAATAAATAAAAATTAGGATCACACTTGAGTTTTTTTTTTAATTTAAAAAAAAAAACGTAAAAATAAAACGTAAAAATAAGCATAATTTACATAGAAAATATGGTACTTTTTGAAGTAAATAAACTAAAAAATACCCCCAAAATAATAAAAAATACCACAAATGGATAGACAAAACTTTATCGAAGACAGTGATATAACATTTATAATAAATAAAAATTAGGATCACACCTGAGTCCTCTGTGCCCACATTTGTCCACAATTACAGGATTAAAAGTGAATACGGTTTGAGGGCTACAGTCAAAGGGTGTATTTGTTAACATTAGTGAATGCACTGTGAACTAACATGAACAGCTGCATTTTTATTAACTATACAGTAACAAATGTATTGCTCGTGGTTAGTTCATGTTAGTTAATACATTAATGAACCACCGATTTATTATATATTCATGATATGAAAGTGAGAAGGCCTAACAACATCAGCAGAATCAATAGTTCACCTTCATTGATATCAAATAATATAGTGCACAAGTCAAATGGACTTTATGGCTGGGTGATATTTTGTATATTGCATGCTTTTAATGTGCTTTCTAGTCTGATTTATCCAGAGAAGCTTCTGATACTTTGTTTAAAATGCATTTTTATCACCCAGCCCTATAATCATGGTGCTTTAATTTTCGGCCTGTGTTTTTCCACTTAATTGTTGCTTGGAAGAGAAAAAAAAAGAAAGTCAATGGCAAGTAAATGGCATGAGGCTGCAGGAAAGACAGAATATTCATTACCGGCTGAACTATATTCCTCGTATGAATCTATTCAAATTATCAATCAGAGCTAAATCGATGTAGGAATATGCATACAGATCAATATTGAGCTGAAACTAAAAAGCATATTTGCACATGTCTCTGAGTCTATATAATTTCATTTGCATTTCCATGTTTCATTGCATCGCGTCTCGGATGTGTTGCTAATTTGTTCACATTCTGCGTCGTGATGCATCGTAATACTGAAGTTGACGGTTGCGAAATCCCAATGTTTCACATTACGGAAGCAAAATGCAATGTCATTTCATGTTGAATAAACAATTACGCTCTGAATCTCCTGAGCTTTGGACGAGCGAAAACACACTCCTCAGGGGTGGACTCACTTGCAAAATTGATCACAAATCTTTTTTGTTTATTTTCTGTCTGTCGTTTCTGATCGGATGCCGAGAGCGGCCGCTCTATGATGAGTATTAGTATGCAGTATGCAGTATACGGCTCAGGGTGGGCATGAATAAAAAGCTATTTTGTATATCTATGGAAGTGTCCTCCTTGCCTCTGGCTGGGGACAGTGAGATTAGTTACAAACCGGCACAAACTCCCAACATTTTTATGAGCATCTGGAGCCCCGGAGGATCCAGACCGGCCAACAAAAAGGTGCTGCCGTGACCCCCATTTTCAACGGCGTTTGAGGTTCGCCTGAGATAAAGAAGTAATCAATGAGATATATTTTCTTTTTAATTATAGTGGCCCAGCCACATTCGCGGATTCATCTCCGTTGTTCCGAACCAACAGTCCCGAACTGTCCTCCGAGTCGAATATATTCCAGACAAAAGCGAGCGCTAGACAAAGACGTCCCCCCTGAGGAAACGCATGGCATTTTATCCGTTTAAACGAAATGAACTTCAGTCGATGAATTCTAGAAATGAGAACGGTAACCTGCACTTTGACACGGGATGTCAACACAAAAGAGATAATTCTAATGAAATGTCTAGGGGGATGTCTTATCCAGTCAATAGGAGAAAACTAGCAGCCATATGAGAAAAGATGTTGCTCATGATTAATAATATACACAACACCAGAGACAGTATGAGCAGGAGACTGTAGAATAACCAATGACTGCAAGCCCCGCCCTTTAATTTCAAGAGACGACCGCTTTTGTTTTATCAAAGGCATACACACTTTTTTTTTTCTTTTGAATAGAAACGGTTCTATCACTTATATGATATCTATAGATCCTAATGGGACGGATTGAAAACATCACTTTCAACATTTATGAATGAAATACTTTTAAAACAACTTTCACCCTCATGTCATCCAAGATGTCCATGTCTTTCTTTCTTCAGTCGAAAAGAAATGAAGGTTTTTGATGAAAACATTCCAGGATTTTTCTCCATATAATGGACTTCAATGGGGACCAAACGGTTCAAGGTCCAAAAGACAGTTTCAGTGCAGCTTCAAAGGACTTTAAACGATTCCAGACGATGAATAAGGGTCTTATCAAGCGAAACGAGCGCTCATTTTAAAATAATTAACAAAGTTTAAGTTTTATAAGCTCAAATGCTCGCCTTGCTCTGTTCTGTGATGCGCGTTCGTGACTCTCCTGTTCGAACTCGTTCATCAAAATGAACAAATCTTTTCCTGAGTCAACTCGTTCGTTTCATTCATTTAAAGAACCAAATGACAAAAAAGATTCGTTTCGATTCATTTTGATAAACGAGTTCAAACAGGAGAGTCACGAACGCGCATCACAGAACAGAGCAAGACGAGCATTTGTGCTTATAAAACTTAAACTTTGTTATTTATTTTTTAAATAAGCGATCGTTTCGCTTGGTAAGACCCTTATTCATCGTCTGGAATCGTTTAAAGCCCTTTGAACAGTTTGTAGTTTGCACTGAAAGTGTCTTTTGGACCTTGAACCGTTTGATCCCCATTAAAGTCCATTATATGGAGAAAATCCTGGAATGTTTTGATCAAAAACCTTAATTTCTTTTCGACTGAAGAAAGAAAGACATGGACATCTTGGATGACATATGGGGTGAGTAAATTATCAGCAAAAGTTTATTCAAAAGTGAACTACTCCTTACCGCACAAAGAAGTTAAAACAAGTCAAATGTCTGTAGCTGAAATGATTAGTATCTTGTATCTCGTTAGGCTACAGCTTCAGAGTGTGTCCTCAACACTGACTTGCATGGCTGTAAATGACTGACAGCACTGATTGTGGAGCAGATCTGGAGGTGTACCTGTATGGGGAAGCAGGGGTCGGCATTGGCGCAGGTGTTCAGACAGTCCAGTTCCTCAGAGAACGCTGTTTGGCTGGAGCTCTGCGGTGTGAAGGAGATATCATGGTCGATGTACTGGCCCCAGTCCACCAGCATCTGGGAATAAACCTTATCTTCCAGGACGAGCGCGCTGGAGCCACGCATGATTTTATTACTGACTTCTCGAACCTTCAAATACACAAATAAAATCAAGAGACCAGTTGCAGATTCTCCCATGCCCTGCCATCATTATAATCATCCTTTTTACAGATACAGAACAAAAATATACAGACATAACCTGACTTTACATTTTCTGAAGGTGCTTTCCTTGATTTAAAGTCATGATAATTATAGTCTGTGTCACAAACACTGCGGGACGGGTTACAGGCTGAAGGATAACACTTAATGTTTAACCCTGCAAAGCCTGACACAGGTAATCATCTATTATGAAGAATGAAAATATATATATATATATAAATATATATATTTTTTAAATGGAGCAGTTTATTAAAATGCGCATAGGTTTTTATGGCTCATATAGGATGATATGGTGAGAATATGGAGAGAAAACCAGCTCAGTTTTATTCAGACTGAGCAAAAACTTGCAATTTTGTACAGATTCTGATATTTATGTGGACAAATTATGCAATGAAACTCTGACATAAATATCAGTCGTCAATATTCCTGCCGAAAATATGATCGAAAATGTAGTTTTAAAACATAATGCAATGCAATTAGGGCTGTGCAAAGATTAATTGAAATTAATCGCATCTAAAATGAAAGTTTGTGTTTACATAATATGCGTGTGTGCTGTGTATAATTATTTTGTATGTATAAATACATATCCATGCATGTATATATTTAAGAATTATGATAATAACCAGTTTTAAAGCCAATGGATTTAAATTACTTTTAAAACGTTTAACTTGTATAACTAAATTTATAAAACCTACACATACTTTTTTTCTGACAAAACATCATTAATATTACTCTGAAATGTTTTTTTAGAAAAACTATTCTTTTGACAAAATTATTCAAAATTATTATGGAAATTATTTGCACGTAAATATATAAATACATAATCTATATTATATAAAAATGTAAATATTTTATTAGGGCTTTCAAACGATTAATCGTGATTAATCGCATCCAAAATAAAAGTTTGTGTTCACATAATATATGTGCATTGTGTATAATTATTTTTTATATATAAATACACACACACACTTGTATATATTTAAGAAATATTTTCATGTATATACTGTATATAGATTTATATATAATTTAAATTATATATAAATATAAATATTTTATATATAACTAATTTTTTTTTTAAATATACAAGCATGTGTGTGTATTTATATATAAAATATTATTTATTATTATTATTAATTATAAATATTATTTATTATTATTATTAATTATACACAATGCACATATATTATGTAAACACAAACTTTTATTTTGGATGCGATTAATCGCGATTAATCGCTTGACAGCCCTATATTTTATATATGAATAATACATTTTCTTAAATATATACATGCAAGTGTGTGTATTTATATATGCAAAATAATTCTACACAACACACACACATATTATGTAAACACAAACTTTTATTTTGGATGCGATTAATCGCAATTAATCTTTGCACAGCCCTAAATGCAATACAATGATGAGTGAGAGATGAACAAATAACCTTACCCGAAAGCCTGATGATCATATTCGCTGTGCCTGTACATTATCATGTTAACCTAAGTAGTTAGATCTTGCTCTTGAAATATTACTAACAATATCATAGTTATTCTTATGTTTACTTTATAAAATCTGTGAAGATTTCACAGCAAAAAGTCATGAAGTTCAATCAAGGCCTTTTGCCTTTCATTTAGAGGCCATGGAAATTTGTGTATGAAATATGATACAGTAGAGTAGGCTTTATAGGGTTAAAAAATCCCCTTTCATAACCCTAACTACAGTAAACAAAACAAAAAAACCCTTAGCACTTAAACTATTCTCAACACCATACCTGAATTCAATGCAGTTGTGTTTACACATATAAAACATTGGGATTTGCTCTGGTAAATGAAATAAATGCATGAAAAGAAAACGACCCCTGATGTGTGTGTGTGTGTGTGTGTGTGTGTGTGAGCAGTCAAGGAAATCTCATTATACCCCTCTGCCAGAGTTTGTTTACCTGTTAAAACGTCATTAAAACCACTAGCAATTAAACCGGTACAGCCACATTAGACGGAAGTGTGTTTGCGAGCTCCATGTGAGATGTGACAATATGAACATTTGTCATGAAACTTCTCGCACTAAAGTGCCGCTGCCTTCGCCTCATTAAAAAAAATAGTTTGAGCGAGACACGATGGCAGAGATGCTCGTTTTTCTTTGAATTGGGAAAGTAGAGGTTGTGCATATTTAAAACGGCGCGCATAGCTTTGCATTTTTAATGCGATAATGGAGCAGCGAAAGGCCAATGTGTCACACAGGTAGATGTGAGATCGGCCTGTTTAATATGGAACGGTTTCTCAAGCTTATTTGGCAGACGTTCACAGAGTTTTCATTATAAATCTGCTTATATGTATGCAAAGCAAACAAGTATGCTATGATTTGAAGTACGATGTCAACATGCTCTCTCAAACTCTCTTATCAGTTCATTCTCAGCATTTCCTGAAAATAAACGGCTCGTTCAAAAATCATCAAGATCATGGCCAGCATAATCCGCACTGCATTACTCATTCATTACATTTCTTTGTTGTTCATTTAGTCTTCTTTTCCTTTTACTTGAGAAGCAAAATTACTTAAAGGAGCAGTTCGCTTTTAAAAAAAAACTTGTGCTGATAATTTACTCACCCCCATGTCATCCGAGATTTCCATGTCTTTCTTTCTTCGGTCGAAAAGAAATGAAGGTTTTTGATGAAAACATTCCAGGATTTTTCTCCATATAATGCACTTCAATGGGGACCAAACGGTTCAAGGTCCAAATGAGAGTTTCAGTGCAAACTGCAAACTGTTCAAAGTGCTTTAAACGATTCCAGAAGATGAATAAAGGTCTTATCTAGCGAAACGATCACTCATTTTAAAAATAAATAAAAACGTTTAAGTTTTATAAGCTCAAATGCTCGCCTTGCTCTGTTCTGTGATGCGCGTTTGTGACTCTCCTGTTCGAACTCGTTCATCAAAATGAATGAATCTTTTTTCAAGTCATGACTCAAAGGGTCCTTGATAAGACCCTTATTCGTCGTCTGGTGTCGTTTAAAGCCCTTTGAACAGTTTTGAAACTCTCATTTGGACCTTGAACCGTTTGGTCCCCTTTGAAGTCCATTATATGGAGAAAATCCTGGAATGTTTTCATCAAAAACCTTAATTTCTTTTCGACTGAAGAAAGAAAGACATGGACATCTTGGATGACATGGGGGTGAACTACTCCTGAACTACTCCTCTAAGTCTTGTTTTTGGAAAAATGTATCAACATTAAGTGAGTTTATGCTTAAAAAATAAATAAATAAATAAATAAATTGTTTGCCAATGGGATTAAAACATAATAATACAAATGAAAACCAAGTTTAATTTTCTGACCGCACTGACAGATATTTGTTCTTGTTTTCAGCAAAACTCACTTTGTTTTAAATACTTGTCACAGTAAACACACTTCACATCTTGAGTAATTATAATTTTGTTTAGAATATAAGAATGTTTAGTTACTAAATAAAAAATATAATTTAAAAAGAAAACGTTCTTGCCATAACCACCATAGATATTAAGGGGGCCCCAATAATTAGACAATAAATTGACAAAAAAGTTACATGTTTTGGTTAGTCAAACAGCGCTCGTCAATGTCAAAATGTTTGAGACGACCAATCAAATTAAAGGACGCGGGGCTTAATGTTCACAGAAGTCGAGAGTGAATTCTCAGGCTGAAAAACAGTATTCTTCCACATTGGTGACAGTGTTGTTTTATTATTTATTCACCATTATAGTATATTCATATTTTGATTAGCCGTTCTAATTTAAAAAATAATTTATTTTTGCATATTTCATTCAAGGTAATTCATTCCCTCTAGTTTTAAGGCCTAATAACATCTGGCAAGGGGACTACCAATGAAATCTAGCCTTCGGGATAATTTGGGTAAATTTACATTCATGAATGTTAATTAATGTACACTGTCCCTTTTTTAATGTAAATAAATAAATAAACAACTCCCCCAGTGAGTTATTATTTTTTGCACCTTATTCCTAGTCGTTTCTTCCATGTATTCTGTGTACTGTTGTGCCGCTCACCAGAGGAAGTGGTGAGCCGTTGTATAGGCGTCCAGCGTTCCAGCCTTTGGGTTGGTTTTCTCCGTCCTCATACTCCGCAGGGATCCATCTGGACAAGCCGGTGTTGGCTGATCCCCAAAGCGGGTTCTTCCTAAAAAAACACAGTATGAATGGATGGGATCGGAAAGGTCTCATGGCATCACAGTTTTAAAGAATACAAGGAAACAGCAAAAAAAGATACACAGATACACATTTTTTCTTTCTTTAAAAAAAGAAGCTTTTGCTGATAATTTACTCACCCCTATGTCATCCAAGATGTCCATGTCTTTCTTTCTTCAGTCGAAAAGAAATTAAGGTTTTTGATGAAAACATTCCAGGATTTTTCTCCATATAATGGATTTCAATGGGGTCCAAACGGTTCTAACAGAGCAAGGTGAGCATTTGAGCTTATAAAACTTACACTTTGTTATTTATTTTTTTAAAATGAGCGATCGTTTCGCTTGATAAGACCCTTATTCATCATCTGGAATCGTTTAAAGCCCTTTGAACAGTTTGCAGTTTGCACTGAAACTGTCTTTTGGACCCTGAACCGTTTGGTTCCCATTGAAGTCCATTATATGGAGAAAAATGCTGGAATGTTTTCATCAAAAACCTTAATTTCTTTTTGACTGAAGAAAGAAAGACATGGACATCTTGGATGACATTGGGATAAATAAATTATCAGCAAAAAATTTTGCAAATTTTTTTTTGCAAATTTTGCAAAAAATTTTTGCTAAATCAGCAAAAAAAAAAAATATTAAAAGTGAACTACTCCTTTAAAGTACTGCATGTTTACAGAGAGCTCACAGGCAATGCATTATTTTGTCAATGCAATATTCTCACCTTCCCTGCATTGGGTATTGGGTAACACTGCATTGCATGATCTCAAAGATCACAGGACGGGACTAATAATGGCTTTGCATGCATTTCAAATACTGGCTCAATGCAATGCATACACACTCTCACTGAATATATACAAATATTAGAATTAATTCTTTTCTCATTGAATTTTCTTGTTTAGTTGTCAATGCAGTGTGGTTTTGAAATAGCACAACAGGCACTTTCATATACTCAACTTAATGCATTTTATACATTTTAACTTACAACACCGTCACACATGCTTTTCTTCCTTTTCTAATCACCAGATTTGTATGCATTTCTCTTATTTAGTCACAAACGTAGTACAAATATTACATTTTTGGTATATGTATAACTAGACTTCACACTTTCTGAAGAAGATGTGAGGGAAGTTTGCCTGTGCACAGTCAAGAAAGTTTATTTATAGGCTCTTTTAAAGCAGCTTCACAGTAATAAACAGGAAGATAACCTAGTCAATGATAAATGAAGACAATAGTGTCATTATTCAGATTAATAACAAGTTGTTGTCAGGGCGTTGCTAGGGTGTTGCTAGGATATTCTGGGTGTTTCCGTATGGTCTCAAGCATAAAAGAGTCCACCATCCAGTCTGTGTGACATTCTAGTCTCTACAGTAGATTTTGACAGATTTATATAGTTGGTCAAGCTCCAGTAATAATTAAACAAGATTTGCAGAAATGTTTAACATGGTTTTAAATGAACTGCGCCACGTTCAACTACTCATTCAGAAACATTTAATCAGAACTAAATATGTTTTTGCATTAAAAATATATAATTTGATGCATCAGAACTGGACAGACATGGTACATTTCCTCCCGCAAATGTAAAATTAATGCAATAAATCTTGCAGTGCAGAGAGCCAAACATTATTTCCATGAAACCAAATTAATCGTAGGCATCCTAATGCAAAAGATGAGTTTATTCTGATTAAAATATGTTTATATGATTGCACACAGCACCAACTCAATAGAAGCACGTCCTCCATCGCAGTCGCAGTTGATAAAAGAAAGCGTCTTCCATGACCCAGGTGGGCAGGTCTGAATATTTAACGTCTAGATATTTTTCTTATATTGTTAGTGATATTCTCGTCTGGTTAAAGCTCTGACCCGTCTGGACGCGGGTCATCTTATCATATCGGCCCGATTCTCTTCACAAAGGCCACGGAGAAGTTAACCGAGAGTCGGATTCCTGTGCTTTCAAAGCGCCTCCTGCTGCATTATGGATAAATGATTAAGATGGGAGTGAGATACCTGTTATTGCAGACTCCTGAGACGCTGCGGTATTTTCCTGCTGTGGCGCAGGTGCTGGGCTGAAAACGCTGAGGGCATCCAGACAGGTTCGCTATCCACTCCACTGCCTTCACTGAAAGGACTTCTTGAAAAGGAGTTAATGTGTTTACTAGCGCAACTCAAACATTGAAGAGTAAACAGTGTCATCAACTCTTGTCCATAGACTAAATCTGACATTTAAAGCGCTTCGGAGATGCATTATTCCACAGTTATAGAGGAGGACAGAAACTCACATATATAACAACACGCCAATACACCACAGCGGCCCCAAAACGGGTTTAGACTAGGGCTGTCAAACGATTAATCGCGATTAATCGCATCCAAAATAAAAGTTTTAGTTTAAATAATATATGTGGGTGCATTGTGTATAATTATTTTGTATATATATAAATACACACACATGCATGTATATTTAAGAAAAAAATATTATTTATATACAAAATATGTATATTTTAGGGCTGTCAAAACGATTAATCGCGATTAATCGCATCCAAAATAAAAGTTTATGTTTACATAATATATGTGGGGGCACTGTGGATAATTATTTTATATATATATATATATAAATACACACACATGCTTGTATATATTTAAGAAATATTTTCATGTATATTCTGTATATAGATTTATATATAATTTATATTATATATAAATATAAATATTTTATATATAAATAATATTTTTTTTCTTAAATATATATGCACGTGTGTATTTTATATATATATACAAAATAATTATCCACAATGCCCCCACATATATTATGTAAACATAAACTTTTATTTTGGATGCAATTAATCGCGATTAATCGTTTTGACAGCCCTAGTATATTTATATATAATGTAAATTATATATAAATCTATATACAGTATATACATGTAAATATTTCTTAAATATATACAAGCATGTGTGTGTGTTTATATATATAAAATAATTATACACAGTGCACCCACATATATTATGTAAACACAAACTTTTATTTTGGATGCGATTAATCACGATTAATCGTTTGACAGCCCTAGTTTAGACACTTCATTCACATGTAAAAATGTCATTGCATTAGAGATGAAGTGTCACCTGGGCTCAAATGTGATTTACAAACTCGTGTTTGGTTGTCCAAATTGTTTTTGGGGTCATAATCAGACACTGAATGGCACAAGCCCCATTTTTACTGTGGAAAATCATACGATCAATAAGTTATGACAACATATGTTTTTACAATGCTTTAACTCATCAAAATATGTTAAACAATTGTTTTTTTCAGATTCAGCTCAAGTCAATGCCATTTAAGTTGAAATTACCTAAATATCCAAGTTGATGGTACTTAATTTAAAGGGATACTTCACCTCTGGAAAGATGAATGTGTATTAAAAATGGGTCATTCATGTAGAAGAAATGTGAAATAGTTTTTGAATTTGGAGTTTTCTAGACTGAGAAAAGCCAGAAAATGTATTTTTGGCTTATGTGGATGAAAGACAACAACTCCCAAGTCCCAAGTTTAGGCTACTAGTGAGTCTCCGTGATGAGTCTGCCCGAAAATGTGTTTGGAGATCGCTCGCAATGTCCGGGATTGGGCTTTTGTGTTCTACAGTCGCCATTCATAATGTATGAAAAAGTAATGTAAAATGATTTTTAGGCTCAGCAATTTAAAACCAGAAGATTGAGACACGGCCTTTGTTCAAGTACGTATGCTCACCTCACCTGACACAGCCGGTGATCTCCTCTGTCTCCTGCTCGCCTTCTCCTTCAAAAGCCCTAGAGTCATGTGAAAGACCTCGGCTGATCTGCAGATGTGTTGTGTTTCTGTCGATCCCTGTCTGGAGAGTGTGTACATCTGTGAAGGGGGCGTCTGAGGATCTAACCTGCTGTTCAGAGGAAAACAAGGAAACACCATCTCTCCTCACTATATCCAGAGACAAAATGAGTTTAGATGATAACAATGACTAGTTTACCCTCGTGCGGTTCGATTCAGTGCGGCGTTGACCATCTGAAGACTCTCTTGGAATGAAGATATAATCAAGCTCTCGGGAATCACTGGTTTTCAGAGAAAGTTAAAGCACTTAACAGCACAAACTACTAATTGCAATTTGCATTTTAATAATGGATTATTAAACGAGGAGTTCACTTTTTAAAAAAACTTTTGGTGATAATTTACTCACCCGCATGTCATCTAAGATGTCCATGTCTTTCTTTCTTCAGTCGAAAAGAAATTAAGGTTTTTGATGAAAACATTCCAGGATTTTCTCCATGTAATGGACTTCAATGGGGACCAAACGGTTCAAGGTCCAAATGAGAGTTTCAGTGCAAACTGTTCAAAGGGCTTTAAACGATTCCAAACGATGAATAAGGGTCTAATCAAGCGAAACGAGCGCTCATTTAATAAATAAATAACAAAGTTTAAGTTTTATAAGCTCAAATGCTCGTCTTGCTCTGTTCTGTGATGTGCGTTCGTGACTCTCCTGTTCGAACTCGTTCATCAAATTCGTAAATTCGTTCGTTTCGTTCGTTGAATGAACCAAATGACACGAAAAAAGATTTGTTCATTTTGATAAACAGGTTCGAACAGGAGAGTCACAAACGCGCATCACAGAACAGAGCAAGACGAGCATTTGTGCTTATAAAACTTAAACTTTGTTATTTATTTATTAAATGAGCGATCGTTTCGCTTGATAAGACCCTTATTCATCGTCTGGAATCGTTTAAAGCCCTTTGAACAGTTTGCAGTTTGCACTGAAACTCTCATTTGGACCTTGAACCGTTTGGTTCCCATTGAAGTCCATTATATGGAGAAAAAATCCTGGAATGTTTTCATCCAAAAACCTTAATTTCTTTTCGACTGAAGAAAGAAAGACATGGACATCTTGGACCGACATGGGGGTGAGTAAATTATCAGCAAACGTTTTTTTTTAAACGTTTTTTTCCCTTTAAGTATACTGTATTATGAATAACTTTAAAATGGGTTATATATAAAGACTTTTAGTAAAGTGTAAAAAAAAAACACTTTTCTTACGGGAACATTCCATTCTGCAAACCTCATGAGACTGTTACATTTAAACGTTCTCTGAACATTCTGAATTCCGAGAAGTAACGTTTAAAAAATGTTAGACAAACGTCCAACTGAAACATTCCATGAGAACATTATTAAAGACCAGAGAACCTTGAAGGAACGTTCTATTAATCTGACTGTATAGATAGAAGAATGTTTGTTCATGACTTTGAGAGTATCTTGCCATAATGTTAGCTACACACACACATACTGTATATTATTATTATTAATATATTTCACTTGGTGCTTTTTTCATTATGTTACACGAGGCTGTGTCTGCATTATACAGACGTCAAGAAAAATCCTCCCAGAAATCCACATTGTCACTGCAGATAAAAAGGAAAATTTAATTAAACTGCTCATGTCCTTTAGTGATATGAAAATGAAATGTGCAATATTCAGATTCACTCAGGTTTTACATTAATGTAATGTCTCTAGGGTGGGCTTATGAATGCGTCTTGGCATCCCTTTTTTTTGAGAAACGTCCCAACGTCGGCTCTGATTATGCGGCCCGCACAAGCGCATCAAAGCCATGCTCTTCCTGTGGGGCCGAACCAGCACAAACACACCGTGAGACGCGTCTGAAATCCAGACCACTGAGTGAGATCATTCAGACTCGGAGTCGGAACATTATATTCCTGAATCAGAAAGACAGCAATCCCCACTGGGAGAGAATCAGACATTACACAACATGCTTTCTAATACTAACCAACAACCCATTTACTTTTTACAAGATGACGGTAACACAACAATGCTGTCCTGCTCGGCATCTGACCTTCCTGTTATACGTGTCGAGACCTGCAATTTCTTGGGAAATATCCCAAGGGCCACCACAGGAGATGTCAGGTACCAGATGTGTCTGGAACATTGGGTCTAAACTAAATGTCAGCAGGTACAAAATAACCCGTAATGAATCTGTCTCCAGCTGGCTGTAAGAATAAGACTCTGTGTCGAGTTCTGGTAATTGCCACCGAATCCCATTCGAAAGTCTTTGCTTAGTTGCTACAGAACTTGTTGTGAAATAACGGCAATTACCCACAAATCATCAGCATCGGGACTGGCGTGCATATGTTACAGAACATCTTATTTATAGACGCTGAACTGTACGGTACATGTGAAAGACGCCACATACGCTGAGATGAATCTGTGCTCAGATTGCAGCACATCATGAGAGAGGTCAAACACATCCGAACACCAGCCATGCTCTCTCTAACCTGAAAGAAAAGAAAAAATGCTTTTAATTAACTGAAAATAAGGCATTAGATGTCTTAAGACAGTAAAAGCTGTTTAAAGTGTATAAATACACTCATTAAGCACTATTTATTATGGCTATACACCACTAAATGTGATCTAAATAAACAATTATATGAACCATGAAATGCATTTTATTACTTAAGTATATGAATTTCAAGAAGAAATCTTCAAGTCAATTTTTGCCCCAAGACCATAAAGAATTGAAATGAATTTTGAGAAATATTGTCAAAAAAAAAGTGTAACATTTCGGTTATTTTCTGTACATATCAGTTAGTATTTGTCATTTGCATATCATCATTATAATAGCATTGGAATTAAACAATTAAACTTAGCATAACTAATACTATTATGCACTTATACAATTGTTTCAACTTAAAACATTGTTGTTCTTTCTGCCTAAAATGTTAAGTTTAGTTAACTTGAATGTTAAGCTGTAGTAAGTGACAACTTGTATATTTGAGTTGACTAAACGTAAAATGTTAAGGCAGCATAAACATTTACTTTTTTTAACTGTATGATCCAGACATTTCCAGGCTACTAAAAAATGTATACAATTTCTTTAAAAAAAATTAATTAAACTAATAAATTGGTGATTAATCACTGTAACGTGCACAAGTGTATATATAGATTTCGATTTTTGAAAGTAGGACTCATTGAACTGATCATGATTTTTCATCATAATGTTACAAAAGACTCTATTTCAAATAAATGCTATTTTTAGAAGCTTCTGTCCAAAGTTTGTATTCATCAAAATTTATGTATAAATCAGGGGGATTCCACAGCACTGTTTTAAACATTGATAATAATCATAAATGTTTCTTGAGCATCAAATCATCATATTATAATAATTTTTGTAGGATTATGTGACACTGAAGACTGGAGTAATGATGCTAAAAATTCAGCTTTGATCACTTTTAACATATTTTCACATAGAGAACAGCTATTTAAAATGATTACTTTAAAAATATATTTTACTGTTTTTGTGATCAAATAAATGCAGCCTTAGTGAGCAGAAGAAACGGCTTTCAGAAACATTAAATAACTTACCGAGCTCAAACTTTAGAAAGGTTGTGTAGATCCACTACTAATGTTTAGAAACCTTTCAGTGTGACAGATCAGCGACTTAACCTACAAAAAAAACAAAACAAAAAACAGCAATTTTAAATTGTAATCATATTTCACTGTATTTTTGATCAAATAAATGGCAAGCAGAAAAGTCTTCACTCCAAAACAAACATCTGTTTGTAATGATATCTCGAGTTCCTACCTCTGGTCTCTGCGAGGTTGTGTGTGTTTTTCCAGACGGCTGTGTTCACTCTCCCCAGTGTTCACGTCTGTACGGGGCTTTGCTCACTGACTGGACGGTCAAACTCGGCTGATTCCAACAAAACTCTTGCTTTTCAAGGCTCTGGCTTCATGAAGCGTGTCGCTGAGTGGAGTGGCCCTCTTTAAACACAACACAAGCTCATGTCAAGCATCTGTCAGGACTTGGAAATCATCATTATGTGCAAAAGCTTGACATTTCACAGCCTAAGTGGAATAGTTCACCTAAAACAGACCATTCGGTCATCATTTACAAATGGTACTTTTCATTTTTGGCAGGAATATTACAATAAATGACTCATGATCATCTCATTTTCAGGGAAATGTCCATCTGTTAACTCTATTCAATCTTCTCAACAGATGATATGAGCTGTATGGTAGTTGAGGAATGACCTTGGCATAACTCATTTAAATAGTCAATTCTGAAAGAAGATCTTTGGCTGGACAATGATCCATAATTAAAGTAAGTCAGAAGTCATTAATCTAGATTAATAGCAAGGCTTCATTGGGAGTAACTGCACTTAATCTGATATCCTTTGTACTAAGTATAATCATCTAAAAGGCTGTAAAAAGATTTTAAATCATTCATTTATGGGAATTCATGTCACATTGCCTATAACAATATCAAAAATATGTGATATTACAATCACTTTGTCTGAAGAATACACGAGTGCTGCAACACACACTGCCTCAATGCATTTTTTATGACTTTTCTGAGAGCTTTCTAGGCGGTTTCTCCCTGCCATTTTGTTGAAATCACTTACAGTAAACAAAGGGCGGACATATTAGCGAACTAGTGTGGGCAAAATGGTGCATTATACATTGTTTACAGCACAGTGGATTTCGCTGACTGGATTTGTTTTCGATGTAAACATGAGTGAGCAATATTAACATGCTTACCTTAGTAAACACCACTAATAACTGGCTCAAAGCAGCTCAATGATGTTTAAACAGTCCTAATGTTCATGTACAGAACAACACTTTCAGCGAGTCAGCGACTCGCGTCAATCGACTCTTGACAGAAAATCTGACGTAAGGTCTTGGCTCCTGAAGCTCTTCATGCGATTCAAGAGCCCTACAGAGTGGACATCGAGGAATGACGTGTTTTCAACCCTCCTTCATCACTCGACTCGAGATGTTTTCTCCTTCATCATCACTCGAGATGTGTTTTGAACTGACTCGAACCGAGCGAGCGCTTCAGACGAGGCCTGTTGTTCTTCAGAGTCGGTTCACTGTCGGTTGAAGAACAACAGGCCTCGTCTGTCGGTTCACTGTCTGATTTATGAGGTTTTTGAAACACTATCACGCCAATTTGTTTACAGAAGACACTTGCTTTCATGATTTCTAGACAATCACACATTTTAAAACAACTTTAAGTCCGTTTATCATCGATCAAAACTGCTGCACGTAGCCTAATACGCACAACCGGCGCTGCGTCATCATAGAATGTTCACGCCCACTTTTGGGGGAAAGAAACTAGATTCCCCATAGACTTCAATACAAAATAACGGCAAAAACCAACGTCCATACACAGCCGACAGGCGTAAATAACTTAAGAAATCACTTATATACACCATGTCAAGTAATTATATGTCAAGCCTGCCTGCTATAGAGCGTGAAAGATAACATTTTTTTATGCCCGTTATCAACTAGCCCAGGCTACCTGCCATCATAATCATTAATTCATGAGATATACATTAAGGTTTTTTACTTTAAAAAGCAAAATAAAATCATTCACTCGCTTACCTCGTGACTCGACGAGGTAAAAGTAAATGTCCGGGTAAGACACCTCTGGCCACTGGGTGGGGTTGTTACCCCAATTTGACGCTGGGAGAATAAAGGGACATGTTTTTAAATTGACCAAATTAAGTTTGTGTATGTGTTTTTCACAAACTATGGCAGGCAGGGTGGACATATAATTACTTGACATGTTTTATATAAATGATTTCTTAAGTTATTTACGCCTGTCGGCTGTGTACGGACGTTGGTTTTTGCTGTTATATTGTATTGAAGTCTATGGGGAGTCTAGTTTGTTTTCCCCCAAAAGGGGGCGGGGACAGAATTGACAGTTAAGTTCCCGGATGTGCCGGTTGTACGTATATACAGTATACCATTTAATGTTCATGATTCAAAATTGCTAATTACGAACCGACAATGATTAATTCACCAAGTGTGTTGTGGTATAATGGTAATTATCCTTCACGTTCAATTATTCTTCATGACTGATTGCATGTGTAAAAAAAATAATAGTCATTGTGAAGTTAACGAATTCCCCCTCATAATTATTTAAATATGTTACTCTGTTTGGGATTCATTTGACCCAGGCAAACAAACAAATGAATCATGTAATTTAGGCGCTATATAAAAGTTGAAAAGATATAGTAGCCTAATAAAAGTGAATGATAGTTCTATAATCAAATGTAGGCTACTATATTTTCAGATTTATACTGCACCTGTTGAGGGTTATATAAATAAATGTAAATTAGTATTTTACCTTCAAATTATTGTGATGTGACTCTGTTCAGGATAAACGGCAAAAATATAGATAGATAGATAGATAGATAGATAGATAGATAGATAGATAGATAGATAGATAGATAGATAGATAGATAGATAGATAGATAGATAGATAGATAGATAGATAGATAGACATGAACAAAAATACATTTTCTTAAAATAAATTAAATAAATACATTTTTGTAAAAAAAAATACAAATTCATATAATTTTTTTTAATAAATAAATACATTTTTGTAAAAAAACAAAAACAAATTGATATAAATAAAAATAAATAAATAAATAAATAAATACAAATATTGTTCATTGAAATGGAAAAATTAATGTTAATACAATGTTGAATAATGATTTTATCATCAGAAACTCAAAATATTATGTTATCTGAACTACAACAATTATTTAAGTTGATTTGACAAAAGAAAAAATGTTGTGATTACAAATCATGAAAATATATATTTTTCACTATACGTATATAGAGAGATATTTACTTGTTTTTTGTTATGTAGTTAACCATAAACTAGTATATAAACATTTTACATAACTTTTTCTGGAGCCACACAAGAATGATGCCGTATGGGTCAGCAGTGAACTAATCATTCCTTTATTTGGAAAAGAACTGGAATAACATCAAACTAAATAGAACAGCAGATCAGGGACTTTGATTCTTAGAAAATCTCACTTTTCAAGGACAGTAGCTGGCAAGACCGTCTAATAACTGTTAATCAAACCACTACTTCATATTAACACATATCAAATCATTTCAACATAGGCAGCACTTCCATTCAAATGCAGAGAACCGTCAGAAATGACATTAAAATCATAAATGACTTGCTATTATGCTTTGTGCTAAATTAGGAGGTTTGAGGCATTGAATAAAGAACAATAGGGCAAAAGAACACAAAGTTATATATCGGCTGAAAGTTTGGTTGATTTTACAGCTGAAAGTTTCACCCGTTTTGCCCTGTAAAATTGTCAAATGCAGTTCATGCATCAACTTATAATGCTGTATATCAACATCTGCTTTGCTACATAATCAATATGAGTTCAGGTTCAGGTTAAGCACATGATTGATCATATTAGTAGGAAAGAAATCATAACTCAATGCATGTCAAAATATCATCTACTCAAAGTGTTCCTTAAACGCCGTTCTGGATTTAGAAGATTCGTACAAAAATAACAAGAACTAGATAGATATTGTGCATAAAATCGGAGAACCGGACGAGGTTGTACAGATGTTTCTAGCTGTTGCACATGTACTTCTGCGTGAGACTTTGACTGTTGACAAAGACGGGATCCACCGTGGCCACTTTAGCGGCGATGAACGAGTGAATGCAATGAAGGACGGCCGTCAGGTTCGCAAACTCCAGCTCCTGTTGGAAAACACACCATCTCTCAGGAAAAAAGGTACAAAAGCTGTCAATGGGGCTGGGGTATTTTAGGTGCTAATATGGACATCGAGGTGCTAATATGTACATTTTAGGTGCTAATATGTCAATTTTAGGTGCTAATGTGTACATTTTAGGTGCTAATATGCACATTTAGGTGCAAATATGTCCATTTTAGTTGCCATCATAGACATTTTATGTACTAATATGGACATTTAGGTGCTAATATGTGCGCTTTAGTTGCTATCATGGACATTTTATGTACTAATATGGACATTTAGGTGCTAATATGTCGATTTTAGGTGCTAAACGTCCATTTAAGGTGCTAATATGTGCATTTTAGGTGCTAATGTGTACATTTTAGGAACTAATATGGACATTTAGGTGGTAATATGGACATTTAGGTGCTAATATGTCCATTTTAGGTGCTAATATGGACATTTAGGTGGTAATATGGACATTTAGGTGCTAATATGTCCATTTTAGGTGCTAATATGGACATTTTGGTGCTAATATGTGCATTTTAGTTGCTATCATGGACATTTTATGTACTATTATGTACATTTTAGGTGCTAATATGGACATCTAGGAGCTAATTGGACATTTAGGTGCTAATATGTCCATTTAAGGTGCTAATATGTACATTTTAGGTGTTAGTATGTACATATTAGGTGCCAGTATGTACCATTAAGGTACCAATATGCACCCTTTCGGTACAAAAGTGTACTATTTGAAAAGGTACCGCCACAGTGACAGCTTTTGTACCTTTTTTTCTCGCCAATATCAATACATAACACATCTAGAAGGCCTCTATGCCAACGCTTCCACGCAATTCCCCATGTCAGCTTTCACATGAGTGCAGTTTTCTCTTTCAAGTCAACATCTGTCACGGCAGAGCAATGGTTTATTAAATACAAAAGCACATGAAAGTCTTTTAGTAAACGTCCACCTTCAGCTTGGTCTTTTTCCTGTGAAATCTGCAATGATTTTTATCAAGTAAACGTAAGAATAACTTTAATATTGTTCCTGATATTTCAAGATCAATACTGGACTGAATCAACTTTGGTTTACTTGATTCATTTTACAGAAATACAATCATTAGTAAAAACTTTTATTTATTGATATCAAGAATTCAGTTGTTACTAGTTGAAATGTCTATTCTTGATATCCACAATTGGATTGCTACTAGTAACAATGGTCATTTTTGATATCAATAATTCAATTTTTACTAGTGACAATGTTCATTTCTGATATCATGAATGTGATTGTTACTAATAAGAAAGCCATTTTAGATATCTGAAATAATATTGATATCAGAAATACATTTTCAGATTTCAAAAATGAAAATTTTTACTAGTACCAATTGAATTGTTGATTTCAAGAATAGACATTTCATCTAGTGACAATTTAATTATTGATATCAGGAATTCACATTTTTACTAGTAACACTGTAATTATTGATATCAAAAATGATATTTCTACAAGTAAAAAAATCAATTCTTGATATCAACAATTGATTTTGAATGGCAGCCTATGGTGACATTTCACTAGTGAAAATACAATTACAGGTATCAGCAATTAAATTGCTGATATCAAGAATTCATATCCTGGAAATGAATAAAATCTAAAACGGCTTGCCATAATAAACACTAGAGCTTTGATCATAAATCGAGGCATTTAAATATCCTCTCATTACTGGCAGACGCAGAACAATGACTGATATTTATATGCATGTTACATCAGTAGTCTGTTATAATGTTATAAAATCTCACTGATTTGCATATAAATATTCCATTCAAAAATTCCATATAAATGTCAGCATCTGCACCAAATTTCATATTTTTGCTCAGTTTAAGTCTAACAATAAAATTTAGCTGCTTTTCCCACCATATTATCACTGTATCATACTATATGAGCCATAAAAAAACTGATTTATCAAATTTGATATTCAACAAAAAAAAACAGTTTCAATAAATGGTTCCATTTAAAAAAAAAATAAGAATAGTTTTTTTCCTGCATTTTATTTCAGTTATTAAACCGAATCCATTCTATTTTGAGAATGAACAATTTCAAAAGAAAAGACTTCAAAACACTATATATATTAAACCCGATCAATATTATTAACATTATATTGTTATACAGCATAAATATATAAAACATATATTCACATGTAAACACATTCTGACCTTCATTTCGATCTGTTTATTCTCTGAATTCTGGAACAAAAGCTTCACTCGTGTCTTGCCGTCATCCGATGAACCCTTCAGCTGGGAGAATTTGTATTTCCAGATGGTTTTCTGAAGAAATATATAAAATATGCTGGATTTAGATTTATAAACTGATTAATATATATATATATATATATATATTAAATTAACTTTAGAAATATCAAATATACATACTGATCAAAAGTGACAGTAGAGATATTTATAATGTTACAAAATATTATATTTCAAATAAAGGCTGTTCTTTTAGAACTTTATATTCATAAAAGAATCTTAAAATAAAACGTATGACGGTTTCTGTTTTCAACATTGATAATAATAATCATAAATGCATCAAATCATCATATTAGAGTGATTTCTGAAGACTGGAGTAATGATGCTGAAAATACAGCTTTGATGACAGGAATAAATTACACTTTACTATATATTCACATAGAGAATAGCTTTTAAAAATCATAATAATATTTCACAATATTACTGTTTTTACTGTATTTTTAATCAAATAAATGCAGCCTCGGTGAGCATAAAAAACACTATCTAAGCCTTTTGCACACAAAAATATCATAATGAATTAAATATGAACTGCATTTTAAAAGCAAATTTTAATAAATCTGAATCTTAGGGAGTGTCATGTAATTGACCCGAACACTGAATGATGATTTATTAACACTGGTTTTGCTGATATTAGTCCACACGTGAAGATTTCTCTTAAATAAAGTCCAGTTTTCTGTTTTTTCTTCATCCTTGGCACAACAAAAAAAGCTGCAATAATGACGACTGTGTGTGTGTGTGTGTGTGTGTGTGACACCAGAACCATCTGCTGTTCTGATACTGCTAATTAAACATTCAGAAAAATCTTCATGTTAAGACAACATGCAAACCATTAGGGAAAATCTGAATAATGCGCAGTGAAGATCTGTGTACAATAAACACAGAGATAGATAGATAGATAGGTAGATAGATAGATAGATAGATAGGTAGATAGATAGATAGATAGATAGATAGATAGATAGATAGATAGATAGATAGATAGATAGATAGATAGATAGATAGATAGATAGATAGATAGATAGATAGATAGATAGATAGATAGATATGAACAAAAAAATACATTTTCTTAAAATAAATTAAATAAATACATTTTTGTAAAAAAAAATACAAATTGATATAAAAAATATATTTTTAAAAATAAATATATAAATAAATAAATACATTTTTGTAAAAAAAAAAACAACAAATTGATATAAATAAACAAAAAAATTAAATAAATAAATACAAATAATAATTTTAAAATATATAAACCGAGAAGCTTCTTACTAAAGTGCATGTGTTTTACTAATAGGAAGCATCAGAACAGTGAAGAGCTGAAACTGAGTTCACTCCTGTCAGGATTCAGCTCAGGAAGGTTTGATTCCCTCACCTTAGAGATGCTCTCGGAGCAGGAGAAGCCCGACTCGAAGTCCACTGTGAAGCTCAGGATCTTCCCTCGACTGCTGCACATGTAGCTCTTCCACTGCGGACCAACAAAGGGAATATTTACACAAAAACAACAGAGGCAATTCATATTTAAATCACTTCTCTGAAAAACACTCTCAACGGTCCTGATCTCACACGCTTTATGTTCCCGGGAATGGCACAGGTACGGCTCAGTTGCCATGGAAACGGCCGCCCAACACTGCGCTTTTAATACAAAGAAGAAACTAAGAAGAACTTGTCTAAAAATCAATTTTCTAAAAGGGAAAAAGTCAATACCCAGCCCAGTAGTTCTGCAGTGCTGTGATAGTAGCATCTGATACTACAGTGCTGGAGTTGGCTAACTCGACTGACTCAGGATCTGTGAGTTAATGGACGGACCGGGAGGAAGAGCAGATCTGGATGAAGGCCTTGTGGAAATGTGTGTGAGTCTCAGTGATTCGTATAATTAGATTCCTGGAAGTTTGTGTTTCTAGTCAATGTGATTATAGAGACGCATCAGTATTCACAACACACAAAATCACATTATAGAAGCAGAAGATTGAGCGTTGAACATTTCAGCAGCTGCGGGAAAAATTTAACAGGCTCATCAAAAAATATTAAAATTAAAAAAAAAATTTAAATGTTATATTAATAAAATACTTAAATGTTTAATTGAATAAAACAAAAAAAAAATTAAAAAAATAAATAATTTTTTTAAATAAATTTATTTAAATATTTTTTTTTAATTTAAATAAATAAATACAATAACATTACTTAATGTTATTAATTTACAATAAAATAAAATATTAAAATGATTCAAAATGTAAGAAGAAAAAAAATCGTGTCACTTCGGAAAAAGCATCTCAAATGCATACAAGTAAATTAATGATCACTCAATTGAGTAAATGTGTACATCAAAACTCAAAACACATCAGAAATATTAAATAAAACTATAAAGTGGATCAAGACATCATTTTTATTCCAAATGAAATTACATCAAGCAGTGTAAGTACAATAACACACATAACTGCTTGATATTAAAGAACACATTTGTCCTAAATTGATTGATAAGCAATATTAAGGCGAGACACGGCAGGCAAAAACATCGTTTTTTTTTTTTTTTTTTTTTAACACAATTTTGAGATTTTGGGCTATTTGTATTCAATAACATGTCGTCTTTCAGACTTGTGCTGAAAAAAGTCCAAAATAGACATTTAGGTCTTTATTTTACTA
This sequence comes from Cyprinella venusta, assembly GCA_038021265.1. Classification (NCBI taxonomy): domain Eukaryota; kingdom Metazoa; phylum Chordata; class Actinopteri; order Cypriniformes; family Leuciscidae; genus Cyprinella; species Cyprinella venusta. The sequence continues at coordinate 1,804,694 of CM075875.1, read as the reverse complement.
TACTTCATCTGTTTGCGTGTGTAGATTTCGCCTAAATTGAAAAGTTCTCACCGACCGCGAATAGAGAGTCAAATACGCGTATTTAGACGCTTGAACATTCGCTCGAGTTCAAATTTTTTAACTTACGCGGAAAACATTCGCAGCAAACGCGTCGGCCAATTCATGTCATTTGCAACGCTCGACGCGAATGATGCGTCTATTCGCGTCTTTGCATTGACTTTGAATGCAATCTACTCGCGCAAATAATTAAATTCGCGTTCGGTGTGAACTTGATCGAGATCCGCACCCTATCATCAAACACACTCTCCTCTTTAATGCTGTCGGATCCAAATATGGTCATTTCCTGTTTATCAGCAACCAATCATGAAAGTAAAACGGGCCATTTAAGTCGTAATGCGTAATCCCATAAAAATCTTTAAAGGCCGTTTTCTCAAAATGAGTTTTTTCGCACACTTCTAGTGACAATTTCCCACTTCTGTACACTCTAAAAAAAAATGTTGGGTTGTTTTAACCCAATTTTGGGTCAAATATGAACAAACCCAGCCATTGGGTTAAAAATATAATTTAAAAATGTAACACAATGGCTATGTTTATCCCAAAATTGGGTTAAAACAACCCAGCATTTTTTAGAGTGTAGCACCTACATAGCTACACCAAAATTTACAGCCGTATTCCTACTGTAATATACTGTGAAGGTTTGTTCAGAGGGATTTGTTGATATCATTCTAGGCCTGATTTATATGACATTTCATGCCTAAAAATAGGCCGAAAATCTGTTTTTTAAGGCTATTGGTGGTATTTTCTGATTTACAGGGTAACAAAACCTCAAAAAATTGTCTTTTCATTGAATATCCTAACAAAATGCAAACATAATACTTGAACCTTGTTTTTTTCCAATGGTCAGATTCGTCACCTCAAAATGCATGCAAATTAGCACATATTTAATTAGATATTGCCTGATTAGCATATTTAAACATAAAATTACAGAAAACTTACAATTCATTTTTTTCTCATTTATGCGAGTAATTAACTGGTAAAGACATCTGTAAGTTACATTTTTTATCCTATTCACCTGCAGTGTCTCGCCTTATGAACAAAAAACAATTAATAATGATCCACACCCCAAATTAAAACGTTAAAATCACAGCCGAGTCTCAGTCTGATTTGCATTTTCAAATCAGATCCTCAAAAAGAGAAACATTTGTGCCAAAATATGCATGAAATGTGACAGTAGTATCCGCAGTATTAGAGTGAAATCAATTAGGCAGGAGGAGGAGAGCGAGTTCTCCTGGACGCCGGCAGTGACATTTTGATTCTGCAACATCATCAAGCAAGCTGTCAAGCCAGAGAAGAAGCCATTAATAGTTCGTCAACAGCTCGGACTAATATGGAAGGAGTACGGGAATTATTTGCACCAGCCGTGCCAGGATTTCTCTCGGGTCCTTATTATTTTGTGCATTAAACTCTACCCTACAGCTCACCGAATTATGAGATCTAATTGAGCCCAACACACTGAGCCAAAAGATGCACTGAAAGTGTCCAAACTCCCTGTAGTCTTTCCGCCGCCGTTTCGTCACAGGACCAACTCTTGATCTGAGGCCGGTTGCTGACGGCACAGATGTGCGCTGGCCCTTTAAGAGGCGAATGAAATTCAGCTGCCGGAGAAAGCAAGCGGATTTGCAGCGCTTACTGTCGCCTCACGTAAGCGTCTGCTGTCACATGTAAAGCACAGAACACACGCCACTAATTGGAGAGCTTCTCTAGAGGGATCTGAAATACACATAGTGAGGTTTGTCGAGGATTTCCTTGTCAAGTCGAGCAAAGAGTCACAACAGCACCGTACAAACACCGCAAACCTGTCCTCTGCAGTCCCACAGAACACGTGCAGAATTAGATTTAGAAACACGGTCGACCATGCAACGCTCTTCATGTGTTTTTTGATCAGATGCATCTCCAAAAACATCTGGACAGACATTAAAAAACACATTCATATTTGGGTGATTCATGCTGTCACCCAAACACTTCTATCCACACAATTTTACATCTGTAGTACCATGTCAGGTCATCACAGTACAATTTAACACAGCTACACATTTATGCATTTAATTATTCGTAATTTATGCAGTGAAGACTGCGAAGTTATGTAACTATTATATTTCTCTGTGTTTATATATATACCTGATTGACCTATACCTGAAAATTTAAAGGGATACTCCACTTTTTTTGGGAAATAGGCTCATTTTACAACTCCCCCATTTTACGACTCGAACAGTTAAACAGTTGAGTTTTACCGTTTTCGAATCAATTCAGCCGATTTTCAGATTTTTAGAAGAATATCTGTATACAGACAGTTTCTGGTCTCATTGACTTCCATTGTATATTTTTTTCCTACTATGGAAGTCAATGAGACCAGAAACTGTCTGGTTACTGATATTCTTCTAAAAATCAGAAAATCGGCTGAATGGATTCGAAAATGGTAAAACACGACTGTTTAACTCTGGGGGAGTGGTAAAATGAGCCTATTTCCAAAAAAAAAAAAAAAAGTGGAGTATCCCTTTAATTCACTGTTTAAAAGGTCACATGCACTCTCAGAAAAAAAGGTACAAATGCTGTCACTGAGGCAGTACCCTTTCAAAAAGGTACACTTTTGTACCTAAAGGGTGCCTATTGGTACCTTAATGGTACATATCAACACTTAAAATGTACAAATTAGCACCTAAAATGTACATATCAACACTTAAAATGTACATGTTAGCACCTAATATGTATATATCAACACTTAAAATGTACAAAATAGCACCTAAAATGTACGTATTAGCACCTAAAATGTACATATCAACACTTAAAATGTACAAAATAGCACCTAAAATGTACATATTAGTATCTGAAATGCACATATCAACACTTAAAATGTACATATTAGCACCTAATATGTACATATCAACACTTAAAATGTACATATTAGCACCTAAAATGTATATATCAATACTAAAAATGTACAAAATAGCACCTAAAATGTACGTATTAGCACCTAAAATGTACATATCAACACTTAAAATGTACAAAATAGCACCTAAAATGTACATATTAGTATCTGAAATGTACATATCAACACCTAAAATGTGCATATTAGCACCTAAAATGGACAACAGTGTACCTTTTGAAAAGGTACAGCCCCAGTGACAGCTTTCGTACCTTTTTTTCTGAGTGTGGGTTAAAAAAAAAAAAACCTTAGCATTGAGCCTTATAATATATACTGTATACATTACATAAATATGTACATATTAGTGCTGTCGATTGATCATCCTGGCCACAACAGTTTTGACGGGTGTGAATAATGAGAAAGTCGGAATATCTCCTTTAATATCTGCTCTCTGAAAGAGCGCTGCTTTATCCACCTCCAAAATGGATATTTTCAGAGGATTCGGTCAAGATTTTGCATTAAGAGCAACTGTCCATTTATTTAAACCAGATCGCGACTTCTAAACCCAGAGATCCTGGCTTCCCCACATGAATGCGCCATATTAAATGATTCTGAAATGTGCACCAGTCCGTCCTGCGCACACTGAAGAGCTCAGGGGTTGAGCTGGTCCACAGCGTTCTGGATGGACAATCAGCGCAGTGTGACACACTGAAGGTCTTCTGCAAAGCCACGCTGATGAGTTTGGGAGCTTTGCATGTTGCCCTTTCTGTATCTCAGCATTGCAGTGATGGGAATCGTTTCTGACAGCTTCGTTGCTTTGTATTATTTATAAATGTCTGGTTAAGGGTACAGAATAATACAGCTCAGGCTCAGGGCTGCTTTCTGACCCTCTTCTTAACAAACGGGGGAAATGCACCATGTGTTTGCTTCGAAATCCTCGAATAGACATTTACTACAACCCAACCTGAGATAAAAGACACGTTTTGATGGATTTAGTATTTAGTGGATGAGTCAAATTAGCTTGGATGGAATTATGAATGAATCGCCTGTGTTTTAAGAATATGACCAATTCTGTGCAATTTGCTGAAATAAAAATCAGTATGAAAAGTGTTCGCTGTTCTTAATGTTAATAAATCAACAAATGAAAAACTGTTATCTTGCTTTAGCTAGTTATGTGGTGGAAAGAAACGTCATACATTACACATTTATGCATATGATTATTTTTAAGCATGGTCTATGCAACGTCAAGGTCAGGGGGTTCGATTTTCAGGGAACCGAAAGTGTTCATCCAGTTAAATGCAATGCTAAAAGCATCTGCCAAATGCATTCCTGTAAATGTCCATTTTTGCCACATAACATCAGAGTTAATATCAAGAGATATGATAATCTGTGGCTTGAGATGTGCTGTCATTTCCACAGATGTTTTTTTCAAATAATTTTAGATAAATATAAGAACTTAAATGTGTAAACCATTTGCTTTCATGTTAAATTGCTAGGTTGAAGAACGCCAACTTCCTGTTAGCACACATTCGCTTACAATTTAGAAGAATCAATCAACCAGCAAACCGCCAAAATAAAAGCTCTAAGCAAGATCATTACAGTTAACTAAAACTAAAGCAATAAAAAAAAAATAGATTTGTTGAAAAGTACTTTTATTTCAGCAAATTTCAGCAAAATTCTCATTATATTTTATTTCAGCTTGAAAACTAAAACTGAAATAAATATTAATAAAAACTAATTAGACATATAAATACTATAAATGGCAAAAACACACAACAAACTTCTTTAATTGAAAATATAAAATTACTAAAATGAAAATACAAATATATAAAAAAGAATAACTGAAATTTAAAATATTAATATCTCAGTGATACTAAAATGGCTCAGTGGTTTAATGTTTAGAAAATGTTACAGAAATTAAGACTTATATATTATTATTGTAATTTTCAGCAGTACAATAAAAGATAGTGATTTTTTATAAAATACAATTTTTTTACAATAGCATTATTACAATATATATTATAATATATTTATTGATTATATGTTAATGACAATAAACAGTTGTTTTTATTTAATAGCCATACTGAATTTGTCAAAAAAACTAATAAATAAAATAAATTATATATACAAATATATAATATAAATATATAAAACAAAACAAAATTATATATATATATATACATATACATATTATTTTTTTATGTTGTTATTGTTGTTTTTGTTTTGTTTTATATATATTTATATACTTATATTATATATTTATTTTATTTTATTTTTTTTTTTAACTCTGCTCACTTTATGGTGTGTGACTATCCAAATTTTGCGAATCATAAACATTTTTCAAGTTTTTACAAACTATTCAGCCCTAAAAGGACGGTTCACACTCACATAAAAGTCTTTAATTAATTTTAATTTCTATGCAAATGCAATCCCCAACAAAATCACCCCCATCATTCTAGAATTCAATTCAATGCACTGCAATATAGTAGAAAAACAAAACATCACAATGTCAGTTTTTTCCCAATATTGTGCAGTCAAAGGTCAAACTCATCACACTCCCCATCGCGAGCAATACAACACACACTCATGTTGGGCTTTCCAAGGACACGAAAACGCCATTGGCAATAATCGCCCTCAGAATTAAGATCAACCGGACACATGTAGTAAATTTGTCTGTCAGACCTCGGCAGCGTGTCATGATGGGCCATGGAGCGTTTGCCATTAGACCTTTACTCTCTCAATTAGCCTCAAATGAAACGTCGGATGAGGATTTTGATGTCTGGCGTGGAATATGATATGCAGTTTATCCAGAGAGCCACTAATCTGCTCCACTAAGCCAAAGTTTGAGCGAATCAGCACTGATTAAACACTGCGGAGAGACCAACACGCCGCTGGCAGAGAAATAAACCGGCATAATGCTCATGAGCCATAAATAAACACCCGTAGTAGCCTAATTCACACACTTGCGTGCAAGGGCTTCGTTCGGAGACCGCAGAAACTCGTAAAGTGGCGCTCTGAGTTTGACCCCGGGTGGTATTTAAGATGACTTCACATTCGAGTATAAGGCAAGTCTTAAATCCCCTTCATCCCATGAACTTATGTTAGCATATACTTCATAATAGCTGCCCTGCAGGAGTTGATGGCGACCCCAGAGATGCGCTAGACTTATGTATAGTGAAGGTAATTTAACGGCTCAATGAGGAGAGGTCTCACAGAAAAGAGTCTTCAGAGGAATTTAATTAAAGCAGTAATAACATTTGAAACGCACAAATCCGACACACACACACACACACTCCTGATCTCGCATGCATTGCTGACAGATGCAGAAATCAACGCTTCACTTGTCATATACCGCTTTCTTTGTGTTTAATCTTGTGAAGAGACATTTTAACGCCATAAGACTGATTGACGGGGTTTATATTTTAAATTAAAAAACGCACTCGCGTTACCGTAATGCAAAGAAAGTTTACAGCATTGCATTGATGAAAATCATCCTGTAGTGAGACAATAATTCTTTCAAATTCAATAGTAGAGGTTTGATACTGTGCCTGAACTGGTTGATTTTTATTCCTGTATTACTATAATAAGAATAAAGACACAAAACACTTTACATTGGCATTTTATGAGCTTTCCTCACATAGATCCTATTTTTACGAAAAAGCTTAAGCAGTAGGACGGTGATATTACTCAGTAGCCGATACACCTTATAGAACATGCAATGCGCGATTGCACATGAAGGGTTTTATAATGGTTTATTATGGGTGTTGTTCATATAAAGCATGCTTTATTAATAAGGTAGGCCTATATTGTAGGGTGGCTATTATAATTCGGCGCTTCGATATCACTCACATTAAGCGCCTTAAAGGAATAGTTCACTTTTGAAAAAACTTTTGCTGATAATTTACTCACCCCCGTGTCATCCAAGATGTCCATGTCTTTCTTTCTTCAGTCGAAAAGAAATTAAGGTTTTTGATCAAAACATTCCAGGATTTTCTCCATATAATGGACTTCAATGGGGTCCAAACGGTTCAAGGTCCAAATGAGAGTTTCAGTGCAAACTGTTCAAAGGGCTTTAAACGATTCCAGACGATGAATAAGGGTCTTATCAAGTGAAACGATCACTCATTTAATAAATAAATAACAAAGTTTAAGTTTTATAAGCTCAAATGCTCTCCTTGCTCTGTTCTGTGATGCGCGTTCGTGACTCTCCTGTTTGAAATTGTTCATCAAAATGAACGAATCTTTTTTCGAGTCATTTGGTTCATTCAACGAACGAAACGAACGAATTGACTCGGCTTTTGTATTAACAAATAAAAATAAAATAAAATGTTGCGCTTTTCTAAGCATGTAAAGTGGATGCTTGGGAGCACTTCGACTTGGTGCATATATATATATATTAGGGCTGTCAAAAAGATTAATCGCATCCAAAATAAAAGTTTGTGTTTACATAATATATGTGGGTGCACTGTGTATAATTATTTTGTATATATATAAAAAACACACATGCATGTATATTTAAGTAAAAATATTATTTATATATAAAATATTTATATATAATATAAATTATATATAAATCTATATACAGAATATAGATGAAAATATTTCTTAAATATATACAAGCATGTGTGTGTATTTATAAATATAAAATAATTATACACAGTGCACCCACATATATTATGTAAACACAAACTTTTATTTTGGATGCGATTAATCGCGATTAATCGTTTTGACAGCCCTAATATATATATATACATATATATATATGGACTCGGCGCAGTAATATCATCACTATATTAGTGAGAGAGGACTTTTCACGAGTAATGATATTACTACGCCGAGTCGAAGCGCTCCCAAGCACTTGCTGTGGTATTCCACCATACAATATAGTTATCCACTTTACACGCTTAGAAAAGCCCAACGTTTTATTTAGTGTCTCCGTCCTAGGTCGAGTTACACTGCTCGAGTGACTGTATTTAAATAGGGAAAACGTGGAGGTGTTTGGTCGCTTCTCTGCTTGGCCCGTATTGAATGAACTGGGCTAGTTAAGTGCGATCAAAGTGTGCACACACTGAGACGATAGAGGTATGCATCAACTCTTCTTAGTTAAGGGAATAACAGTTTGATATGCAAAAACGGTGGAGTATCCCTTTAAAGGTTTGTGTTTTGGTGCAGTCGTGTCCGGACTCACCCGTACTCTCTGCACCTCCATGAACACGGCTCTCTGAAAGGCTTTCTCCCACAGCACCAGGTCTGAGCCCAGCTCCACGCTGAAGCAGAAGCTCTGGCCGTGTCCCACGAGCACACTGAAGCAGAAGGGTTCACTGTCCCGCAGCTCCCCGTCCTGCTGGAGCCCCATATAAAACTTGGTCTGTATCCAGCAGTCTTCGGCTATCCATAGCTACACCGCAAAATCAAAAGTCAAGTCAAATGTGAAGCAGATAAATCAGGGGTTTTTTTGCACACACACACACACAACTTGGTTAAATGAAAAATATGAATATATACACTTCTATTCAAAGTTGTTTTGAATTGGTGTGAAGACTCTTTTTCATTTATTTGATCAAAAATACAGTAAAAACAGTGAAATATTATTACAATGGTAACACTTTACCATTAAGTTAACATTAGCTAAGAATGAGCAATACTTCTTCATTATTTGTTAATTTCATCCAGTGTTGGGTAAGTTACTCTAAAAAAGTAATTAATTACTACACTCTAAAAAATGATGGGTTGTTTTAACCCAACGTTGGGTCAAATATGGACTAACCCAGCAGTTGGGTTACATTTTTACATTACATTTTTAACCCAACATTTCGGGTTTGTCCATATTTGACCCAACGTTGGGTTAAAACAACCCAGCATTTTTTAGAGTGTAGTTACTAATTACTTCTTCAACAGTGTAATTAGATTGCTGTACTAATTACTCTCTCTAAAAAGTATTTAATTAATAATTACTTTCAAAATCCCATATCAATCTCATCCAGTTGAATAATACAAGGATAGACATGAATCTGTGTTAATTATTTCAAATAAACACTACACTCTAAAAAATGCTGGGTTGTTTTACCCCAACGTTGGGTCAAATATGGACTAACCCAGCGGTTGGGTTAAATTTTTACATTACATTTTTAACCCAACATTTCGGGTTTGTCCATATTTGACCCAACGTTGGGTTAAAACAACCCAGCATTTTTTAGAGTGTATAAAATTGCATGAATTATCCTTAAACTGACCAAGGTGGAGAAGGTTACATTACAAAAAAACACTTTTTAGCATCAGACAATACATTTTGATGTTAAACCCACTATTGTTTTATGTCTGATCTCATGACATTTCATACATATTTTACAATAATTCATTCGAATTTGTACGAGTGCGGTCATAAGATTTAGGCACCTCATAAAATGCATACGAATATCTGTGAGATCAGATTGATCTATACACGGTATTTACTTCAATTACATCAGAAGTAACTGTAATTAAATTACAGATAAATTAAGAGTAATTCCTTACTTTACATTTTCAGGGGAAAATAATTAAATTACAGTGACTAGTTACTTACCCAACACTGATTTCAACATTTATTAACTTTAAAATCTTGTAAATGCACTGTAAACTAACATGATTAAACAATGAACAGCTGGATTTGTATTAACTAACATTAACAAAGATTAACACAAATATTAACACACGTATTGCTCATGGTTAGTTCATGTTAGTTAATAAATTAACCCTTATGTGCTGTTGTGGCTTTTTTTAGCCACTTTGGGGTATTTTTGAGTCTTAATTTGGCCATAATTTTTTCCTTGATTCAGCAAATGGGATGATTTTTGGGGATAAATTTTATTTTGACACATATTTTTAGGAAAACATTTTCAAAAACTCAAAAGTACACTTTGGGCAAATTCACTACCCTTTCGTTATATTTGTGGCTGAAAACAGACACTACTTTAAACTGCTGTAAAAATGTATATAAATATTTAATAAATATTATAAAATATAATTTGTATATTTTTACATATTAATATAATATTATTATATTAATATTTAATATAATAATATTTTATTAATAAAATATAAATATTTTTTAAAAGATAATTTTTTTTTTGCATAAATCTATTAATCAACCTCAGTACTGCTCAAAGCTACAAAATGTTAAAAAAAAATCAGGATTTTAACTCTTTAATTGTCGAATTCATAAATGATGTCACTGATTTGGAGGGGGAAAACACACAAAATGGCTTATTTTCGATATAAAATATTTTTTTATCTTTAATCAGTCATGTCAAAGATAAGAAACAACATTGGATTTGATGCATTGTTAGTTTTTGTGCAGCATCAGATTTGAACTTTTTCTCCCTCATTTACTGTTCGGGGCTGTTTTTGGCCCATTGACTTCCATTATAACCACATTTTTTGATTGCAAAGCCATGACACCACCATATAATCATGCATTTTTCATTTTTGGTGGTTTTTCCAGCCGGGAAGAGGTAAAATGTGTATTTTTTACTGTTGATAACCAGGTGGCACCATTAACACTTTAGACAGGCCTGTGCAAAAAAAAAAAGTTTAGTTTCTGGCTTTTACATGGAGTCAAATGGAGACTACAAACAAAAAACACTCAGAGCAACTGGCATCCATTGATAAAAGTGTGTTTGTACCTTATGGACCTTAAAGAGAACCTCACAGAGGTGAAAACTAGCCTCTGCTTGAGCCCAGTCCGACACCAGGACCTGATAGAGACACACAGACACACATGACGTTACATAACAACACATCCACCGTTAGCATGCGATTAGTCCTTTCCTTCAGCGCCCAATGAGGAGGTCTCTGGATCAAGCCTTCAATACTGTACTCACACACTCCTGTGTGTTCATTTCCACATGAGATACTGGTTCACTGGTCATCTTAGCAGTTGTCTTGTTTTTCGCCTTCAGAATTAATTTCAACGCCGGCATTTCCATTAAAATTCATGTGCATTAAAAAAGTTTGAAGTAATTACCTCTTCATGACCTAGAGAGACATAACGCTTATTTAACAGTCTGTTCTCTCCGTGCACCACACACACACACGTAAATCTGCAACATAATGAGATGCTAATGAATTTGCTGAATGCCTCTCTTGGCTTTAAGGCATGTTAAATGCTATGTTTCCTTGCAATTCGCCCTTTAATAATGCAGTAATGCACATTTAGCAAAGAAATATCAGCACTGTGTTATTTCGCTCACAAAATTTATCAAAACCACTTACAATAACGCTAATGCACCAACGACAGAGTTCAGTAGAGGACGTTGAAGCTAAACATCGCATTGCATTAGACTGTAAAACAGTGCCAACACAAAGTACAGGGTTATATTTCATAACTGATGAAACCGGTGTCTTCAGGCTTAATGGCAAGGATGAAACATTTGTCACAAATAACGTATGTGTGCGAGGCCACCGCGGTAATGGCTTTTCCTCGCCACAGTCCATTAGAAAGTAATAGATTGATTATATATAATTATAATGTATGTCCCGAGTCCGAGACCACCAAAGGACAGGTAATATTGTCATATTGTGGAAGATAAGACACTGAATATGATCCTGCTATTCTACATGGCCTGTTTTTGGAGTATGTAATTCACTAGTGTTTCACATGTTATGTATTATGTAAGATGATTTTATAATAATATAATATAATATAATATAATATAATATAATATAATATAATATAATATAATATAATATAATATAATATAATATAATATAATATAATAGTAGGTGAGCTGTACTGGTACCTAAGTTTTTTTAATATTATTTTTTAACTCATATTATATAATATTCAATTCAATATTATCATGGATTATATTTTTCTTTATTTAATAGTTATCACCAATTACAACTATGGTGAAATTACCAGTTTTTTATTTTTTTAGTGAATTATGTAAGATGATTGTATAATAATATAATATAATATAATAAATATAATACATAATATAATATAATATAATATAATATAATATAATATAATATAATATAATATAATATAACATAATAGTAGGTGAGCTGTACTGGTACCTTAGTTTTTTAATATTATATTTTAACTCATATTATATACTATTCAATTCAATATTATCATGGATTATATTTTTCTTTATTTAATATTTATCACCAATTACAACTATGGTGAAATTACCAGCTTTTTATTTTTTTTAGTGAATTACTTTAAAATTATTTAAAAAATATATACATAAATACTACTAATATTATTATTCTATGTTTATATATCATATGTGAATAGCCTGACACAACAAAATTACTAAGCTCAACTATATAATAATATAATATAATATAATATAATATAATATAATATAATATAATATAATATAAAATATAATATAATATAGTATAATATAATTAATATAATATAATATAATATGATATAATATAAAATATAATATAATAAAATATATAATATAATAAAATATAATATAATATAATATAATATAATATAATATAATATAATATAATATAATATAATATAATATAATATAATATAATATAATATAACATAACATAACATAAGATAACATAACATAACATAACATAATATAATATAATATAATATAATATAATATAATATAATATGTGAGCTGTAGTGGTACCCAAGTTTTTTTTATAATATTTTTTTAACTCATATTATATGATATTCAGTTCAATATTATCATGCATATTATCGATATCACATTATATTTTTCATTATTTAATATTTATCACCAATTACAACTATAATGAAATTACTGGATATTGATCATTTAATAATTAACTTCATATATATTAGTATTATATATAATTTATATATACAAACTGATATAACCTAGTGGTTCCACTTCTATATTCAGTACAAAAGTATATATAATGCAGTACAGGCATAGACTTACAGGAGGACTCCTGAAGATGAGGAGAGAAGGTCCCCTCAGCGCCAGAACCCTGCAGGTGTGTGTGGACTCGGCGTCGCCGGCCTGGACCTGCTCACACACCCAACCCATGTGGACAATCTGCAGGAGAAAAGCAATCCCACTCAACACACGGAGCCCAGCGTCTCTCTCTGTGTGTGTGTGTGTGTGTTCAGCACACTCTGCCAGTATTGGATTTCTCCAGAGTAAATACGACTGAATGACTCTCTGCTGCTTATGAATTACTAATCGAAATGCAACAAAGAGCCAGAGGTCATTAGACGATGGCAGTGAGATGTGTTATTGTCATGATTGTGACATATTCTGAGGCTGCAAAAGAACTGGTACAATAAGGAGAATTACTTTCCATCCTTGGATTTAGAGGAATATGTCATAGTAGAAAATGAGCTACCTGATCATCAGGAGAACTGAACGCATTCGCCGCCTTCATCTGAAACACATGAAAACATTTCACAATCAATGATCGGAGATTTATTATTATTTAATATTTATCACCAATTACAACTATTGTGAAATTACCAGCTTTTTATTTTTTAGTGAATTACTTATATATGTATATATAAATACTACTACTATTATTATTCTATGTTTATACATCATGTGAATAGCCTGACGCAGCAATATTACTTAGCTCAACTATAATATAAATATAAATATAAATATTAATATAATATAATATAATATAATATAATATAATATAATATAATATAATATAATATAATATAATATAATATAATATAATATAATATAATATAAAATAATATAATATAATATAATAGTAGGTAAGCTGTAGTGGTAGGTAAGTTTTTTAATATTATTTTTAACTCATATTATATAATATTCAATTCAATATCATCATGGATTATATTTTTCTTTATTTAATATTTATCACCAATTACATCTATGGTGAAATTACCAGCTTTTTTATTTTTTTTAATGAAAAACTTTAAAATTATTTTAAAAATATATACATAAATACTACTACTATTATTATTCTATGTTTATATATCATATGTGAATAGCCTGACACAACAATATTACTTAGCTCAACTATATAATATAATATATAAAAAAATATAACATAATATAATATAATATAATATAATAAAAAAAATAAAATAAAATAAAATAAAATAAAATATAATATAATATAATAATATGTGTGCTGTAGTGGTACCCAAGTTTTTTTATATTATTTTTTTTTCTCATATTATATGTATTATATGATATTCAGTTCAATATTATCATGTATATTATCAATATCACATTATATTTTTCATTGTTTAATATTTATCACTAATTACAACTATAATGAAATTACTGGATATTGATCATTTAATAATTAACTTTGAAATTATATATATATATATATATATATACACACAATTTAAATCATATATATTAGTATTATACATAATTTATATAAGCAGACTGATATAACCTAGTGGTTACACTTATTTATATATATATATATATATATATATATATATATATATAATGCAGTAATAAATCATTATAATGCTTGTTCTTATGACTAAATCTTATGAACATGCATTACACTTGTTAAAGGTAAACCATGAATAGGCAAGTATGATAATTAATTGACATTGTTAAAGCAAGCACAGGCCTATAATGCATTAAAACATACTGTATATAACACCCACATAATGCATTATAGAATTAGGTAAGAATGTATTTGAAGTTGAGACATGGAGTGTCTGCTATCTCTGTAAATCCCTCTCGTCAGCCGCGACTGACGGTATATTGGCTAGCGGTGAAGTCGACTTATCAGCCAATAATGCGCTGGCGGGTCAGAATGTGTCAAACAACACTCGGCTCCCATCATCCTCGCTGCTCAAGCATGTGTCACACGCTCTATTTATAGGTTATAGGTCACCACAATAACACTTCCGCTTCCCTCTCACACACACAATCAGCTGTTAATTGAACGTTTAGCAATCAGTCTCTGTCTCCATCATTAGGTGACGTAAGACAGGCAGCTGTGTGTGTGTGTGTGTGTGTGTGTGTGTGTGACAGTCTTCTAGAAGAAGCCACTGGATCATCAGCACTCTCATTAACACAACGCACAGGAAATTAGATCGTTAGGCAAGATTCTTGGCAAGAGGTTGGTTGTGAGAGCAACATTATGACTTATGAATTTCATCCAAGAGTCTGGATTAACTCAATAGACCTTTATGGTGCTTTTTATGGAGCATTATTAGTAAAAGTTTTTGGATCTCACAAAAAATAGACAAATATCCAGTTAAATAACTAACTAAATACTCAATATCATATATCAGTTTAAGAATATACTACTACAACATTTATTATATTATCAGTTCATATTGAATTAAATGTAATTAACTTAGCTCAAAAACTAATCTATTCTATCAGATAAGGCTACATTGTGTTATAAATCATGAGTGATACATATATAATTGTATGATTTATTTTACATAAATGATAAAAAATTATATTTAGTTATGCAATATATTATATGCATAATGGCATTAGCTTAAATAATGGCTTAATTGTCCAATAACAAAATGAAAGTCAATAAATTAATAGTATGCATAAAGAAAATGATGCCTTTTAAAAAAATAAAAAAATAAATAATACTTATTATATTTTTTATTTATAATAAATAAATAAAAAATATAATAAATTCTGTATTCTTTTATTATTTTGAAAGCAATTAAGCAAATTTAATCCTTTCCTAATTCTCAGTAGCTACTAATAATAATAGTAATTGTGTTTTTTTATTGTAAAGTACACCTGTGAAGTGTATCATTTTAAGCATCCATTTATATTTACTTATAAAAAATAATTGCTTCTGTTTTCACTCAGTTTGACTAAAATAAAGCAAAAAACGGAGAAATAAATTTAACAAAATATCCTAAAACACATTTTTTTTTTTTTGCTCTTTGACAAGGTACAGAAATGCTTCAGATACTTATTTCAAAATCAGATTTCATGATCTTCAAGTGAAACACACCCCAGGCATGATTGTGTAAGATTCACCAATAAAGAGTAATATATGTATAGATACGGTGGACTGTATATCATCTTAAGTTGCTACGGAGCCCCTAAAGGGACATTGTGATGGAAACAATATTAGACGGGAGGAAAACAATATATTTCAATGCTTGTACATTCTCTAGCCAATGCAGAAGGTCTGAACACAGCAGATCCAGTTCCATATTCATATTTCAAGCCGAGAACTGTCATAAAGGTCTTCTGCTTCACTTTCTGCCTGCTTTTGCAGCAGAATGTCAATGCATGAAGAATGAGCATGAGGCTTAATCGACTTCTCACTCCGTCCACATCTCAGTCGTGGTTTACCCAGACATCTCTCACGACAGCAGATAATGTGTGTTACTTACGCTCTCCTGCGTCAGGTCGTTGATATTGGTTGATATTGCTTGAAGCCAGTCTGTGCTTTCTCCCGCCGTGCAAAATTGAAGAACGTGCGTGCAAACTCCATCTAAGGCAATGACTTCAAAACTGTTCGATCTGTTGGGATAAAAAAGAATATGATATCTTTTACATTTGCAGATAAAAGTACAACACTGGCATACCGTATTTATCAGTAAATGCATGAAATGGATTTTACCATTATTATTGTGTTTATTATTATTAAATTAAGAAAATATAATATAATGAATATATAAAATAATCAAACTAAAATAGAAAAATAAATAAATAGTGTTGCTACTACAACTACTAAAAATAATAATACATTAATAGTGATAATACATGAAAAATAAATTAATGAAAAATAAGTACTACAATCATACTATACTATAATACTATACATACTATAATCATCATAATAATAAATGATTACTAAATTAATAACATAGATTATATAACGAACATATAAAGTAAATAATAAATACATTAAATAATAAATGAAATAAAAATAAGAAAGTAATAAACATTTACTAATAATAACAACAATAAATTATTATTAAATTGTTAATAATATAACAAATATATAAAATAATAGCTAAGTAAATAATAAAATAAATAATAAATCAAATACAAAAAATACAAATACTAAATTAATAACATAGATTATATAACGAACATATAAAGTAAATAATAAATACATTAAATAATAAATTAAATAAAAATAAGAAAGTAATAAACATTTACTAATAACAACAACAATAAATTATTATGAAATTGTTAATAATATAACAAATATATAAAATAATAACTAAGTAAATAATAAAATAAATAATACATCAAATACAAATAATAATTGAATAAAAAATAAAAGCATTATTAGTACAGATAAATAATATTAATAAATTAAAAATAGAAGTAGTAGTAGTACTACCACTATTAATAATATAGTTCATCATTGATTCTGCCACAGAAAGGTGACGTGAAAAGCATTATTCTGGTTGAACCATTTATTGTACATCATTTCAGAAGCTTTTAAACACCAAATCAAACAAATCTTCAAGGCCACAGAGGTTTATTCTAATATTGATGAAGAAATGAATAAGACATCAGAGATATCCCGCACACTGCAAGTGCAGACACTAAATCGACAAGTATCATCAGAGGATTGAGTCGTGCATTTCAGTCACAGATTCACTTGAGCTCTAAGTCGTCAAAATAATAACTAAATAAACTAAATATCCAAGCCATGAGACCAGACTGTCTACAAATCACACAGTAATATCAATACTAGATAATAAATCAAACTTCATTTGCTGCAGTGAGTGATGCAATGACTTTACCAATCAATGATTGGCTCTTTGATTTAGAAGGCGGGGCTTATTCCATTTATCGCACATTACACGTTCTAACACTCATAGTAATGCGAGTCTTTGCACATCTGAAGATTATGTGACTGTCCGTTTGTTTTAAATGTGAAAAACCATCAATATAAATTCCGAGGGATGAAATGCATTTGTTGAACGTCGTTTGTCACGCTCACTCCCTCCATCAGTCGTGTATAATGGGCCGGCTTTGACGTTTAATATCAGAGTGTGTTCGGAGCGAGATGAATTACACTTTGACTTTTTATTGATGGCTGTCAGTTGAGCTCAACAGAAAGTGACTGTCGGGTCAAAACACATTTTATTTTTCAGGCAATCATTTCCATTGTGGCATTTAGCATGTAGACTTAATGCATTGCTTATGAAGGACGGATGCAAAACATATCTAATGCATTAAATCATGCTGTCAAGCTCTATTACTAAACAGAAGCAGTGCTCTCGAAACACTGAACGCATCTTTAGCAGCGTCGAACTTTTACAATAAATGACATGATTTCAATTAATGCCAACCGTGTGTGATGCAGCCATTCAGCGCTCGGCCTTTTACACACACACACACACACACAGATTGCCTGGAGAGTGTGATGTTCTGCTTGAACTGCCAGAAGACTGTAGCGAGTGCTTGAGACCAAGTGTGAGTGACAGAACACAATACAAAACCTATTAGTCTGCAGAACGGCGTACGTGGAGAGACGGTAAAAGCGAAAAGGGACGAATGTTGCACAGACGCAAGAAAGTGTTGTGAAATAATCTGAGAGCATGTTTCTTACATTCAGAGAGGAGGAGGACGCACTGTGGGAGTTGTACTGAGATGTGAAATCCCTGGTGAAACTCAGGTAACGCTTTATTTCGATGCTCCACTTTTGACATCTTACTAACTGTGCAACTCAATTCATTCGAGTATTAGACCGTCTGTTTATAGGAGAAGTTCAGAATTACAATTTGCTGATAGTTTACTCACCCCAACGTCATCCAAGACGTTCAAGTCTTTCTTTCTTCAGTCGAAAAGAAATTAAGGTTTTTGGGGAAAACCTTCCAGGATTTTTCTCCATATAATGGACTTCAATGGGGACCAAACGGTTCAAGGTCCAAATGAGAGTTTCAGTGCAGCTTCAAAGGGCTTTAAACGATTCCAGATGATGAATAAGGGTCTTATCAAGCTAAACAATCGCTCATTTAAAAAATAAATAAAAGTTTAAGTTTTATAAGCTCAAATGCTCGCCTTGCTCTGTTCTGTGATGCGCGTTCGTGACTCTCCTGTTCGAACTCGTTCATCAAAATGAACAAATCTTTTTTTCGAGTAATGAATCGTAATAACTCTTATTCATCGTCTGGTGTCGTTTAAAGCCCTTTGAAGCTGCACTGAAACTCTCTTTTGGACCTTGAACCGTTTGGACCCCATTGAAGTCCATTATATGGAGAAAATCCTGGAATGTTTTCATCAAAAACCTTAATTTCTTTTCGACTGAAGAAAGAAAGACATGGACATCTTGGATGACGTGGGGGTGAGTAAATTATCAGGATATTTTCGTAGTTGAAAAGTCATAAGTGTCACCAAAACTTACAGTATGAAAATAATAAAACTTGTCTAAGAAATCCTTCAGCTGAATCTCCGTCATGAAAGATCAAATATCATAACGAACCTGTAGATGCTGCAAATGTTTAAAAATGCATGAACTCGCTCAGAAATCATTTAAAATCAATCAAGGAATCAAACTTGGTGAAAAGTTGTACTTCATAGTAAAGTTGATGTACAGAAAAACAAATCAATAACAGCAAAACATATTTAACCCTGGAGAGCCTGATATAAGAAATGAGAGCCAGAAAAATCTTCTTTTCAATGGAACAAAAAATGCATGTTATATATATATATATATATATATATATATATATATATATATATATATATATATATATATATATATATATATATATATATATATACAAATATATTTGATATTTGTTTTTTGTTGAGCATCATATTTGATATATCAGGTTTTTAAGGCTCATTTAGTATGATATAGAAAGAATATGAAGGGAGACTCAAACTGAGCAAAAATATGCATATTAGGGCTGTCAAAACGATTAATCGCGATTAATCGCATTCAAAAGTTTGTGTTTCCATAATATATGTGGGTGCACTGTGTATAATTGTTATATATATATAAATACACACACATGCTTGTATATATTTAAGAAATATTTTCATGTATATTCAGATTTATATATAATTTATATTATATATTAATATAAATATTTTATATATAAATAATTTGTTTTTTCTTAAATATACATGCATGTGTGTTTTTATATATATACAAAATAATCATACACAGTGCCCCCACATATATTATGTAAACACAAACTTTTATTTTGGATGCGATTAATCGCGATTAAGCGTTTTGACAGCCCTAATGCATATATTAGACAAAAAAAGATGAAATTCTGATGCTTTTAAATCACTGAGAACAGACAAGAGACATAAAATGCATTTAAATATCAGTCACCACTCTTCATCTGCTAATAATATGTGGACATGAATCAGGCGACAGAAGGCATGTGGCAGATTGTGTTCGACAAGCTTTCATGTTGATCATTTTCAGGCCTGACAATGTTGCGCATCAAACATGATCCAGCATTACAGCAGGCTTTATAGGGTTAAAATCAAAGTTGTCGGAAACAAAACTCCCGAAGCAAATGCACATTCAGATTCTGCCTAATTAAAGGATGAGAAACGAATCTCTCTGCTTTCCACCTGCTGCAATCACAACCTTTGAGAGTTTAAAACTGGTTATTTATGGATGTCTTTTCTCCATGCGATCCGCTTTCAATGGGAGTAAAGTCAGGGCCACTTCTTCTCTTCGACCTGCGCTGCTCTCGCCGGTCCTGCATCGCTGACCTTTCCCGACACGGCATGCCGCTGCATAGATATTGGATTTAACATCCTCTCACCTAAATGAAAAATGCTTGCAAAACCAACATTTGGAGCGGGCGCGTGTCACACCTACAGCTCGTGCGGCGGCGCAGCGGATTACCCTACCTTAATTTATCGGTTCCAGCTTTGCGTCGAGAGATTCGAGCCATGAAGAGAGGGAGGGAGACGGCATCCAGCCAGCGTTTCTCATACTTTGGTTCATTAGCCGAAGGTGAGGAGGGCGACGACGGGGCCTGGATGGAATAAATGAGAGTGAGAGAGCAGAAACATCTCGTTTTAGTGCCATCATCCGCTGCACTCTGATCACGATGCCAGCGGCCTCGTAACAACCATTCAAAAGAGTCCGACAACAGATCTCCGGCTCAACCGTACCCTGCAGTATTTTACAAACGAATGAGGTTTACTATGGAAGCTTGTTTCCGCCACAGAACGAAACATAAAAAAGGTGATCACGACTTTTTATCTCACAATTATGACTTTTTTTCTCACAATTGTGAGTTTACATCTCGCAATTCTGACTTTATTTCTCAAAATTGCAAGATATAAATTCAGAATTACATGATATAAAATCGCAATTGCGTGTTATAAAGTCAGAATTGCGTGTTATAAAGTCACAATAGCATGATATAGTCGCAATTGCGTGTTATAAAGTCAGAATTGCATGATATAAAATCGCAATTGCTTGTTATAAAAGTCACAAATGCGTGATATAAAGTCGCAATTGCGTGTTATAAAGTCAGAAATGCATGATATAAAGTCACAATTGCTTGTTATAAAAGTGAGAATTGCGTGATATAAAATCGCAATTGCGTGTTATAAGTCAAAAATGCACGATATAGCTAAAATCGCAATTGCTTGTTATAAAAGTCACAAATGCATGAAATAAAGTCGCAATTGCGTGCTATATAGTCAGAAATGCACGATATAAGATCACAATTGCGTTATAAAGTCAGAATTCTGAGATATAAAGTCGCAATCGCGTGTTATGAAGTCAGAATTGATTGATATAAAGTCGCAATTGCGTGTTATATAGTCAGAAATGCACGATATAAAATCGCAACTGCGTTATAAAGTCAGAATTGAGAGATATTAAGTCGCAATTGTGTGTTGTAAAGTCAGAATTGTGAGATATAAAGTCAGAATTATGAGATATAAAGTCAGAATTGCGTGTTATAAAGTCAGAATTGAGAGATATTAAGTCGCAATTGTGTGTTATAAAGTCAGAATTGTGAGATATAAAGTCAGAATTATGTGTTATAAAGTCAGAATTCTGAGATATAAAGTCACAACTGCGTGTTATAAAGTCAGAATTGTGAGATATAAAGTCAGAATTGTGAGATATAAAGTCAGAATTGTGAGTTATAAAGTTACAAATGCGAAATATAGTCAAAATTGATTGATATAAAGTCGAAATTGTGTTGTAAAGTTGTGTTGTTTTTTCCCTTAGAATTGACCTGATAACTCGCAATTGCGAGTTTATATCTCACAATTTCGAAAAAAGATGTCAGAATTTCGAGATATAAACTCACAATTATGTGTTATAAAGTCAGAAATGCGAAATAAAAAGTCAACTTTCAATTGTGAGAAAAAAAGTCAGAAATGTGAGATAAAAAGCCGCAATTCTGTCTTTTTTCTCGCAATTGCAGCTTTATTTATCAGAATTGCACATTATATCTCGCAATTGTGACTTTATTTCTCACAATTCAGACTTCATATCTCGCAATTGTGAGATAAAAAGTCACAATTTTTTATGAAGTTTTTATTCAGTGGCGGAAACAAGCTTTCATAAATTACAGTCGCCTCACAGAAATACAGCATTATTATTTTTATTTACAATTATTTTCTTACTCAGTGTTTTTGTGGTTTTCACATTCTTTAAGCAAGATACATTTTCTTAAGAATCAAAATAACTTAAAAAATTTTATGCTTAAAACAAGACAAAAAAATCTGACAGTGAGGTATAATAGTAGAATTTCGCCCATCCACTTTGGTTCCAGAAGTTTTTCTCCAATAGGGATTTCAATAAAGTCTTTATTAAAGCGTTTTAAGTCACGAACCAAAGCTACCAGCTATGAGGAGAATCACAACATTATGAACTTTGATTTGAGGCAAAAACAAAAAGTTTTTGAAAATCTGACAAAAATACAAAGATATAGCCTAAGACTGTGTACGTAATGGTTTTAGTGAGGGAAAGAACTACAATCCCATGATGCATTGCGAACAACATAAAATTACAAAACTATAGAGAAAAATATAAAACTATTCATGAAAATCACGTTGATTCAAGGGAGTGGGCGGAGCTAAATAAAACTTTTTGCTTGTTTCAAATCTGATTGGTGAATTTTCTGTATAGCATCATGGGAAATGTAGTTTTTCATCATACTCTGCTGTTTAGCAAGGTTATTTTGAATCTAAGTTGAAATAATGCAGGCCAATTGATCCATTAACAATCTCGCAGCCCACAGTCTGTCTTTGACGGTTTATAATTCATCGTTAAAAATCAATTTCCCTTTGGAGATGACTCCCGTTCCCGACTGTTGTGCTCAATTCAATGGTAAAAAGTTTATTTTTCTGACTCACTTCACTGGCAGATGTTTGTTTTTTAAGCATACATTTTTTCATGAAACAAGACTTGTAATTTTGCTTGTTAAGTAAATGTATCTTAATTAGGAAAACAAGACAAATACTAAGCAAGATTTTTTTTTTCTTTTTTGCATTGAACTTGTCAGAAAGACGATGAAAGTCTAAAGCAGAAGAGCCAATGTAAACACTACAGACAGCTTCTTGATGCCTCAACGCTGCTGGGAACCCATACAGATTAAGCTTGTCAAGTCCACAGTTTATAGTCTTCAAAATGTGCATCGCATTTGTACGCTACTCACTTCAACAGCAAAATCCCATAAGTCATATCGGCATTAACATAATATTATGCATGACATGCGTGAATCTCTTGGATGCAAATAATCGGTGAGGTCGGTAAGCTTATAAATCTCCTATCAAGTCAAAATCATATTATTTTTCTGCAAAACATATCAGTACAGGTGCAGTGCGCTTAAGATGAGGATATAGATTTTTTTTTTGAGGTGTTCCTGACCTTGCTTAGAAGCAACATATTTTAGGTTTATTTAAAAACTTAGAGAGGGGAAAATACAACTTGAAGTGTTTTAAAACCCTTTCACGTATCCTAAAGTAGAAGTGTCTTTTCAACCTGCCAGAACAACAAAAATTCTAGGGCTGTCAAACGATTAATCGCATCCAAAAAAAAAGTGAACATAATAAATGTGGGTGCACTGTGTATAATTATTTTGTATATATATATATAAATTCACAAAAAATATTTAAAAAATATTATTTATATATAAAATATTTATATTTAATATAAATTATATATAAATCTATATACATGAAAATATTTCTTAAATATATTCAAGCATGTGTGTGAATTTCTATATATAATATAATTATACACAATGCACCCACATATATTATGTAAACACAAACTTTTATTTTGGATGTGATTAATCGTGTTTAATCGTTTGACAGCCCTAAAAAAAATCATATATTAACAAGCAAACCTTTAAATGACCAAAACACACAATACAATTTATAAAACTAACTAAATTTGTCTTTTCAACCTGCCAGAACAATAAAAATTCTAGGGCTTTCAAACGATTATTCGCAATTAATCGCATCCAAAATAAAAGTTTGTGTTTACATAATATATGTGGGGGCACTGTATATTAAATATTTATAAATGATATATAAATCTATATACAGTATATACATGAAAATATTGCTTAAATATACAAGCATGTGTTTGTATTTATATATATAAAATAATTATACACAGTGCACCCATATATATTATGTAAACACAAACTTTTATTTTGGATGCGATTAATTGCAAAGCCCTAAAAAAATTCATATAATAACATGCAAACCTTTAAATGACCAAAACACACAATACAATTTATAAAACTAACTAAAATTGAAATTGCACTGACATTTTCAGAGTTTTTTTTCCCCTGTACAAGACACTTTTTAGCATAATTAGCTCTGACTGGTTCTTTCATTCTCGAGCCATCATCAATTACATGTGAAGCTCTTTCTCCACTCACACTCTCCTCCACTCACATGTTTATTCAGACCGAGGCTGGATAATTAAACTTGATTTGACTTTCATGTTGTGCTGCACTAGACGACACCGAATGAAATATCGCAGGCATGTCAGGATGGATGAGACTGACTGAGTGGAGCCAAACACCAGCTCTTCATTTCACTTCCATATACATCCAAATACTCAAACAACAGATGAAATTCACTATTTACCAAATAAAAACAGGCCCAAATAGTTCATACTGCTATACTAGATCCAATATTTGCACACAAATCCACCAGTAATTACATGAATACTAGGGCTGTCAAAACGATTAATCGCGATTAATCGCATCCAAAATAAAAGTTTGTGTTTACATAATATATGTGGGTGCACTGTGTATAATTATTTTAAATATATAAACACACACACATGCATGTATATTTAAGAAATATTTTCATGCATATTCTGTTTATAGATTTATATATAATTTATATTATATATAAATATTTCATATATAAATAATATTTTTTTTTCTTAAATATACATGCATGTGTGTGTTTATATATATATATATATATATATATATACAAAATAATTATCCACAGTGCACCCACATATATTATGTAAACACAAACTTTTATTTTGGATGCGATTAATCGCGATTAATCGTTTTGACAGCCCTAATGGATACCTTATCAAATCAAGTAGCTTGACCGTTTTCGCAGCACAAATATGTGGAGTATGCATGTAATATGTGGAGTATGCATGCATGTTCAAGTAGAGTTGGTACAACCAAACTACTAGTAGTATAAAGTATAATATTTACCTTTTCTGGCAGCAAAAACAGCTGCTACACTAATTATTTGCAGGCATGTAAATGAATATATGCTAAAGCAGCAGCCCGTCGGCCAATGAAAGCGAAACACTGTCAATCAGCTCAATGTCACCGCAGCCTGGAGGGGACGACGAGCTCAGAGAATTATAATCACCTACAGGCAACCAGCTCAACCACTACAAGAGGATTAGACAGGGAAAAAAAACTAATTTGAAGAACACAGGGGAAAAAAAAGCACAAATATTGTCGACTCAGCAGTCAGGAGAGCGCTGCGTGTGTTTTTGCACATTTCCATGCCTTGCAAAGACAGAGAGAGTGAGTCAATAGAAGAAAAGAATTCATCTGTTTACGGTAATTGGATACACTGGCTGCCATTCAATGTTTAATAATGAAGTATATTTTCAGGGAAAAGGCCTCCTGCATTCTTCCCATGTTTTTGTCAGGAGGGGATGTCTCTAGGACAACTTCATTAAAACTAACTCTTCTGCTCCTGGAGAGCACTCTCATTTACACAGACCTGATAAATGAGCTGATCAGAACACACCATGGTGACCGCTGTGTCACATGTTCTATGTTAAGTCAAACATCCCCATAACTATTTCTCATGCGTAGTGACAAAGGTTTGTTTAAAATATAACATTCTTCTAATCTTACAATGGAGGCAGAACGCTAGAGACTTCACTTGAAACAGGAAGAAACCACACAAAACAACACCCTAGCAACCCCTTAGAAACATCCTGGCAAACACTAAAAATGCCTTATAGCAACCCCATAGCAATGTTCTAGCAAACAGTCAGAACAACCATAGCATCCCCATAGCAATGTCTTGGCAAAAACAAGAACAACCTAGCAACACCATAGCAACTTCCTAGCAGACACCCAATAACAACACCCTGGCAGACACCCAAAACACCCTATAGCAACCCCATAGCAACGTCCTGGCAAATACCCAGAATACCCCAGAAACCCAAAAGAAAAATGTCCTGGCCAACACCTAAAACATCCCATAGCAACACTTTGGCAAACACCCACAACACCTTAGCAACCCAATAGAAATGTCCTGACAAACACCTAGAACATCCTATAGCAACTTCCTGGCAAACACCTAGAACACCCTAGCAACCCCTTAGCAACGTCCTAGCAAACAACCAGAACATCCCATAGCAATGTCCTGGCAAACACCCACAACTCCCTAGAAACCCCAAAGCAACGTCCTGACAAACACCCAGAATGCCCTATAGCAACACTTAGGCAAACACCCACAAGACCCGAACAATCAAATAGAAACGACCAGGCAAACAGCCAGAACATCCTATAGAAACCCCATAGCAACTTCCTGGCAAACACCTAGAACACCCTAGCAACCCCTTAGCAACGTCCTGGCAAACTCCCAGAACATCCCATAGCAATGTCCTGTCAAACACCCACAACACCCTAGAAACCCCAAAGCAACATCCTGACAAACACCCAGAATACCATATAGCAACGTCTTGGCAAATACCCAGAATACCCCATAACAACACTTTGGCAAACACCAACAACACCCTAGCAACCCGATAGAAACATCACGGCAAAGACCTAGAACATCCTATTGCTACTCCATAGCAACATCCTGGCAAACACCTAGAACATCCTAGCAACCCCTTAGCAAAGTCCTGGAAAATACCGACAACACCCAAGAAACCCCATAACAACATCCTCGAAAACACCTAGAACACACTATAGCAACACCCAGAACTCCCTAGCAACCCCATAGAAACGCCCTGGCAAACACCCAGGACTCCCTAGCAACCCCATAGAAACGCCCTGGCAAACACCCAGAACTCCCTAGCAACCCCATAGAAACACCCTGGCAAACACCCAGAACTCCCTAGCAACCCCATAGAAACACCCTGGCAAACACCCAGAACTCCCTAGCAACCCCATAGAAATGCCCTGGCAAACACCCAGAACTCCCTAGCAACCCCATAGAAACGCCCTGGCAAACACCCAGAACTCCCTACCAACCCCATAGAAACGCCCTGGCAAACACCCAGAACTCCCTAGCAACCCCATAGAAACGCCCTGGCAAACACCCAGAACTCCCTAGCAACCCCATAGAAACGCCCTGGCAAACACCCAGAACTCCCTAGCAACCCCATAGAAACGCCCTGGCAAACACCCAGAACTCCCTAGCAACCCCATAGAAACGCCCTGGCAAACACCCAGAACTCCCTAGCAACCCCATAGAAACACCCTGGCAAACACCCAGAACTCCCTAGCAACCCCATAGAAACGCCCTGGCAAACACCCAGAACTCCCTAGCAACCCCATAGAAACGCCCTGGCAAACCCCCCCGAACTCCCTGGCAACCCCATAGAAACGCCCTGGCAAACACCCAGAACTCCCTAGCAACCCCATAGAAACGCCCTGGCAAACCCCCCCGAACTCCCTGGCAACCCCATAGAAACGCCCTGTCAAACACCCAGAACTCCCTAGCAACCCCCTAGAAACGCCCTGTCAAACATCCAGATCATTCTATAGCAGGGATTCAGCTCCAGGGTTTAGCTCCTCGATCAAACTCACCTGTCACTAACTCTCTCTCTCAAGACCTTGATGATCTCGATTGATTGTGTTTGACCTCAAGGGCCAGAATGGAGAACTCCTGCTCTGCAGCAAAAAGTCTATTTAATGACTATAATCAGCAGCATTTCTGAGCTCCGTTCTATTTATAGACTGCCTTCCGGTCGCATCCAACACCCAAATCTTGATTTGTCAGCACTCAGAGATTGAATTCGCTCACATTGCGCTGCGGCGTGAATGGGTTTTCAGATCTCAGAGCTTCACTCGCAGAGGTCTGAAGCTTCACCTGCTGACACGAGTCTTACTGTCACATTAATGCGATGCGTGTGAGAGGTCGTGTAGTCCGTGAGCAGATCGACTGAGACGTCTGCCTTACCTTTGCTCTCTGGTTTGAATAAGAAAGTGACCAGTGACTTGATGAGACACAGCGTGTTCTTTCAGATGTTCTCACTCCGTCAGGTCCAGAATGAGATACATGACCTCTATACGCGGCTTGAAAAGCCTGACGACGTCATACTCAGATTCTAGTCAGGTGTGAGTCTGATAGAGCTCCATTGGCCGTGTTTCAACCACAGACTGTAAAAAAAGATGGACGACGCCCTTTCGCTCTCTTCCTCCGCCAGTGTCCCAAATCAAGGCCCCGCCCTCACTCTCGCTGAATCAATCGCTATCACACTGCAGAACAACCCATTACATCGGTGTGAAATAATTATAGAAATTTAGATATATACACTACCGGTCAAAATTTATAAGATTTTTTATGTTTTTAAAATGAAGTCTCTTCTGCTCATCAAGACTTTATTTGATGAAAAAATGACAAACAGTAATATTGTGACAATTTAAAATGACTGTTTTCTATTTTAGTAAATTTTCAAATGTAATTTGAAAACTGAATTCTCAAAAAACATAAATTATTATTTTCAATGTTGAAAACAGTCGTGTACCATTCCCCCCCCCCCCCCCCCCCAAAAAATTCTATGATGAATAGAAAGTTCAAAAGAACAGCATTTATTTAAAATATAATCTTTTCTAACATTATAAATGTCTTTACTGTAACTTTTGATCAATTTAACTCATCCTTGATGAATAAAAGTATTTTCTAATTTCTTTCCCCCAAAAATAAAAAATAAATTCTTACTGACCCCAAACTTTTGAATGGTAGTGATTAATGTTACAAAAGCTTTCCATTTCAGATCAATTCTGTTCTTTTGAACTTTCTATTCATCAAACAATCCTGAAATAAAAATGTAAAAAAAACTGTTTTCAACATGGATAATAATCATAAATGTTTCTTGAGCATCATATTAGAATAATTTCTGTAGGATCATGTGACACTGAAGACTGGAGTAATGATGCTGTAAATTCAGCTTTGATCACAGGAATAAATTACACTTCACTATATATTCACATAGAAAACCACTGTTTTAAATTGTAATAATATTTCACAATATTACTGTTTTTTTTTGTATTTTTTATCAAATAATTGCAGCCTTGGTGAGCAGAAGAGACTTCTTTTAAAAACATAAAACAATCTTACAGATCTAAAACTTTTGACCGGTAGTGTATACAATATTTAAATTAGGGCTGTCAAAACGATTAATCGCGATTAATCGCATCCAAAATAAAAGTTTGTGTTTACATAATATATGTGGGTGCACTGTGTATAATTATTTTATATATATATATAAACACACACACATACTTGTATACATTTAAGAAATATTTTCATGTATATTCTGTATATTTATATATAATTTATATTATATATAAATATAAATATTTTATACATAAATAATATTTTTTTCTTAAATATACATG
The DNA here is from genome assembly GCA_038021265.1 of Cyprinella venusta. NCBI lineage: Eukaryota > Metazoa > Chordata > Actinopteri > Cypriniformes > Leuciscidae > Cyprinella > Cyprinella venusta. Next base: position 1,774,770 of record CM075875.1, on the reverse strand, counting down.
CATGTGTGTTTTTTATATATATACATAATAATTATACACAGTGCACCCACATATATTATGTAAACACAAACTTTTATTTTGGATGCGATTAATCGTGATTAATCGTTTTGACAGCCCTAATTTAAATACAAACAAAAATCAACTAATAGGGTCAGAAAAATAAACTTAATTCTAAATTCTTAATTCTTAAATAATTCAGTTACCCCACTAGCAGAACTTTGTTCTTGTTTTAAGCATAAACTCAATTCATATAACAAATCTTAACATCTTATGTTATTTCACTCCTCAAGTAAACGTATCTTGATTTAAGAAGAAAGTTTAGATATTTGTGCTGGAAAACAAGACAGAAATACAGAGTAAGAGATATAGTTTTCTTTCCTGTAGTTTATAGGGTTTGTTCAAACCACTAAACCTAATTATGAGCAAAAATACTAGTGATGCTGGAGTGCATGGAGTCAGTTCCAGCTCTCTATAGTCTCCGAGAAAGGCATTCCCAGCCCGATTCTGTCATCCGTCTCACTTTCGAGGCTTATGAATAAGCTCCTTAACAGAAGTGATGCTCACCACGATACAAAAGGTGACTTACCGTGTTGCTCGAGTTCCCATTTAAATGCAAACCACTGTCGAAAAGCGGCGAGGACGCTCTGCTACTCTGACCGCTGGACGGTCCGGGTGAACCTGAGGACACAGGGCAGATTAGTATTTACTCTATGGAAAGCAGAGCTCATACTGTGTGCAAATCGACTCTGGTGGCGCCGCTCTTCTAAATCCCAGAGATACGACGTGTATTAGCTCGGCAAGCCGCTTTCTAGGTTGTCACGATGCCATGGACGCTAAAGTCACAGGAGATTATGGCTAAGGTGAGTGTGAAATACGCAAGACGCAGGAGTCCTGACACACAGGGGCATCATTGAAAAAAGTGCATTTGATGCGGAGACGCTGCTGTGAAAGACTCAGATACAGTATACAGCTTCAGCTCGATCCCGAGAGATTCACCTTCCTTCACTGAGGACTCTCAAACTCTGCTATTGCAGTGTGATATGTGCTTTAAAGTCGTTTTAGTCTGCAGAAATTGGATGCCTTGGACAAATTCATATTTTCTTTGTCGCTTCACGACAAGCACAGGATGCTTTCCAGAACTGGCATAAGAGAACGGAGAGGAGAGGTTGTGCATCAGTGTGGAACTGGCAGTGTTGCTATTCTCAACTAAAACTAAAACCATTAAACTTTTTTTAAAAAATAAAAAAAAAAAATAAAAAAAAATGAAAATATTAAGAAAATGATAGTTGAAATAAAGCTGAAAGCTGATTGTTATTTAAAGTTTTTTTTAGGTTTTTAAATATTTAAAAACCTAAAAAAAACTTTAAATAACAGTAATATATATTTTGACAATCATTGACAATAAAAAAATTCAGATTTTGAAATATATATATATATAGTTTTGATTTTTCTTACATGTATAGATGAAAAACCTTAAGAAAAAAACTTAAATAATTTTAACATTAATGATTTTCACAATTTAAAAAAAAACTTTAATGATTAAAGAAATATTTTAAATAAAGCTGAAATAAAATAAAAAATATATAGAATATAAAATCTTTTTAACATTAAGAAATAAAATCTTTTTTTTAAATATTTTTTTCTATTTTAAAAAAAAATATCTTGATCTTTTTTAATTAAAATAAAGCTGAACTGAAATAAAATGACATTACACGAATACTCTCAAAAATAACTTTTTTGCCTTTTTTTAGTATACTTAGTCAAAGCACTAAAATTACTAAAACTGAAAGTGAAATTAAAAATAAATGAAAGCTATAAAAATAAAAATTACATTACAAATTTAAAACTAAAACCTAATTCAAAATATTAATAAAAAGTACAATGGTATATAAATAATACTAAAATCACACCGGTAACTGCTGTATTTGCCTATATTATAATTGTCAGAGGATGATGGGAAATGTTGTTTGGTTACACGCCTGTTATAAGCCAGTTACATTAGTGCAAGATTCATGGCAATTCCTCATTAACAACACAAAAAATGCATAGAAACTAAGTTGCATAAACAATTCATCCTTAATTATGACAAATGCAAAGGCAGCATCCCGTGTGTTCTTTGCAGAGAAGACAATCCCAGAGTGCATTACAACAAGCTCAGTGGAAAAGATGGAGGATGAAAGATTATATGGTAACACTTTACTCGAAGGGATGTGTGCATAAGACTGACATGACACATCATGAATATGAAGGAGGGTTTATGCATGTTTATGACAAACCTACCTAATGGGAGTTTTAAGAAGGCCGGCGCTTCCCTGAGGTAACGGACAGTGATGGTGACTTCATCCCCTGCCGTTCGCAAAAGATGAACCTGCAACGAGACCGAGAGAGAAATATCCTTCATCATCGTGAGGAGAAAGACTTCTGCATTTCAATGGCCGCCTCACACCTCATTGAGTTGAGGACGTTTGAATTAAATCAACTGTGTGCAATCAGCATGTAATCTCTTTTAGAGATTTCTCATGAGTTATTATTTCAGTATCGACTCTCGGGTCGGGTTTAGGTGGACGAACAGATCCTTAGACAAACAGTTCACCGTGGGGGTCTCGTATATCTTCACGTTTCGTCATACGAATCACAAAGTGTTTGGGCATTTTTGACCTGAAATACACTGAAAAATGTTTTACAATTGCAACAAAATATACAGTGTATTTTTAATTCCCCCTGAGATTTTACATATTATAAATATATATATTTTTTAATTTATTTTATATATATATATTAGGGCTGTCAAAACGATTAATCGCGATTAATCGCATCCAAAATTAAAGTTTGTGTTTACATAATATATGTTGGGGCACTGTGTATAATTATTTTGTATTATTATTCTATTATTTTGTATTATTTTAATAAAAAACACAAATGCATGTATATTTAAGAAAAAAATATTATTTATATATAAAATATTTATATTTATATATAATAAATCTATATACAGAATATACATGAAAATATTTCTTAAATATATACAAGCATGTGTGAGTATTTATACATATATAATAATTATACACAGTGCACCCACATATATTATGTGAACACAAACTTTTATTTTGGATGCGATAAATCGCGATTGATTGTTTTGACAGCCCTAATATATATATGTTAATAATTTAATAAAATATTTGCATGTTGCAACAATTTTTATTTATAAATTACAAATAAATTTCGAAGTAGTAAGGCTGAAAGAGTATTTTCTTGTATAAAGATCTTATAAATATATAAATATAATATAAAAATACCCGTGTCCATCATCTGATTCACTTTTCATTAATTCTGCATCAATGGCATTTCAAGACCACGGATGAAAGAGCCAATCGAATACTCACGACTTCCTCGTGCGTAGACTTCTCCACGTTAATGCCATTGACCTGCATGGAGAAGTGAAGATTTCAGCAGAAATCATGTTTAAAATAAAGCTAAAAACATATTCGGGTCTCATTAAAAAAAAAAAAATGCATTCTGACATTATTTGCATTAAAAATAACATTTAATCCCAAAGCAACCTGACATTTTATTTATTTTTGCTAAACATTTTGTGTAATTGTTCATACTATGCACTACTGTTGTCTACATGCCTAAAATGCATTAAGTTGCAGCCATGTGATTGGCTGGTTAGATATTAAGAAGCAGTGTAACAGGTGTGCCCAGGGCCTAAAACGAACACTCGTCAAGCGCCAAATGCAAGTAAAAATCGGCATTGGTGAGTGCATGCCATTTGGCTGGTAACATTTTTATGAATTTTATGATGCAATGAACAATGCATGAACGTTACAATTACATCTGTAATTACACAGCTGACCCATCCCTTACACTTTAACCTACCCTTAAACCTACCCATACCACCACACCTGTCCCTAAACTTACCCAGATCACACCTCAATAGCAGCAAAAAAGTGTTTTACAATACAACAGGAACACAATAATACATTGTACTTATTGTTCAATGTAAGTACATAGTACTTAAAGCCACTTAATATAATGTGGGACCGATTACTTTATTCAATTTCTTTTACTGTTAGCCTGAAAAGCATTTCGTTTGTACATTGATGTTGTTGTTTTGTTTGCAATTTAACTATTTGTTCTTAATTTATTACTGCTTACTTGTCTAATGTTTTAAATGTATATTAGTTAGGCAAGTAGTTTTAGTTGTGGTATCAAAACTTTTCTTTTTACTAGTATCTAAAATTTTGGTATGTTTTTGCAAAAACGGTAAAAAAAAATATTAATGGCCGGTAAAAGTCAACAGATATTGGCAGGAGTGGCAAAAGGTTATTTTAGGCCCTGGATGTGCCTAAAAAAAGTGTCCGGTGAGTGTATGTGAAGAGCCTCACAGATTCTTGTTGCATTCAAAATGAAATAAAACCATTTGTTACACTAATATTCCATTTCTTGTTCTCTCTCTCTCTCTCTGTTGCTGTTCCTCTGATTCATACGGAGAGATAAAAAGGTTAAACCTCCAGTCAAGCTGGAGAAAATGAATCAGAGGGAAGCATCATTAAAATGCAGAGGGAACGCAGCTCTAACACGCACCCCTGACCCCGAGAAGAGAGCGTGCAAAAGACCGAAACACCACCAACCTGCAACACGGCGTCTCCGATAAACAGCATCCCAGTCTGATCGGCTGAGGCCCCGGGCCGTCCAGTCAGAGGTTAATGGAAAGATTGGGATATAATTACTCATTTAGTAGTGCTTATGCGATGACATGGCAATCAGGATTGAGTTCAATCTAGCATTATTTGGCATTAGCAAAGAAGACGTGAAACGCTTTGGGACGAATTCCACACAAATCCGGGTTTTATTTCAATGCGTTCTGACAAACAAGATGAAACTGCATAAGCTTTCTGATATCAAGCAGCTCTAAGGGTGGATGTATTTCTACTCTAAGCATCTCAGCGGGAAGCTAATAAAAACCAATAAAACTGCTAACGCACTCGTAGAGTAATTAGCCGTGATTAACATTACATTTGAACTGTACGGGGCGAAACAATGCTATATTGTTCTCCAAAGCCGTAGGATCAGATACTAATCACACGTTCGCAGCTGCTGTCAGATACTTGTGATGAAAAAACTATAACGTGAGCTAGTGCTAATTATACGGATGTCAGACGGACTGCATTTAGGCGGTGTCGAGCATTTATTTTAAATGAAAAACAACAAGAGAAGAGTGTACACTACAAGATTGTAGACACTGAGACTAATTTGGCGTACACAGAAAATATTTGAAAAATCTTAGCTTGTAGGGTATGTTGGTCTTGATTCCAGTACACTCTTAAATCAAGATTTTTTTTATTTTTAAGTTATTTTTAAGTCCGCAGTAGTTTCAATTTTGATATTTTTAGGTCAAACCGTTCTTGCCTGTCACTCATATAATGCAGGTCTATGGTCACCACCTCAAAGAGCATGCACAGAGAAGTCCAGATTAAACATGATTTAATGACTCGTAAATGTAAGAACGGTTTGACCTAAAAATATCAAAATTGAAACTACTGCGGAAACAAAAACATCTTGGATGCCCTTGAGGTAAGATAAAACATACCAACAATTATTTTCAAAGTGAACTATCCCTTTAAAAATGATCATTTTAGACAGAGGCTGAAAATAATATACCATATTTTTCTGTCCCTATTGTCAAATATTTATTCTTGTTTTAAGCTAAGAAAACAAGATTTAATATCTTTGCAAATTGCTTCTTAAGTAAATGTATCTTGATTTAAGAATGCATATTTCTATTGGAAGCTAAGACAAAAATACTGAGTAAGAATTTTTTTTTTTTTGCAGTGCATAAATTATTTTCACTTAGAAATGACAAGTAACACATTGAATTAAATATGAAATTTTGATATAGAAAATCATTTGATATTTTTTTCCCCCCTCAGAGCCCAAATATTAGCGCTGTGACTCCAGACGCCTTACAGCGAATGGGAGGAACTCTTGTCATCTTACCTACTTGATCTTTGAAAATCTTGGAGATGACCACAGGCACTTTATGTTCTGCTCCTCCCTGAAACGCATGAAGAAGAGCCGTCAAGGTGAATCACCTCCACATCTCACATCAGTCTATTACCAGCACTGCTCAAAAATACAAATCTATTGCCTCATTAGAGATTACTGTGAGTAAATCTAATGAGAGTTGAGCTCAGGTTCATCTTTGATCTCCAAGAGTAATATTGTGCAATGATTATATCGGGTCTGAGGAGATCTGAGTGTCATTAAGCTCTTTAAAGTCAATGAACAGCATTAAAGAAGCAAAATACCTACTTTGATACTCAGACCGAGACCTCCAGTCACCTGTCTTCGAAGTACAACAGTTCTGTGCTTTAAAAAAGGGGAATTTAGTTGGTAAAATATTCATGGCATCAACTAGATTTACAAATAAAGAAGTGGTCATATGGTCAACACTTGACTTGAAGCCTGAAGTTTATACAGGTTAAATAAATAAGACCGTTGGGCTGTCAAACGATTAATCGCATCCACAATAAAAGTCTGTGTTTACATAATATATGTGGGTGGACTGTGTTTAAGAATTTTATATATATAAATACACACACATGCTTGTATATATTTAAGAAATATTTTCATGTATATAAAATTATATATAATTTATATTATATATAAATATAAATATTTTAGACATAAATAATATTTTTTTCTTAAATATACATGCATGAGTGTGTATTTATATATATACAAAATAATTATAAACAGTCCACCCACATATGTTATGTGGGGCTGTCAAACGATTAATCGCATCCAAAATAAAAGTTTGTGTTTACATAATATATAGATATACATATAAATACATATACTGTATATATATATAAATACACACACAAGCATGTATATTTAAGAAAAAAATATATAATTTATATCTAAAATATTGATATTTATATATAATGTAAATTATATATAAATCTATATACAGTATATACATGAAAATATTTCTTAAATATATACAAACATGTGTGTATTTATATATATATATATATATATAAAATAATTATACACAGTGCACTCACATATATTATGTAAACACAAACTTTTATTTTGGATGCGATTAATCGTGATTAATCATTTGTCAGTCTTAGTTTAATGTTTAAATAGCATTTTAAAAACCACAACTTTCAAATACAGGTAATATCAGGAAATAAGTAATTAAATTATACTGTTGGTGTGTTTAATGTTTTTTTAAATACATTGATAAAGTCTCACATTTCATAAACTTTCAAAAAAAGGTAATATACAGTATCTGTTTAATATAAAGCTTACTATTTTTCTCAACTATATGAAATTTCAACCTGATCTCACGATCAAGTCGTACGAATTCGACGAATGATTAAAAAGGAGCTAACGACCTCACTCCAATTTTGGAAAAAATCGTACATATTTTGCGAATTGGCCAATTGTATGAATTTGTATGAATGACCTACCCCTGACCCCGCCCCTAAACCTACCCATCACTCGGGTTTAGACAAATCGTACGAGTGAGGTCGTACGAATTAGACACTTTTTAATCATTTGTCGAATTCGTAAGCATTGGTCGTGAGATAGGGTAGAAATTTACTGTTCATGTGTTTTATTGCTTGACATTAAAAACAAAATCTAACCTTTTAAACACAGACAATATTAGGCGATAGATAAATACATTTTACGATTGATGCTTAATGTTTGATTATTCATGTTTAAATAATTTCAAATGTCAAACTTCTCCATTTTTTATCCAGACATTACCGTAAATCAATGAATGCTATAGTGATCTACACTAATCTCTGTGGATTCAGATGGGAATCACTTCATAACACTCATCTAATTCTAATAACATGCAAATGCAAACAATTTCTCAATTTATGATAGCCAAAACTTAAACAACCTCATAAAGATCATTATTTACTCGCTGAGACTTTTCCTTTACTTTAGTGTCCAAAACTCAAAATGTGTTTCTGGGTCAAAATGACGAAGGAGGTTAGTTATAAATCCCAATATATAACTAGGATTATAAATATGCTCTAAAACTCTCTTGATTATGACTATATTGGATTCTCCAGCATGCATTGTGCACATTTAATGACTTCCATTGTGTATTGACAGCATAATTTCTGAAATAGCGGCTGTAGCCCGATGCCACTGATGTCATTTATGAATGATGATGATGCATCTCATGCTTGCAAAGCAAACAAAGCAGTGGCGTGTGCTTCTTGACAGCGATGTCAAATGTAATGAAAACTTGTTCTGCCGCTGTCTGTGACGCCCAATGAAGAGAAGCGTGCCACTTTAAGCAATGATGAAATGACCCGAGTGTGTTCGGGGGCAAAGACTCAGTACTTACGTTTGAGTGTGAGTCGCCGCCGTTCACGCACACCACATCCTGCTTCTGTACGATTAACAGCTCTTTCGTTAACTTTAAGCGGACGTCGTAGGTGTTACTTGTGTGTTTGTCGTACAAAAGGGCAAGTCCGGTTTTTGTCTGTTGAAAAAAAATAAGCAAAAAAACGCACGTTAGTCACTCCCATCATTTAAGTGCATAATTTATGGGATTAGCACTAACACTGACAACCGAATTCAGCAACATTAAAAATACTGGATTTGAATTGCGCACAATGATCCAAGTCTTCTGAAGCCATGAACCTCAACCTCTCCTCGATTTTTGTACTACCATCTGACAAAGTTTCAAGTCTACAGCCCTTACGGTTTGGGCTACATGATGCATTTCAAGGCAGAATAATAATAACAACAATAATAATAAAAAATCATACAATTACAACAGAGTGCCGAAGTTGACGCGGAAGTGAGGTAGCATTTTAGCATTACCAAAACACGGAAGTGAGTTAGCATTTTAGCATTACCAAAACACGGAAGTGAGTTAGCATTTTAGCATTACCAAAACACGGAAGTGAGTTAGCATTTTAGCATTACCAAAACGCAGAAGTGAGTTAGCATTTTAGCATTACCAAAACGCAGAAGTGAGTTAGCATTTTAGCATTACCAAAACACGGAAGTGAGTTAGCATTTTAGCATTACCAAAACACGGAAGTGAGTTAGCATTTTAGCATTACCAAAACACGGAAGTGAGTTAGCATTTTAGCATTACCAAAACACGGAAGTGAGTTAGCATTTTAGCATTACCAAAACGCAGAAGTAAGTTAGCATTTTAGCATTACCAAAACGCAGAAGTGAGTTAGCATTTTAGCATTACCAAAACGCAGAAGTGAGTTAGCATTTTAACATTACCAAAACGCAGAAGTGAGTAAGCATTTTAGCATTACCAAAACGCGGAAGTGAGTTAGCATTTTAACATTACCAAAACGCGGAAGTGAGTTAGCATTTTAGCATTACCAAAACACAGAAGTGAGTTAGCATTTTAGTATTACCAAAACGCAGAAGTGAGTTAGCATTTTAGTATTACCAAAACGCGGAAGTGAGTTAGCATTTTAGTATTACCAAAACTGCATAAGTCAGGTAGCATTTTAGCATTACCAAAATGTGGAATTGAGTTAGCATTTTAGCATTACCAAAACGTGGAAGTGAGTTACCATTTTAACATTACCAAAACGCGGAAGTGAGTTAGCATTTTAACACTATGGGTTCCCTCGCTCTAAAGCCTATGGGATTTTTGAATGGGTTTTTTCTAAATCACAGTTATAACCTGCTCGTGTTTTTTTTAAACTTTATTGTGTCTGATTGTGTTTTTTAAAATCTTTATAGGCTTCAAAATGTATAAATTTTGGATTAACTTGTAAATATTATCTTGCTGGACAAAACGTGTAAGGGTCACTACTCTTTGTTGAACACAGATCTTCTTATTTTGCGATTTTCCAAAAGTCTAAGGGGAAAATGCATTGCTTTTCAACTGAGGGTACCCATGCGCCGCTAGCTTCCGAGTTGCAAAGTGACTTCATCACTTCGGCACTCTATAATGTTACAGCACTGTGCTTGAATCCCTAATTAAAGCTGCAAGCAGTATTTAGCGGTGTTTAAAGGCCTTTGAGCACAAAATCAACAAGTTTTTTTCCTGTTATAGCGCCACCTACTGGCCAATCGCCACAATTTTTTGCGCCTGATCAAAGATTAAGCTCATACATAAGTGCTCCAAATTTAGTTAACATATCTCATTCCGTGGATGAGTTATAACCATTTTAGAAAATTGGCCCCTCCCACAACGTTCATTTTGCGCCCCCTAGCGACCGTGAATCGAAAATTCAAATTGATATTCAGACAACAGAGAACATTTCAGCACTAGAGCCCGACAGATAAAGGATTTTGAAGGCCGATACCGATACAAATATTTGTTGGTTTTAAAATCCGATATTCCGATATATCGGCCGATATTTTATTTTATTTTTTATTTCAGAAACGCGCAACAAAACATTAACAGATTTCCCTAACATTAGTTATTTGTAGTTGTATATTGCAAGCCACATGTTTTTCATCTTTTTCAATATCGTTAAAATAGTGTTTTATATACATATATGCCATTAGCCTCTCTGCTTTTTAAGATATCGGCATCGACCATCAAAAAAAAAATTCAATATTGGTCGACTGCTACTCAAAAGTACTATAGAAACTTGATGTTTGCATTATCTGAAGGAAATGTGAGTACTGTACGGTGTTACTGTGTGAAGCGGCTTTGTTCACCACAGACCTTATTTCAGGCGATTTAGCAAAAACCCATTCAAAAATCCCATAGACTTTAGGGCGAGGGAACCGGGAGTGCTAAAATGCTAACTCACTTCCGCGTTTTGGCCTACAGAGTGACATCATCACTTTGGCACTCCATTTGAAGGTTGATTGGCTACTGATCCCGCAGGAACCAATCAGCTGTGCCCTATAGAGGATGATGTGATTGCAAACAGATTGAGTTAAAGGAGTAGTTCACTTTTAAAAAAACCTTTTAATTCAAGATATCAATGTCTTTCTTTCTTCAGTCGAAAAGAAATTAAGGTCATTGATGATTTTTTTTTTTAATGAGTGATCGTTTCGCTTTATAAGACCCTTTTTCAACGTCTGGTGTCATTTAAAGCCCTTTGAAACTGCACTGAAACTGTCTTTTGGACCTTGAACCGTTTGGTCCCCATTGAAGTCCATTATATGGAGAAAAACCCTGGAATGTTTTCATCAAAAACCTTAATTTCTTTTCGACTGAAGAAAGAAAGACATGGACATCTTGGATGACATGGGGGTGAGTAAATTATCAGCTAAAGTTTTTTAAGAGTGAACTACTCCTTTAAGAACCCGTCAACCTGCGCCATCTAGAGTTTCATGACAGAAGATCATAGTTATCATAAACAGCAGTTTTGCAAAAATTGCAGGATTAAAATACATTGTTAATGTTTTCAGTATGTGGTTTGGGAGTGACTTCATACACTGAAAAACTGTGATATTTTAGATATTAAAGAAAATTGAAATTCTGTATACTGTCATAACGCAAAAAAGGTTTGCGATGCGCATGTGTTTGTGACTCTGGTTCTGACAGACCCCTGTACTGGCCTAGTTCTCGACCGCTTCCCTGGAGACACCGGGATGTAGGTCAAGAGAGTCTCCCGTTAGCTCTAGGGAGAGGATAATTAATCAGAGTTAGGAGTACGAGACTGAGTCCTCCCGTCCACGGCACGCGCTCCAGCGTCAGTAAAGGTGAGCTCTTGTCTATTTATACACAGGTACATGGGAACGCCTCACTGTCTCTGGAGAAATCAAGGCCACAACTGTGGTAGTCACGGCTTGACGGTTTGGTAGGGGACTGAAATCCAGATTTGGCCGAAGGATCTGGCTGAGAGTCACCTCTGCATGATGGCCCTCGAGGGCCACTGGGAAAAACACAGTTTCTCCAACCAAAACCAACAGTAACACCTTACAGTACTCACATTTCCTTCAGCAAATGCAAATATCAAACCTCTATAGTAGTTTTGAGTAGTAGTCCACCAATATTGAATTGTTTTTTTGTTTTGTTTTTTGATGGTCGATGCCGATATCTTAAAAAGCAGAGTGGCTAATGGCTTATATATATATATATATATATATATATATGCTGATGTATGTATATATATTTATATATGTATTAGGGCTGTCAAAACGATTAATCACGATTAATCACATCCATGTGGGGGCACTGTGTATAACTATTTTGTATATATGTATATATATATATATATATATATATATATATATATATATATATATATAAACACAAATGTATATTTAAGAAAAAAAATTATTTATATATAAAATATTTATATATAATATAAATTATATATAAATCTATATACAGAATATACACAAAAATATTTCTTAAATATATACAAGCATGGGTGTGTGTTTATCTAAAATAATTATACACAGTGCACCCACATATATTATGTAAACACAAACTTTTATTTTGGATGCGAATCGTTTTGACAGCCCTAATTTAAAGATATTAAAAAAGATGAAAAACAAGTGCTGAAATGAAATTAATATTGATTTGACAAATTGTGTTACTAAATTACAAATAGTTTGAAAATCTAAACTTTATAAAAGATAATGTAGCTAAAATAAACAGCACAAACGGCAGTTTCTTGCATATGTAATCCAATTAATGAATTTTTCACATATAAAGAAATAGTTAAAATACATACAGAATCCGTTTTTATGCAGAGGATCTCACAGCTGGATTCGCCGAAGTTTGAAAGGTTTATGAAATTAAACACACACAGAGAGAGAGGCTACGTTCACTCACTTAGGCGCTAGCATTCTCATTTGTCAAAATAAAAGTCCCATTCGCTGTTAGAATAAAAGTCAAATTTTCGACATATATTGGCCGAACAGAAAAACTTAAAGTGTCGATGTGATAATAAAAACATGCTGAATATTGTCTGTGACGATGTATCAGTCAACCACTACTTTTCACAATTCGTTTTGTTTCAAGAAAAAGTGCCAAACCAAATGAGACTATAACAGTGTATAGCATGATATAATATGAATATATACATCAGTAAGACTACACTGAAGATGCATTTTAATACTTTTCCTGTGTTGTTGGTTTTGATGTTTACACCGAAGGCCATCTGGAATCAGGAATAACCCAGGAGAAATGCTCAGTTGTTTGAAATCAGTGATCAAGTACACACTTACTTTTGTAACTTCTAGAATATTTCCCACAGAAAGCCACTGGGAATGGCTCTGTATAACAGCATGTGATGGTATTAATGAGATTCTGTGGTACAGTATGCTGTGTGTAGATAAATATTCAAGATGCGTGTGTGTGTGTGAGCGACAAAGAGACATGGAGAACACACACAGAGTGGGACGCTTCCCAAACCAAGACGAGGAGGAACTTTAAAGGGTGTGTGATTTCTGTCAAACTTTCAAAACTCAGAGCCGAAAAACTCAACCGACTGTGTCCGACCATCTGAAGATGTTTTTCACATCCAGTGCAGCATTTAAGGAGAAAATAATACACTAAGCCAGAAAAACCACGCCATGTGTTGCTGTGATTAAAAAAAAAACTGAATAAAATTGCATAAAAACTTAATGAAAGAGACATAATCACACACTCTGAATGTATCATCAAATCAGTTTTACAAAACTTAAATGTCAGACGTGTTATTGGCAGGGTGTGAATTAAACCACACTAATTAAGTCAAAGGTCATTCTTTGGTTCATATTCTAGTTTCAAAAGAGTTGGTAATGATACATTTTCATCAGTTACGGCATGATTTTTGATGATGCAAACCAGGCTTACCTTAAGTCTAGTTTATTCAGCCAGGACGCATTAACTAGATCAAAAGTGACTGATGATTTTGACATTATTATAAACAATTTCCATTTTAATCTTCTGTTCATTGAAGAAATCTAAATACAAATTAATGCATCAGAAATTTCCATAAAAATTAGGGCTGTGCAAAAATGAATTGCGATTAATAGCATCCAAAATAAAAGTCTGTGATTACATAATTTATTTGTGTGTGCTGTATATAATTATTTTGTATATATAAAACACACAAATGCATGTATGTATTTGAGAAAATGTGTTAATCATATATATATATATATATATATATATATTAGGACTGTCAAAACGATTAATCACGATTAATCGCATCCAAAATAAAAGTTTGTGTTTACATAATATTTGTGGGTGCACTGTGTATAATTATATTAGATATGTAAATACACACACATGCTTGTATATATTTAAGAAATATTTCATGTATACATGTAATATTTCATCTCTATATGGATTTATATCTAATTTACATAATATATAAATATTTTATATAAAAATAATATTTTTTTCCTTAAATATACATGCATGTGTGTTTATATATATATATATATATATATATATATATATATATATACAAAATAATTATACACCGTGCCCCCACATATATTATGTAAACACAAACTTTTATTTTGGATGCGATTAATCACGATTAATCGTTTTGACTGCCTTAATATATATATATATACATATACAGAATTTAAGTGCAAATAATTCTTAAATATATACATGCGGGTCAGTGACGTGCCGCACTGATTTGCACTTCCAGGAGCAATAAATATTATATATTAATATAAAATAGGTTTAAAATTCTATACATGTTTTAATCTCACATCATCTGTCCTCCTCACTGTTCTTAATTGTGTGAAATTTCAAAAATAGGTCATTTTTTAGACTATTAATGTGGTCAAATGTCATACGGTCAAACGGTATTCACTTAAAATTATTTAAGACAATTGTATTTAAAATTATTAAAAATGTTTAAAAATGATAAAATTTTTCATTTGGCATATTTTTTCAAGTCTTAAGATAACCATATTAAAGTATCAGTAAGATAGTCCTTTCAGAAATGTCATTAGTATCTAAAACAAATTGTTCCGCAAAAACACATTTTCCCTATGTCATACGGTAAAACAAAGTTTAGAAGCCATTTTGGAACTGAATATTAATGACTTTAGTCATGTGAAATTGGATCACATAACTCAGAGGACCCCTGAAGCCCAGCCAAGTTGAAGGCAAGTTTAAGATTTTGCTCCTATATGGGGGAAATTTCACCTTTTCCAAGTGTGTTACCATGTGTCACAGATTTGGGTGTCATATGGTCAAACGTCAAAAAAGGGTTTAAAACATTTAAAATTTGAAAAAATATTTATTTACAGGTGAAATATAAAGTTTAAAAGTCAAGGTAAAGGGTAAAGATGGAAGGAGGTGGCTAAGTAACTGCCTGTTATAAATGACAGAGCACAAAATTGTCATACGGGCAAACAAAAAATGTCATACGGACAAACGATTTTACCGTATGACATGTTGTTATACCATATGACACAGAGCATTTAACTGTTATTTCTTAATTGTTATATCACATATATAGTTTGTACGACTACTATGAATTAATATTAACATATATAATATATTTCTGCCTATTTTAAGCATTTTTTTCACATTATTACAGATGCCTCTCTCTAGTAAGGAGAGGGGTGCATGTTTCCGTGCAAAGCTAAGGGCAGATCCTGCAGCTAGAGAGGAGAACCTAGCCAAGAGGAGGGAAAGGTATAACTGTGAGAGTATATGATGCCAGTAATGTTAGGATGTGCCAGTTTAGTCAGTATAGGCAGTATCTTATCTATAGGCCTGAGTTGAAGTCAGCATCACAATGTTTCTGGAAAGTGGCTTTATACACAGTAGGGCCAAAAAGTATTTAGTCAGCCACTGATTGTGCAAGTTCTCCTACTTAGAATGTTGAGAGAGGTCTGTCATTTTCATCATATGAACACTTCAACTATGAGAGACAAAACGAGAAAAGTAAACACTGTAAACACCAGCTACAGCGTGTGCAAACCTGCTGAAGACTTACAGGGAACGTTTGTTAACAAACGTCCGTTAAAATAAGGTTCACTTGAGATGCTTGTTTCTTTAAAATAATTTTGAATTGACCTACATCAATTTATTACATTAAAAATGCAATGAAACATTGAAATTGGACTATGTCATACGGTAAAACAAAAATATGTCATATGGTAAAACATTGAATTTTAAAAGAAATAAAAATAGATACTTTGTTTTTTTACAGGGTTCATGAAAATAATAGAGGAGAGCTAGTATGATATACATATATATATAGTTTCAAGGCATTTTTGACTAATTTATCGCAAAAAATAGAACAAATGTCCATAGATGACATGCTATGGTTGTTAAAAAACAAAATATCTAATATTTGTGGTGTAGGTGGTTATATTTTGCAACTTGTTATATGATACTTACAGATCAACTATTGCATTCATGTTTTTTTTTTTACTGTGTCATGAATTTAAATTTAATTTATTCCTAAAAATCACTTCGTTTTACCGTATGACATTTTCAAGGACTGTATACAAAGAAACACATTAAAATGTCATATATTGATATTTTTTATAAGGGGCACTAATAAAAACAAAAAATATACACATAGATGTACACAAAAAATGCTATATTTAATTTGTCCTTTCATTTTTATTTTTTTACTGTTTTGAAATTCTAAAACGTCACTGACCCATGCATGCATAGGTATTTATATATACACAAAATAATCATATACAGCACACACAAATATATTAGCCTATGTAAACACAGACTTTTATTTTGGATGCGATTAATCACAATTCATTTTTGCACAGCCCAAATAAAAATACAAAGCAGCAAAACTGCAAAAAAAAAAGTGATTTCCGAAAGATCATGTGACACTGAAGACTAGAGTAATGATGCTGAACATTCAGCTTTGATCACAGGGATAAATTACAATATAATTTTAATATTTCAAATATAATTTTACTCTATTTTTGATCCAATTAAATGCAGCCTCGGTAAGCAGAAGAGACTTTTTTCAAAATATCAAAACATCTTACTGACCCAATGTGTTTGTTTTGTGACAAATAATGAAAAAATACAAATAAAACTAGCTAGTGGAACCAAAATACAATTAATATTAACTTTTACATTTAGCAGACATTTGAACTTTTAAAAATGACTTTTCTTTTTTTTTATTTTATGAACTTGTTGGACGCAAAACAAGAGACAAAAAATATCAAAAGAACAATTTCTAAATCAATTTTAAAAGAATTTCAAATAAAAAATAACTCTTGTATTGTGATGCACACAGCATTACTCATAGCATGATCTAAGGCTGCAGTCACGCCGCCCACCCCTCTCTCCTCCTGTCTGAAAATGACCTTATCAAGTGACAAAAACTGCATTTGTTGGATCTGTGATTTTGAACGCCTTTAAGGTCAATTATCAGCTTCAAACGATGATTACTTTTAAGTGTTTGCCGTTGTAATTGTGATATATTGCCTCTAATTTTTAATTCACTACAAAGGCGGACGCGAGCGCCACTGGACACCTTCAATCAAGATAATAATTAGAAGAAGAATGAAGGTCAACTGCTGTCTGGAGATCAGATCACAGCAGATAATGTTACACCGCTGCAGGGCTGGAACGCAGACGCACGGATATTGTCTATTTTTCCCCAGACGGGCGCAGTCGACAGAGACGCTTTCGAGCCTGTTCCTCTCGCAATCGTAAAAGCATTGGAAAGGGAAATGTCCCAGTTGAATGAGCCACACACACAACCACTACATGCACTGCAAAACATTATTTTGTCATTTTGCAGCACAAATATTTAAACTTTTTAAATCAAGATACATTTACTTGAGAAGCAAAATTACTTAACCCCTTAGCTGTCAACCCCCTTTTTGAGAATGGGGGTTAAAATGCACTATTCACACTTGCTTTGGAATATATACCCAAGTTTGGTCTTGTTTTAAAGGAAACACTCAGCAGATTATTAACACTTTAAAAAATGAAAGTATGAAACATTTATGGAAGTTTAAATTCACAGTAAATTAAATATACTGTATTATATATTTTTCATTTTATATAAAATATATATTTTACAAAATATTTTTTACTCTAAAATTACTATAAAATCAAAGCCATAAATCTAACCAAGTTATGTTCCAAATTTGAAGTTGATACCACAAAAATTGAAGTTCCCATGAGATTTTGTTTAGGCGTAGTACCAAAAAGAGCCACCGGGTGCCATTGAATTCCATTGAATTTAGTTGTATAGATTCTGCCTTAACAAATTATTAAGTTTCTGTCCAAATATCAATTTTGGAACCTTGAGACTCAGACCTTTCTGACAATATGTGTTTTGTCAAGATTAGAAAAAAGTTTTGATCATAAATTATGAAATATAATGATGCCCAAAAGGGGAGGAGCCTGGTAAAATAAGTACCGTTTCTATGGTAACGCAATGTTCAACTATAAAACGGTTTTCACAGGATGAATTCTGAGTTTATAAGCTTTCAAATGATACCTAATTTATGATAACTTCTAAAATATGTGATATAATAAAAAAGGCGACAAAAAATAATATTATATTTTAGAGGATAATATATTATAATTTTAGAGGATAATATATTATATATTTTTATTTTTAATTGAAAAATACTAGATTATGTTTTATTATGAACTTTTAGCATAAAAACAGAAGTTTCAATGGTTAAAAGTGGGTGCAGGTCAAAAGTGGGTGTGACAAAGGTCAGACCTCCTGTTATGATGCAGATTTTTTGTATATTTTATATATATATTTTTATATTTCTTGTATATTTTATATATATATATATATATATATATATATATATATATATATATTATTTTTTTCCCCAAAACATTATTTTGGAAAAACACTATTTTATATTTTTCTATTCTAAAACTGTGAAAAAAAATAAAAACCATAAATCAAAATTTGTGTTCCAAATTTGAGGTTGATATCTCAATAAAAAATGTGCTTTTAGTAAAGGCCTGTTCACTGCAAGGACGAAGAAAACAAAAAAAGAAAACGATAAATATATAGTTTTAAAAATCATTCACAATATTAAAGAGTCCCCACCAGTGCGTTCAGAATGACTTTATCCAGCTGATGAATGATAAAAATACAGACAGCCAATCAGAATCCACCCTGCTTTAAAGTGCTCGAGCAGAAAACAAAACAGGATGATATCATCCAAAAGTTATCGATGCTAAAAGTTATCTTTATAGTGATGTCACTAACCCAAAAATTTACATAAACCCCGCCCCTGAATGCAATTTATAGATTATCAAGACAGAATATGCTAATCAATGACTAGAAGATAACTACACATCAGCTACATAAATGACATATTCATCAACTAACCCTTCAGTCCTGTTTCATTCTACATGTCACTTGTTCCTGAGTCTGAGTTCATTATCTGATATAATGTTAATTTACTGACCTTTTGAAGTATTATTATCTGTTTTGTTTCATTTTAATACACTGACAGCCAACAACAATCACAACAGCGATTCTTTAATGGACTTCAATGGCAACCAAACAAATCTTTTCCGAGTCATTTTGATCATTTTGATGAACGAGTTCAAACAGGAGAGTCACGAACGCGCATCACAGAACAGAGCAAGGCGAGCATTTGAGCTTATAAAACTTAAACTTTTTTATTTATTTATTAAATGAGCGATCGTTTCGCTTGATAAGACCCTTATTCATCGTCTTGTTTAAAGCCCTTTGAACAGTTCGCACTGAAACTCTCATTTGGACCTTGAACCGTTTGGACCCCATTGAAGTCCATTATATGGAGAAAATCCTGGAATGTTTTCATCAAAAACCTTAATTTCTTTTCGACTGAAGAAAGAAAGACATGGACATCTTGGATGACATGGGGGTGAGTAAATTATTAGCAAAAGTTTTTTTTTTTTTTTTAAAGTGAACTACTCCTTTAAGGAATGTATATTTATTTTTACTGAAAACAAAGACAAAAATACTAAAAAGAGCAGTCCTGACTGATCAGACATCAGAGATGTTGAGGTTAAAACGAGCGCCATGGATGTCCAGATGATCTAGAAAGTGGCAGCGGACGACACACAGATCAATCAATTGACCCTGATGGCCACCGTAATAAACTCAGATCTCAGCGCATCGGCAGGGAGTCTCGAGACACCGTTACCGTATCGGACAGAAATCTATCGGGCAGCGGGAATGAGCAGAGGACTGAAGCTGGGCGATCCATCATCATCATTTACTCCTCTCCACATCAACTACAGCAGCACAGCCAGTTAACCGCCACAAAACAGCATTTGCAACACATTTAATAAAGCCTACTGTTTCATATTTGATACACTCTTGGTATGAAAGCTATCACTGGGGACGATAATCTTAATAATAATATTCCTTAATGGCACATATTAGCACCTAAAATGTACATATTAGTACCTAAAAGGGTCAAAAGTACCTTTTGAAAAGGTACAGAGATCGTACGTCTTTTCTGAGAGTGTACATGAATGTCTAAAAATGATTCCCTTTGAACAGTTTGCAGTTTGCACTGAAACTCTCTTTTGGACCCCATTGAAGTCCATTATATGGAGAAAAATCCTGGAATGTTTTCATCAAAAACCTTAATTTCTTTTCGACTGAAGAAAGAAAGACATGGACATCTTGGATGACATGGGGGTGAGTATAAATATCTTAATTTGTGTCCTGAAGATGAACTAAAGTCGTACGGGGTTGGAACAACATAAGGGAGAGTAATTACTGACAAAATTTACATTTTTGGGTGAACTATCCCTTTAAACTTGTATACAAAGCCCATCAAATATGTAAACTTTTATAGCCACTGGCATCTGTTTCACTCAGACACAACTGTGGTCATTCGTCCTTGTCAAGTGTGTCTCATCGGTCAGCAAAACACTTTCATTAAAAGACACTGAAGATGAACTACAATATAAAATCATCATGTTTCAGTGTGGATAGTAAGAGTTTCACTTATTAACCCTTGTGCATCAATTCAAAAAAGTGACACATAGGTACTTCGAGGACAAAAATGTCCTTAATCTTGTATTTGGGTCAAAATAAGACATCAGGTGACCGCAAAGTCACTTCATCTTTAGGTTTTAGCTCTAAGAACTTGTTTGGAATGATATTTTAATGTAGTTAAAAAAAATAAAAAAAATAAAACATAAAAATAAGCATAACTGACATAGAAAATATGGTACTTTTTGAAGTAAATAAATTCAAAAATACCCCCGAAATAAATAAAAACACCATAAATGGATACACAAAATTTTATAAAAGACAGTGATATAACATTTATAATAAATAAAAATTAGGATCACACCTGAGTCCTCTGTGCCCACATTTGTCCACAATTACAGGATTAAAAGACACTGAAGATGAACTAAAATATAAAATCATTATGTTTCAGTGTGGATAGTAAGAGTTTCACTTATTAACCCTTGTGCATCAATTCAAAAAAGTGACACATAGGTACTTCGAGGACAAAAATGTCATTAATCTTGTATTTGGGTCAAAAATTGGCACCCATAGAAATGAATGGGAAAAACTGTAATTTAGAGCATTCTAAAATAAGCCAAAATAAGACAGCAGGTGACAGCAAAGTCACTTCATCTTTAGGTTTTAGCTCTAAGAACTTGTTGGAATGATATTTTAATGTAGTTAAAAAAAATAAAACATAAAAATAAGCATAATTTACATAGAAAATATAGTACTTTTTGAAGTAAATAAATTCAAAAATACCCCCAAAATAAATAAAAACACCATAAATGGATACATAAAATTTTATCGAAGACAGTGATATAACATTTATAATAAATAAAAATTAGGATCACACCTGAGTCCTCTGTGCCCACATTTGTCCACAATTACAGGATTAAAAGACACTGAAGATGAACTAAAATATAAAATCATTATGTTTCAGTGTGGATAGTAAGAGTTTCACTTATTAACCCTTGTGCATCAATTCAAAAAAATTACACATAGGTACTTCAATGACAAAAATGTCATTATTCTTGTATTTGGGTCAAAAATGGGCACCCATAGAAATGAATGGGAAAAACTGTAATTTAGAGCATTCTAAAATAAGCCAAAATAAGACACCAGGTGACAGCAAAGTCACTTCATCTTTAGGTTTTAGCTCTAAGAACTTGTTGGAATGATATTTTAATGTAGATAAAAAAAAATAAAAAAATAAAACATAAAAATAAGCATAATTTTCATAGAAAATATGGTACTTTTTGAAGTAAATAAATTCAAAAATACCCCCAAAATAAATAAAAACACCATAAATGGATAGACAAAACTTTATAAAAGACAGTGATATAACATTTATAATAAATAAAAATTAGGATCACACCTGAGTCCTCTGTGCCCACATTTGTCCACAATTACAGGATTAAAAGACACTGAAGATGAACTAAAATATAAAATCATTATGTTTCAGTGTGGATAGTAAGAGTTTCACTTATTAACCCTTGTGCATCAATTCAAAAAAATTACACATAGGTACTTCAATGACAAAAATGTCATTATTCTTGTATTTGGGTCAAAAATGGGCACCCATAGAAATGAATGGGAAAAACTGTAATTTAGAGCATTCTAAAATAAGCCAAAATAAGACACCAGGTGACAGCAAAGTCACTTCATCTTTAGGTTTTAGCTCTAAGAACTTGTTGGAATGATATTTTAATGTAGATAAAAAAAAATAAAAAAATAAAACATAAAAATAAGCATAATTTTCATAGAAAATATGGTACTTTTTGAAGTAAATAAATTCAAAAATACCCCCAAAATAAATAAAAACACCATAAATGGATAGACAAAACTTTATAAAAGACAGTGATATAACATTTATAATAAATAAAAATTAGGATCACACCTGAGTCCTCTGTGCCCACATTTGTCCACAATTACAGGATTAAGGGCTATAAAGTGAATACGGTTTGAGGGCTACACATATAAAAATGTAAAAAATAAATAAATAAATAACATCAGCAATAATTCCACCATCTTTAAAAAATGTCAACATGTCAAATGAAAGTATACATTTCTTTAAAAGTAAAGAAAATCTGGTAATGCTTCCTTTTACAGTCCAGTTACCCATGTGAATACTATGTACTTATTTTAGTAAATACAATTACAACTAGTACTAACCCTGAACCTACCCCTAAACCTACCCCTGTTCCATGTACTTACCTTATATTAGCCAGTACTTTCTAGGTAAGTCCACTGTAAGTACTGTACTTTAAAAGGAAGCGTTACCGAAAATCTTACTAACCTAAACTTTTGAAAAGTACAGTAAATACAATCGCTTTCACTCAAATGTGTTTCTGGCCGCACACACAGTGAAGCAAAACTGACAGAATCCTCTTCAGCTTAAGTATCACATCTCAGTATTTTGAAACGGCTGGGAATAAAGGCTTTGTCTTTGTATTCTCACCCTTTGTGTTTTTATGGAAATCCTCACAGCCCACACACAGTATGGAAAACATAATATTTCAATGCTTCAGCACAGTACGTATTACCAGTAAAAGGTCAAAGATTTCAGCATGCAACTCAATATTTCACATGAGCAACTAATGAAACCAAATAATTAATAAAACACACCTTCTTGATTACCTCACAATCAGCGATCACAGCATCCTCACTTTATTCTCCAAAAAATGGCAATCAACAAACTCAGTGTTATGAAGAAACATTTAGGCGAGGTAAGTTTCCAAATGGGATGTGAGCTCATTAAAATTCATACCTGTCGTGAATCAAAATGGAAATGAAAAGGCGAGGCTAGGCTCGGTGACAAAGACGAGGAGGAACAGAGCTGTCTTTATACAGGGTGAGTAAACATTAATAGAGGGATTCAAGAATAATGACTGATCATTTAAAAGCCAAACATGTATTACGGCCTGTGTGCATGTCAAAGACAGAGATATTAAACGCTGATTCGACACCCAACAGGTCGCATGCAGTTTTATATTAAGGTTGACTAATTGCCCGGCTGTGACTCTGTTACAATCTGTCATGACATGCTGGAAGTAAATCACCGGCCCCAGGGACCGAGCGCCATAGATTTGTGTTTCAGCAGAGCCGAAAATGCGCATCAAATTCATTATGTGCCCAATGTAATTATTAGTAGTGCTTGTAAAAGCCAAGCATTACCCCTGTAAAGCCTGACATATATGAAAAATAGTCTGGAACCATAATGAATTGGAAAAAAAAAAGTTTGCATGTGTGTTTTTGTCGAGTATCATATTTGATACATCATGGCTCATATACTGTAGTATGATATAGTGAGAATATGGAGCAGCTCAAATTTATTCAGAGGCCCAAACTGAGCGTGATAAAGTGATATGAAATTCTGATGATTGTGATGTAAATCAATGAATGGCAGAGACTAACATAAAATGTATATAATTATCAGTAATCATCACTCTATATCTTCCAATAATGTCTAAGTAAGATGATATTTAAATGCTTGGTTTTATGATCAAATTTCTGTACTTTTAAAACATATAATGCAATGCAATACAATGATGACTGAGAGATGATATAAATCGTCCCTTAAAATCCTAATGATCATATTTGAGACTCACAATTGAACATGATTTTACTAAAATATGATGCACAGATAATCACACTCTTAGAAATGGTTCTATTTAGAACCAGAATTGGTTCCATCCCCCGTTTCATATATGGAACTCCAAAATGGTTCTATATAGAACCATTTTTTTTGTTAAAAGGTTCTATTGGCCAACTATGGAACCCCAGGGTTCTATATAGAACCCAGAGGAACCCTTTTTTTAAGAGTGTATAGAACCTTTTAGGGGTTCCAAATACGTAGCACTGATAGAACCTTTTAAGGTTCATTATATAGAACCTTTTCTTCTAAGAGTGCATGTAAACTGAAGATGCTCCAGTCCAGTAAGTGTTGATCTTGAAATATTACTGACTAAAAATCAGTGCAGATTTCACAGCAAAAATACATGTGAACCACGAGCTTAAGGAAAAGGAAGGCTTTTACTTGCTGAAAAAGTATGAACTATCATTCAGACGGCAGAAGGCATGTCGTATAACAAGTTTAAAAGCAGTTTTTTGATCATGTTGATCATTTAGGGGCCTTAGAAATCTGCTATCAAATCTGATCCAGTAGGCTTAAAGGGATACTCCACCTTTTTTGGGGGGGGAAATAGGCTCATTTTACAACTCCCCCAGAGTTAAACAGTTGGGTTTTACTTTTTTCAAATCCATTCAGCCCATTTTCTGATGTTTAGAAGAATTTCAGTAACCAGACAGTTTCTGGTCTCATTGACTTCCATACTAGGAAAAAATAGATACTGTGGAAGTCAATGAGACCAGAAACTATCTGGTTACTGATATTCTTCAAACTATCAGAATATCGGCTGAATGGATTTAAAACGGTAAAACTCGAGTTGTAAAATGAGCCTATTTCCCCAAAAAGTGGAGTATCCCTTTAATAGGGTTGAACTTCCTCCTGCCGCAGACTTGTACGGTTCCTCAAATCATATGTGTTGAGGTGAGGTGTGCTGTTATTTTAACAAGTAATCAGACACATAATTTTCACCCGAGCTGTATCTAGAGACCTGAAGATCACAGGAGACGCTTTTACACGAGTCGGCCTGTGAAAACACAAAACACTGTATGAATCAGAGAGCAACTAACTAGCCCTTATAACAACACACATGACACAGCAGAAACTTCTGCACAGACACACATCACTCGCATTTTTACTAAAGATGTCAAAACCTGAAGGTTTATGAATACCAGTTGACGAGTATTAACCACGACTAAACCTGTTAGAAACACATCTGCAACTCTCAGATTACAAAACCTTGAGTCTGGTCCTGCTGCACATGCATAAAAGATGGGTGACTTTTAAGGTTATAACATTTATGTGCCAATCACAGCCTCCAAATCCCAAAGACAAGCACGAGAACTATCCAGCTGTGTTTCCAGAGACTCATGTGTGATTTGGATCTGAATCAAATCTCACAAATATAAATAAGCATGCCCATCTGCACAAGTACACATAAGAGACATCATTTGTTTAGGTGGTGGTTGGTTATAGCGAGTTAATCTGAAATGTACACCTGCTACATGACTAATTACCTAATGCAAATCATCGTCATTATTAATTATGACATATTTTTGATACAATAATGATGCTTGAGTTGCAAAGTCTGCAGTTTTTCAATGGATTTGGACTAATTTTAAACTGTTTTAGTTCATGGTTTGACATGTATATTGCATAATAAATAATAGTAAGAATATGCATACATATTTCAAGTTTTGATGATTTGACATAATACTATTAGATTGTAAGTAAATATGCAGACAAATAACATGCTTTTTCAAACTATCAAACCTTGCAAAACAGCATGCATGCATCTTGTTAAGTAAATAACAGTAAAAACTTGCATACATAGCAAAAAAAAACTTGCAAAATATGTATGCATATTTTCACTCTTATAATATGCAATATACTGCAAGTAATAGGTGTAATCAGGATCCAAATGTAGAAGGTTTAATTAATATAATAGCAAAATAAATTAAACAAGGGAACCAGAACACCAGGGAAACAAACTAAGCATAACAACAAAACATCCGTGTAAAGACAAAACTCGACAAAATACATGGGGTATAAACACACAAGGAAACAAGGGCTGTAAGTGATTAGTCGCTAAGGAGACTAACAAGAGTATCTATGAAAAATAATAAGGCAGGTTATGGAAACAAAGGGAATAGGAACTAAATACAGAAAGTCAAACAATGGGAACAAAGCTATACTTCAAAATAAGAGTCCAAAACAAAAACAGGGGAACATGAGAGTAACCATGACACTTTGCAATATGTATGCATATTTGTGTGACTATTTACTTATATAGTATGCAATAAGTTATACACTGTAAAAAAATATTCTTGGTTTAACATGGTTGCCCTAAAATCTTCTTAAAAATTGCCTAAAAAAATCTTAAAATCTTGCCTTAAAAGTTCATTGAACTGGAAAAAGTGAGTTAATACAATGAAGGAGATTAATTTAATCATCAGAAACTCAAAATTATATGTTATCTTAACTAAATAAATTATTTACGTAGATTTGACAAAAGAAAAAAATGTTGTGATTACTACAATATAAAAAAATATTGTTGGTTTAACTTAAAAAAGCAAGTAACCTGGGTTGCCTTAAAATTTTAAGGTGATTGAACTGGAAAAAGTGAGTTAATACAATGAAGGAGATTAATTTAATCATCAGAAACTCAAAATAATAAGTTATCTCAACTAAATAAATTATTATAAAGTTGATTTGACAAAAGAAAACATGTTGTGATAACAAATCAGTGTATGTAATTGTACTGTCACACCTTGCAATATTACTTGTTGCATATTACACAGTAAAAATATGCATACATATTGCAATTGTTGAAATTTGACACTTTTATGGCATATATATATATATATATATATATATATATATATATATATATATAGTAAAGAAAATGCATACATATAGTAAAACTTTGCATCAACATAATTTTTGTCAAACCTTGCAATATGAGTCATATTGCATTTTGTATAAATAAATTTTATTATAAATAAAAGTATGCATAGTTGCATACGATGCATGTTTTGTCAAATTTGGCAATGCATATGCATAGTTTACTGTTATTTACTTATAATAATAATATGCAATATGAGCTAAGTAATGGTATGCTTCCTCAAACCTTCTGATATATATTGTATATTACACTCTAAAAAATGCTGGGTGTTTTTAACCCAATTTTGGGTCAAATATGGACAAACATTGGGTTAAAAAATTAAATTTAGAAATGTAACCCAGTGGCTGGGTTGGACCATATTTGACCCAAAATTGGGTTAAAACAACCTAGCATTTTTTAGAGTGTATATAAATAAATAACAGAAAAATATGCATACACGCTGTATTGCCAGGTTTGATGGTTTAACAAAGCATACTATTACTTATTTTGCATATTATATACGATTATAATCCAGTGTAGCGTCAGTTCTGGCAGGTCATGTTAGTCAACCTCTCATCAGTGGGATAGGAACCACCTATAGGAATATGACACCAATCACTGTATACATATATAACTCCTACAGTATTATCAGCTGATCCTCCACCTATAGGAATACGACCCTATCACTGTACACTCTAAAAAATGCTGGGTTGTTTTAACCCAACGTTGGGTCAACATGGACAAACCCGAAATGTTGGGTTAAAAATGTAATATAAAAATTTAACCCAGCTGCTGGGTTAGTCCATATTTGACCCAACGTTGGGTTAAAACAACCCAGCATTTTTTAGAGTGTATACATATATATTCCGGGTCCGACTCCGGCTCAAACTGATACGCTTGCACAGAGACTCCTGCTGCCATTCTCTCTCCAAAATATCCCTCAACTGTTGTCAAGGCAACACTCCATGTGTGTCAAAACGCCCACAGAATAAAGGGGCGGAGTCAGCGAAGCTCATTACCATTTAAAGACACATGCTCTGAAAACAGAGCTGACCAGGTAAAACGATTGTTCTTACAAAACTAATGAGAATTTTTAATTAAAGTATATTACAAACTTTTCATTTAGACCCTAAAGAATCATTTTAACTTGTATAAAAAAATAGCATTATATGACCCCTTTAACAACTGTAACCTGCCATGACGCTTTCTCTAAACAGATGATTTCACTGAACTGGATGTGGCTCAAGAACACATTTATAAGGAAAAATCTGTATTGATTTCTGTTCTTACAGACATCCAGCCTCTTTCACGGAGCCTCTCTGCCTGTTTTGTGGGGTAATTCTCGTCAAAACCCAAAGCAGTGAGCCAGCGTTTATTGATACCTCTGAAAATCCCTCCAATCGGATAAAGGTCCCGCAGTGCAACTGGCAAGACTCCATTTACCAATTAAGAAGAACATGCCCACCATAAACGGACAGCACAAGACAGAACGTGTTAAAACAAATAAAGCGGCAATCAGCTTTGGCTGAGCAAATCCTGGGAGAGGGCATCTCCGAACACATCAGGAACAGTGCGAATGAAGCTACTCCACACTGTCACACATCATTATCTCCACAAAGAGGAATACAGCAAATGCGAACAATAGCACAAAAACTCATTCTGCCTTGAGATTACACTGTCACCTCAAATCTGCTTTGATTTTCTTCTATCAATTATGCAACATTTCCTGCACGGTTTTAGTGTTATTTTTTTTTAATCGCCAATGCTGAGTTATTTTAAATTATATTTTAATAGCTCATTATCTGGCCCTCTTTCTCCCACACCTCATTTCCATTAAAAACCTAATTATTATACTCTGCTATGAACTCACTTTGTTTTGCATCCTATTTATTTTAGTGCAAAAATGCCAATATATTCCCAAAACAAAAACAACAACATGAAGAAAAGTCAATACGTCTAAAAGTCACACTGTAAATCGAGAGCTCAGAAATGCTAGGGTTGCCCTCCAAATACACGATTGGCTGTGCTCAGATCTGCAAAGCACCATTTTAAAATGCACAAGATATATGACGGAAAAATATATCTAACGTAAAACAGCTGCACATCTCACACCTGTCAGTTGGAATTAGACACATTTTATGTGCAAATAAACTGCGTACAATAATATTTCACCACATAAGAACCTAAAATGTCATTCTCAACCATTTCTGACTCAAATCCAATAATACTTTCTCTCTGTTTTACTAATATAATATCGTGTGTAATCTCTCCGATATCTTCATTCGTCACTAAAAAAGCCTATATCATGACCATGAGATCGTGTTGGATTTCTAACCCTAACCCTATATCATAAAAAAGTTAGACTTTATTTTACAGTGTCCTTGTTGCATACACTCAGAAAAAAAGGTACAAAAGCTGTCACTGAGGCTGTATACCTTTTCAAAAGGTATTTTGTACCCAAAGGCTGCATATTGGTACCTTAGTGGTACATATTAGCACCTAAAATGTACATATTATTAGTACCTATAAACATACATATTAGCACCTAAAATGTACTTATTAGCACCTAAAATGTACTTATTAGCACCTAAAATATACATATTAACACTTAAAATATACATATTAGCACCTAAAATGTGCATATTAACTCCTTAAATGTACATATCAGCACCTGAAATGTACATATTAACACTTAAAATATACATATTAGCACTTACAATGTGCAAATTAGCACCTAAAGTGTGCATATTAACACTTAAAATGTACATATTAGCACCTAAAATGTACATATTAACACTTAAAATATACATATTAGCACCTAAAGTGTGCATATTAACACTTAAAATATACATATTAGCACCTAAAATGTGCATATTAGCTCCTGAAATGTACATATTACCACCTACAATGGACACAAGTTTACTTTTTGAAAAGGTACAGCCCCAGTGACAGCTTTTGTACCTTTTTTTCTGAGAGTGTATGCTACATGTACAGTAATAACACTAAATTATGCAGTATTGCATGCAACTAACCCTAAAACAAACCCTCTAACCCAACCCTATAGTACATGTAGTTAATTAATCAGCACTTAAATGTATAATTACACTGTAAAAAGAATAAAATAGGGTCACAATGCATGTTAAGGTGTCCGTGTTACAGTGTACATTTAAGTACTCATACTAAATTTAGGATTAGGGTTAGTTCCATGTATAACGCACAATAAATTACTAACTACATGAGACAAACACACTGTAAAATAACGTCTTACTAAATAAAGTGTAACCCAAAGTTAGTTAAGCAAGTTACTCTAATATAAACAGCGTTTATACTCCCACATTTCCCCTCGCATGCGATGCGCACTAGCCCAAAACTACGCGATCTGTGTGATGGCTCGTGCACATTAGTTGAGTTGGAGCTGGGTTTCTTACCCATGTTGGTACCAGGAGGCTGGCGGGTCTCTCGAGCAGATCAGGCTGGTGTTTGGCGGCTGCGTTCATCTCCCATGCAGCCTCTGGTTCGGCGCACTGAAGTCACACACACTTGGATCTGTCATTTATATCCAGTGATGGCCGGGCATCGCGCGGACGCGGCTCCGGGGTCCAGCATCCAACTGGACCTGCCGGAGATCAGCAGCTCGGTGCAGATCTAAATCAGTGTGTGTGTGTGTGTGTGTGTGTGTGTGTGTGTGTGTGTGTGTGTGGAGACGCTCGGGGTTTAAAGAGGCATCCACGCAGAGCTGAAGTGCTGTGGGTTATTCCTGTGAGTTGGAAAGAGACGCGTAACGCTGGAGGATCGGAGCGCGAGTGTGGAGCGCGAGCGTTTGCTCCTGCTGTCTCAGATATGATGCGCCTTCAGCGCGAGCTCGTTTAACCCATCCGTGACTGGACTCGAAACACTCAACTAGCGCTGGGGAGATACACTCACGCCACGGAATAGGCTATATATACGATGCATAAAGCAACCCGATACATATCGTGATGATTGCAGTAATCTTTTTTGATTTGACTAAGTTTACCAAACAACACGTGACTGGACTAGTTTCATGCATGCAATCCTTCCCTGTCAGGGTGATTCAACTGCATCTTTGTTTCAAACTTGAGTTGCAAAATGGCGTTTGACTTTTTGATTAATGTGCGCATTATCTCGATGAATCAATTCAAAACTCACTCAAAACAAAGACAACTAACGTTTGCGTCAACTGAAATCGTATTTCCTGTCAAATGATATTTAAGTGACACTAGATTTTTGCTTTATTTTTGTGCTTTTGGTTTCTTGCTTGAAATATGTCAGAATAGGCCTATATTTTAATATAAATGCGGTAACACTTTACAATAAGGTTCGTTAGTTAACATTAGTTAACTACATTAGTTATGAACTAATAATGAATAGCACATATACAGCATTTGTTAATCTCTGTTAATGTTATTTTCAACATTTACTAATACTTGATTAAAATCGTGTTAGTTAATGCACCGTGAACTAACATGAACAAACAATGAACAGCTGTATTTTCATGAACTAACATTAACAAAGATGAACAAAAGCAGTAACAAATGTATTGCTCATGGTTAGTGCATGTTAGTAAAAATATTTACTAATTTATATATATATATATAACTATTTTACTAATGTATACATTAACTAATGTTAACTAATGAACCTTATCGTAAAGTGTTACCATAAATGCATTTAGGCGTCTTTTCACTTTCATAACGGCTATGAATAAGCTCAATTGCATTTATTTTTCTAAAGCAAATACTTATAATAAAACATTCTTGCAATACTTTGTAAATAGAAACTGCACTCTAAAAAATGCTGGGTTGACTTAACCCAATTTTGGGTCGAATATGGACAAACCCAATTATTGGATTCAAAAATGCAATTTATAAATTTAACCCAACAGCTGGGTTTGTCCATATTTGACCCAAAATTGGGTTAAAATAACCCAGCATTTTTTAGAGTGTGGGCTTCCGTGATTTTAATAACAGTTGAATAGCATTAATATTTTATATAATTTGTATTTAAAAAAACAAAAATTCAAAAGATATTAGTGAACATGATGAAAAATGCTAAACTTTAGTCATAACATGCATACGCATTCATCTTTGTGTAGTTATTAGTGTTAACATTTACTCTCTTATTCCTCTTCATAATAAGCTATTATTGATTTCTTGCATCAGTGAAATTCAAGGAGAACAACAGACACACTGCCAGAGGACATGTTTAAGAGACTTCCCTTTCAGTTCCGCTGTTCATGGCCAAAATAATGTGCCATTGACCTAATTATTGTTTGCACTGTACTGTTAAAGTCAGCCCGCTAACGAGAAATGAGTAATTAAACACTGCAGTTCTAATCAAAAGACAATCAGCAGCACAGCTTTAGTGCTCACATTATTAAAGCATCTTTAAGCTCTTCTAACGCAAGATTAATTTGAGCAGCATTCATTTGTGACTCCTTGTTAATAACTCTTGTGCTTTTCTCTTTTTATTGGCCTGCGGTGAGTTTCCTTAAAGCAAACAATAGTCACAAGTTCCGTCTTTACCAACACAATTCAGAGGAACTTGTAACCATTGGCTATGCAATGCTTTTGGGAAACACACACCCCTGATCTGTTCACTCTCAGAAAAAAATCAATCAATCATTTATTTATAGAGCACATTTAAAACACAACCAAAGTTGACCAAAGTGCTTTACAAGGAATAAAAGAGACAGATATTTAAAAAAAAATGGGTACAAAAGCTGTCACTGGGGCTGTACCTTTTCAAAAAGTAAACTTGTGTCCTTTTCATGAGCTAATAAGTACATTTCAGGAGCTAATATGTACATTTTAGGTCCTAATATGTGCATTTCAGGAGCTAATATGTACATTTTAGGTCATAATATGTACATTTTAGGTGCTAATGTCAATTTCATGAGCTAATTATGTCCATTTTAGGTGTTAATATGTACATTTTAGGTGTTGATATGTACATTTTAGGAGCTAATATACATTTCAGGGGCTAATATGTCAATTTCATGAACTAATATGTCCATTTTAGGTGCTAATATGTACATTTTGGGTGTTAACATTTTAGGTCCTAATATGTACATTTCAGGAGTTAATGTGTACATTTTAGGTCATAATATGTACATTTTAGGTGTTAATATGTACATTTTAGGAGCTAATATATACATTTCAGGGGCTACTTTGTCAATTTTATGAACTAATACGTCCATTTTAGGTGCTAATATGTACATTTTAGCTCATAATATGTACATTTTAGCTCAAAATATGTACATTTTAGGTGCTAATATGTACATTTTAGGTGCTAATGTCAATTTCATGAGCTAATTATGTCCATTTTAGGTGTTAATATGTCCATTTTAGGTGTTAATATGTACATTTTAGGTGTTAATATGTACATTTTAGGAGCTAATATATACATTTCAGGGGCTAATATGTCAATTACATGAACTAATATGTCCATTTTAGGTGCTAATATGTACATTTTGGGTCATAATATGTACCACTAAGGTACCAATATGACAGACACAAAAGTGCTTACAATAAAACGTTATGATGCATTGGTACGAAAGCCAGACTAGGCTATAGTTATCGTTCTTGGTGTGAATGGGACTTCACGCTGTTGTTTTTTAACCTCATAATGAGAAATGGGTCAAGCTCCAAAAAAAAAAAAGACAAAAAGCACAGCCAGTTTTTCTTTGAAAAATCTCTCTTTCTAATGGCCCAGCAGACTTTAAGGGCCAAAACGAACCTAAAGCATAACACCCCACCCTCTGCAACAAAGCAATTTACTGTTTTTCATGACGCAATCATTTAATAATAGACCTTCACATGATGTCTGACCTGTCAGGCTTTACTGGCCATTTCCAGGTGCCCCGAGCGAGCCGCATTTCTTTATCAGCCCTCGATGGCCGCTGCGTGCGCTGCATGATGGGCTTTTAGTGTCTTGTTTTCTCCCTCCTAATGCGATCTCACACATCCAGGGCGACGCAGTGAGGATGGTGAAGAGTGTCCGGGCGTCGGGCCAAGCTCGCATCCAACAGAGCATCTCCTGTAGAAACCGCCGGTCACCAGCGCTTAAATAGACTCGCTGATAAACATTCACTTCACATGAGCAGCACCTTGGCAGAAGCGACCGCAGCAGGGCCAGAGAAACACAAGGAGGTCAAGGGAAGGCGAATAAAACCCCAAACACCCTTGTTCTGATGCCACGAGGAGAATTTAACATGACAAAACACTTATACCTGAGGAGGAGGAGGAGGAAGACACCTTTACATGCACGTGCTGCGGTTGGTATCAGCTTGAGATGCCCTCTGGGAACAAACTTCACATTTTCAGGGAAAGCTGCATCAACAATTTAGCATCAAAGTCTAATTACTCCCTTCACATTCCCCCTCGCGCTCAACTAATTAGACCGCAGTCTCTACACGCACTACCAAATAACATTTTCAAGCGATCGTGTCTTCAGCAATTTGCTGGCAACTTGTTTTTTGTTTCTTTCTCTAAAGAAAACAATGCATCTAAAAATGTGGAGAAAAAAAACCATATAACAATATATAGGCCTATATACTGTATAAACAGAGTGTGTGCATGCTTGGAAAAATATATGCTGAATATTAAGCCATATGGGAAAGTTGTGCACTACAAAAAAAAATAAAAGTTTTCCATTATAAATATACAAAACATTCTTAAATCCTTTACTTTAGAAGCAAAATGGCATAAGATATTAAGTCTCGATTTCTGGTGGGAAAAATCTAAATTAAGCGAGTTTATGCTTAAAACAAGAACAAGTTGAAACAAGATTAGATTTTTTCTGACTCCACTTGCAAATGTTTTTGTTTTAAGCATAAACACTTCATTTTGACAAATCTTTCAGAAAGAAAGACTGAATATCTTAAGTCATTTTACAAAATGCATCTTGACTGAAGAATGTACTGGAAAACAAGACAAAATATAGGTAAGGAAATTTATAGGCTATATATGTGTATATTAGGGCTGGGAAACGATTAATAGCGATTAATCGCATCCAAAATAAAAGTTTGTGTTTACATAATATATGTATGTGTAGTGTGTATAATTATTTTGTATATATAAATACACACACATGCATGTAAACATTTAAGAAATATTTGCATGTACATACTTTATATATATTTATACAAAATTAATATTATACATAAATATTTGATATATTAATAACACATTTTCTTAAACATATACATGCATATGTGTGTGTTTATATATACAAAATAATTTATACACACTACACACACATTATGTAAACACAAACTTTTATTTTGGATGCGATTAATCGTTTCCCAGCCCTAATATATATATTTAAAAAAATAAATAAATAAATAAAATAAATTATATATATATATATATATATATATATATATATATATATATATATATATATATATATAATTTATTTATTTATTTTGCAGTGTTAAATTTCAAAATGCAATTAAATGCTCTGATTCGTGCACTTTCTAATCAAGACTTGAAGTTTGTAGCATCAAAACCATGCAAATATTAATATGAGTGGGTGTGAGTGAAGTACTTGCCCAGGGAAGAAAACATTAGCTATTGTAGGAGGTTCAAGATGGTGGGCAGGACGTGCCAAGAAAGCAATTTCACCTTAAGAACAGCACAAGTGAAAGCACTCAGAAGAAAACCGCTTTTTAAAGGGATGCAAATCCTGTCGACGACAGCTGGCACTTTCCACGCAAAACAGGGCTTGAAACTCTCACAGAAAAGTCATGTTTCTTTTTCAGCAAATGGAGATGCTGAACCATCAGAACATGTTGCTCGTTCACCCGAGGTCAGATTACACCCAAACGGCGAAAGATATTTACTTAACAGATTCATATTGCAACACGCTCACATCATCTTAACGGTCACGTGACATGCACATAAAGAAATAAAATAATTCGACTTTTTATATTTTAAAAAAGCTGGGTTGTTTCAACCCACATTTGGGTCAAATATGGACTAACCCAAATGTTGGGTTAAAAATGTAATTTAAACTTTCAACTGTTCATTTTTTAATTGCATTTTTAACCCAACATTGCATTTTGGGTTTGTCCATATTTGACCCAAATTTGGGTTGAAAAAAATTTTTTTCTCTGTTTTTCTGAATTAACGAGTTAATTTTTCATGGAATTTTTTTTTTTGCTCTGTTTTTCTGAATTAACGAGTTAATTTTTCATGAGAATTTTTTTTTGCTCTGGTTTTCTGAATTAATGAGTTAATTTTTCATGTCAAAAAAGTTTTTGCTCTGTTTTTCTGAATTAACGAGTTAATTTTTCATGAGAAAAAAATTTTTGCTCTGTTTTTCTGAATTAACGAGTTAATTTTTCATGAGAAAAAAAGTTTTTGCTCCGTTTTTCTGAATTAACGAGTTAATTTTTCATGGATTTTTTTTTGCTCTGCTGAATTAACGAGTTAATTCAGAAAAACAGAGCAAACACTTTTTTTCTCATGAAAAATTAACTCATCAACTCAGAAAAATAGCAATTTTTTTTTTCTCATGAAAAATTAACTCGTAATTCTGAGATAATTAACTTGTTAATTCAGAAAAACAGAGTAGATTTTTTTTCTTCAAGTGAATGCAATACGCCTCCGTATTATTTGTATGTCCTCTGAATAAAGATTTTTCCTCAATGCACATTGTGTTCAGGCTTTCCTGCTTTTTTACCATTTACTTTTCAGTTGAAACAATCATAGTCCAGCAATCTTCCCACATGGGCTCAAGTAAACATTATAATCTAAAAGCATGCAATGCTTTTTTGGGAGGCGAAGGCAGTGAATCCGAGGTATATGTATCCAGTGATATGATCTAAAACAGTATTACTGCAATTTGCAAGCGATTTCCTGAAAAACGGATCTGTTTTCAGCGATGATTTCTCACGGCACGGAGGGTAAACAAGTAGTTTCGCTACTTGAATATGGTCTGAATGATGTTTCCTCTTTGATTTTCTTGGTTATAGGACATATTTCCCCCTCTCTAATTCTGGAGTAGC
Organism: Cyprinella venusta; assembly: GCA_038021265.1. Lineage (NCBI taxonomy): Eukaryota > Metazoa > Chordata > Actinopteri > Cypriniformes > Leuciscidae > Cyprinella > Cyprinella venusta. The sequence continues at coordinate 1,737,355 of CM075875.1, read as the reverse complement.
TCTACATGCAGTTTGCGACGTTCCCCCCGAGGTTAAGGCTGGTGAAATTCGGCACAGAAACGCATTACTGTTTTTTCCCCTCCACATTTTCTTGGGTCACTGAATTATTCGTCTCCTCCAGCTGTACTGTTGTCTATTATACATCAGGCCTGTTTCGGCTGGCAGCAGGCTGAGACGTTCCCCTTGATATCCAGCGGCGGCGGGACGGACCGGGCTTGTTCCAGTACTGTTATTTTCACCGTCAGCAGGGGTCTGTTTGTGTTAAACCACCAATTTGATCAAGGATTTCATTGCGTGGAGGGAGGAGAACGAAGCCGCGTGCATCTAATGTTGTGAAGTCTCATTTTTGGACTCCCTGATGTGAAAATGAAAAAATTCAAATCTCACATATTATCTATCGATGGAAAATGTGTCCTGTGTTATGGCAAGCTGACTTAACTTTTATTCATTTCCAGGATATGAATTTTTGATGTCAAAAGTTGTATTTTCACTGGTGAAATATCACCATATACTCTAAAAAATGCTGGGTTGTTTCAACCCGAATTTGGGTCAAATATGGACAAACCCAAATGTTGGGTTAAAAATGCAATTAAAAAAATGTACAGTTGAAAGTGAAAGTTGAAGTTGGGTTCAAATATGAAATTACATTTTTAACCCAACATTTGGGTTTGTTCATATTCTACCCAAATTTGGGTTAAAACAACCCAGCATTGTTTAGAGTGTAGGCTGCCATTCAAAACCAATTGTTGATATCAAGAATTGATTTCTTACTAGTTGAAATTCCAATTTCACATATCAGAAATACAATCACTAGTAGTAAAAGCCTATTTTTGATATCAAGAATTAAATTGTTAGCTGAAATGTCTATCCTTGATATCCAAAATTGAATTGCTACTACTAACAATGATAATTTTTTATATCAACAACTCAATTTTTACTAGTGACAATGTTCATTTCTGATATCATGAATGTAATTGTTACTAGTAAGAAAGCCATTTTAGATATCTAAAATAATATTGATATCAGAAATATATTTTCAGAAATCAAAAATGATCATTTTTACTTGTACTTATTGAATTGTTCACTCTAAAAAATGCTGGGTTGTTTCAACCCAAATTTGGGTCAAATATGGAAAAACCCAAGTGTTGGGTTAAAAATGTAATTAAAAAATGTACTGTTGAAAGTGAAGGTTGAAGTTGGGTTAAAATTTTAAATTACATTTTTAACCCAACATTTGGGTTGAAACAACCCAGTGTTTTTTAGAGTGTTATCAAGAATAGACATTTCAACTATAGTGAAAATTTAATTATTGATATCAGGAATTCGCATTTTTACTAGTAACACTGTAATTATTGGTATCAAAAATGATATTTCTACTAGTAAAAAAAATCAATTATTGAAATCAACAATTTATTTTCAATGGCAGCCTATGGAGAAATTTCACTAGTGAAAATACAATTACAGATATCAGCAATTAAATTGTTGATATCAAAAAATTTAATTGTTGATATCAATATCAAGAATTCATATCCTGGAGATGAATAAAAGCTAAAACGGCTTGCCATACTGTTCTGTTTATCATCAAGAGAAGTGACCTCGAGTAATTTCAACAGCGTGCGACATCCTCTAGGCATCGGTGCAATTATTGGAAATCATGTTCTCACGTAAATGCGTCTCTATTATACGCGTTGAGTATTGCTGTGCAATTTATACACGAAAATGAGTTTTTACGAGCATATAATACACAGTTTTTGCTTGCATTTGATATGTACACTAAAAATTGCTGGGTTGTTTTAACCCAACTTTGGGTCAAATATTGTATGGACAAACCCAGCAATTGGGTTGAATTTTTTTTATTAAATTTTTAACCCAACGTTTGGGTTTGTCCATATTTGACCCAAAGTTGGGTTAAAACAACCCAGCATTTTTAGAGTGTAATACACATGCACCCCACACCACTACTAAACCTACCCTAACCAACCCATGCGTTTCCTATGCACGTAAAAACTCACTTAATCGTATAAATTGCATGATAAACACACTGCGTGCTATAAAGTCGCATTTGGTGTTCTTGCATCATATCCATCATACTCCATTAGTCACACTATATCATTACCTTTAATTAAAGAGCAGGGGGTCTTTGGTTAAGTGCAAGGCGAGATATAATAATATTGTCATCTAGGATGGGATTATTATGTAAGTCAGCGGTTCTCAATACTATATAGCAAACTAAACAGGCTTATGGATGAAAAAAATGTGTCACTTTTCCTGGATTAAATGAGAAGCAAAATCGTTTGCGACCCACAAATGTAAGTGAAATTAGTATTGTGTGATTCATACTGAATAAACATCATCCTGAATAAATCTAAAGTTGATTTATTAGCAGTTTGATGAGTTTTTGAACATCGGTCTCATCTCTCTTTGAAACTAGAGAAGAAAATAAAAGATACGTGTAGATGAAACGCTTACGACAAAATGATCAAATGACATTAATATTTTGTGAAGGGAAACCTCGCTGGGTTAAAGTTAAAGAGCCAGATATTTGTTCACCACATGGAGTTTATTTTTAAAAATCAAAAATATAACAATAAACACTAATTCAAAACTATCAATGACGACTATAATATACTCAAAATGTAATAAAAAAATTACAATTGAAAGCAAAGTGAGGTTAAAATTTCAAATGACATTTTTAACCCAATATTTGGGTTTGTCCATATTTGACCCAATTTTGGTTAAAACAACCCAGCATTGTTAGAGTGTAGTATCAGAATGATAATAAACTAACACTGGAGGACCATTTACTTATAAAATAGTAGAAAAATAGTAGTAGTTTCACTGAAGTCAAGAAAATGTGGATGTGTAACAGATTCTTTAAAACATCATAGTTTGTGTTTAAAAGAAGAAAGAAAGTCACACAGGTTTGGACCGACATACGATGACATAAATGTGCTTTAGGAATGATTAATTGTGTCCTGTCTGTGTGTGTTCGGGCAAATCAAGGCCTCGCTGATTTCTGAGGATCATTACACACTAACCTGGAAATACTGGCAACCTGCGCTGCCTTTCAACGCCCCAGTGCATGCTGGGATTAAAGGAACAGAGGCAAAGGTTCAGTTAGATGCGCAGAACAGAGAACATGTTCAGTCTGACACCTGACAACACCGGCGTTGCTGTGAGACACAGCTCTGCTCTCAGAAAAACAGCACTAAACAAAAGCTTGAGGTTTAACATGAGCTGCCGTCATACTGAACAATTACTGCTAAACTGCTAAAATACCAAAACAGGGTGAAATGGTATTTTATATATATGTATATATATATATATATATATATATATAATATTTATATATTTTAAATATATATATATATATATATATATATATTTAGATAGATAGATAGATAGATAGATAGATAGATAGATAGATAGATAGATAGATAGATAGATAGATAGATAGATAGATAGATAGATAGATAGATAGATAGATAGATAGAAGGTGAAACTAGAAAAATTTATTTCAGTAATTCAATTTAAAAGTTAAAACTAATATCATTGCATGCAACGTGAGATATTTCAAGCCTTTATATAAGTTTGATGATTATGGTTTACAGCTTATGAATCACAATTTGGGGTTTTCATAAGCTGTAACCCATTATCATCAAACTTATGTAATGAGCCTATATATTAGTTTCACCTTTTAAGTTGAAGTACTGATATATATTTATATATATATATTTATTGATTTATTTTGACTACATTCTGAAAAATGCTAGGTTGTTTTTTTAACCCAAATTTGGGTCAAATATGGACAAACCCAAAAGTTGGGTTAAAAATGCAATTAAAAAAATGTACAGTTGAAAGTGAAAGTTGAAGTTGAGTTAAAATTTTCAATTACATTTTTAACCCAACATTTGGGTTTGTCCATATTTGACCCAAAGTTGGGTTCAAACGACCCAGCATTGTTTAGAGTGTAATATACACGCACCTCACGCCACTAATTCTACCCAAACGTGTAATACACACGCACCTCAAACCACTACTAATACCCTAACCAACCCATGCATATCCAATGCACGTAAAAACTCACTTTAAAAATGTTAAAAATGCAATTAAAAAATGTACAGTTGAAAGTGAAAGTTGAAGTTGGGTTAAAAAATGTATTTACATTTTTAACCCAACTTTTGGATTTGTCCATATTTGACCCAAATATGGTTCAAACAACCCAGCATTTTTTAGAGTGTAATTATAAATCTGAAAATAATGTGGTGACATTATGTTTAGTAAAATTAAAATCTGTTTTGATAGATTTTAATTGTTAAATAAACAATTAGTCAAAACAAATGATGCAATGTTATTTTATTGTTTCGCTGATTTTGTCATTCAAACATCATGTGAGTAATTCAATAATCTCAGAGTTTGAGTTTGCTCACATCTGCTTTAATACACATCTGCCGATCTAGTATGCAATATAATGCTTGATTTAGGCAAACACAGCATTCATGTGTTTGCACAGAACTTATGTGGACTGTGTGTTTCCTAAAGGTCTCCGTTTAAGATATGGGCAGTTCATCACAGATAAATGCATCTGATGGCCAAGAGCGAAACACAGGCAATCTCACGGAAACGAAAGAAGTCACATTTCATTTTCCCCACGAGGTCCATTTATAATGGTAGTAAACTCTTTTGCATCTCAAACAACATGGAAAAACATTTGTGTACATTCAGTTATTTTAATATCATTAAGATTTTTTTCCAGTACTGGGTTGTTTTAACCCAAATTTGGGTCAAATATGGACAAACCCAAATGTTGGTTTAAAAATGTAATTTCAAATTAAACTATAAACTTTTTTATTACATTTTTAACCCAACATTTGGGTTTGTCCACATTTGACCCGAATTTGGGTTCAAACAACCCAGCAATAACTTCTGAAAATAACGAGGTGACATTATGTATAGTAAAATTAAAATCTGTTTCGATGGATGTTAATTGTTAAACAAACATAATTAGTCAAAACAAATTATATAATTATGTTATTTTATTTTTATTGTTATTTCAGCTGATTTTTGTCATTCAAACATCATGTGAGTAATGCAATAATCTCACAAACTGAAAGAGTTTGAGAGCGAAACACAGGCAATCTCACGGAAACGAAAGAAGTCACATTTCATTTTCCCCACGAGGTCCATTTATAATGGTAGTAAACTCTTTTGCATCTCAAACAACATGGAAAAACATTTGTGTACATTCAGTTATTTTAATATCATTAAGATTTTTTTCCAGTACTGGGTTGTTTTAACCCAAATTTGGGTAAAATATGGACAAAGCGAAATGTTGGGTTAAAAACTAAATCTTGAAATGAAGTGCATAAAACATTACATCGGGGTTTCTAAAACTGGGGTTTGAAGGAACTGCAGGTGGTTTGTAAATTGATAAAGCCAATTAATTAAACCATAAAAAGTACATATGAAGAGTTCAGATGCAAAAGCCTCTAAGTGCCATTTGAAATTTTCTTCTAGAATGACTAATTATGATCATTTTTATCAAGCTTGTATATTTAAATTCAGTAATTTCACTTAAATGGCAATGAAAATTACCTATTAATTGCCATTCAAGTGAAATTACTGAACTTAAATATACAAGCTTGATAAAAATGATCATTTTAGAAGAAAATTTCAAATGGCATTTAGAGGCTTTTGCATCTGAACTCTTCATTTTTTAAACAATTAAGCAAAACACAAAAATATATATATTTTATTAGTAATGCTGCACTCTAAACAATGCTGGGTTGTTTTAACCCAAATTTGGGTCAAATATGGATGGACAAACCCAAATGTTGAGTTAAAATTTTAATTTTAATTTAAAATTTTAACCCAACCTTCAACTGAAAACATTTTTAACCCAACATTTGACCCAAATTTGGGTTGAAACAACCCCGCATTTTTTTAGCGTGTGTGTGTGTTTTAAATATTGCCAATGAAAATTCTGCACTTTAATCCGCACACACTTTTCAAAACACGCCCGTCTATGAAAATCAATTTGTCCCGCAGTTTAGCAGACGGTGGTCTTATCTTCTGTGCCACAGCATCACACATCTCGTTCAGTTGTGCTTACGTTACGTGAATCTACATTTTATATCCTCCCCGCTAAATCGACTCACACACACAGAACAGGACGCGTTGCTGGTGTTATGAAGCGGAGGTTTCTAACTAGACGTCTTTAATGTGTGACTGCTTTGAAGAAGACATTGTTTCCTTCCCTTCAGGAGTGCTCGGGGTAAACACGCGGCTGATGTGTTATGCTAATTCGTTTGAGTGTACTGTGTGAAAGTGCCTGTCGCATCACTCGCTGTGGTTAACTACAGGACAGACACCTTGTTATCAATTAGGAGACACAAACTGTATATTTTCAGACCTCAAAAACGGGTTCAACTTTATGTAGCATCTGCACTTTTTCGATATCAATGGATAGAGGAAAAAGGTTCTTTAAATTTTAAAAATGTTTTTAAATGTTCTTCAAAAGGTTATTTAATGTGAAAACCCACTTTTGGAAACTTTATTTTAAGGGAGTGTGTGATATTGTTGATTATATGTAAGAATTTACATGCATTAGTTGCATGCATTTTTTTATTGTAAATGTGTGAACAGAGTGTAATGAAACATAAAAAGCACACATTTACAAGGGCTGTCAAACGATTAATCACATCCAAAATAAAAGTTTGTGTTTACATAATATATGTGGGTGCACTGTGTATAATTATTTATATATATATAAATACAAACAAATGCATGTAAATTTAAGAAAAAATATTATTTTATATATAAAATATTAATATTTATATATAATATAAATTATATATAAATCTATATACAGTATATGCATGACAATATTTCTTAAATATATACAAGTATGTGTGTGTATTTATATATACAAAATAATTATACACAGTGCACCCACATATATTATGTAAACACAAACTTTTATTTTGGATGTGATTAATCGCGATTAATCGTTTGACAGCCCTAATATTTACATATTCATCTAACCGTCGCTCTCATCAGTGTGGATGGCATCTGGATGTTCGTTAAATCACTGCAAAGGTATTTCCACATTCTTACTTCTAAGCAAAGCACGAAAAATATCTTCGCCGCGAGTTTATCGGGGCTATGAATGAAGTCCCTCATTATATTTAGGCTATTTTGCATCTTTGCATACCAGATTTAGGCCATTAGGAATCCTGGATCAGACGCACATCCGACTGACCCATCACATTTACATTCACGCATTTCTCCAACATCACATTTCATGTTAAAAATAGCCGTTTTTCTAACCCATACATGCTTAAACAATTGCCTGATGGGCTGAATGAGCCCTTCTCTGTTCACTGCAGTATCGCTAGTCACCAGAGGGGGCGTGGTTCTGCAAAAACTCAGAGACTCGCGCAATGCACCTTCGTCCTTCATCGGATCGGGTTCAAATTTCTGCTTTTTTCACATCCGTAGCAAGCAGCTTAAATGGTGTTTTGACAATTCAGAGCCACCGAATCATGCATACGAAAAAACGCTCAGTGCGCAAGGGCCTTTACGTCATCGCTCACAGCCGGAGCACCAACACTGGGAATAGAGTCAAAGAAAACAGATGAAAGCAGCAGCAAAGGACGTCACCTGAGATTTCACTCAAGCAAAACTCCAGGGAACCGTTTTAGCAAATTAGTTTTGCAATCTGCGGTACACCTAAACTTCTCTCGCAGAAACGCACAGAGTTTTGTAAGATGAGCGGGATCGCAATGATCTAAAAGAAAAAGATCTAAGGAAGAGGAGCATTAGGCCTGTAATGTGAAGACAGAGATCAGACACACTGCGTCTGACTGGACCTCCCGCTCGTGTTCACACACACATTCTTATTATAGATTTTACTACATTGACCAACACACCAGACTGAATATATATCTTTCTGATGATCTCAAAAACCTTTCATCATCCTCATGTCATTTCAAAGCTTGTGATATTAATGCAAAATGAACATTTTTGAACATTAATCATTTTGCGCATGCCAATATAAAAACGATATTTTTTTATGTTTTGAAGTCGTTCTTTAGGCCTTACTTTTATTCTGGTTGAAAAGCCGTATCTAGAGGGTGAAATATTCTGACATTTCCATGAGTTTTGGATCATTGGATTCAAGTGGGGTTTATGATTTTGATTTTTCTCCTCAGGCTACGAGCAGATCTGATGTGAAACAACTTCATAAACGCATTCTGCATTAACGACGGCCTCATCACATTTTCATTTCTTTTTATGGTTTTGCAATATTTTAGGTCCTAAATTAGTTTTTTTTTTCAGGGTTTGTGAGAAGACATTCAGTATTTGGACATTAAGCCGCATCTAATGTCTGATTGTCACTGCATGAGATGATAAAATGGCACTCGCTTTGATATTTTGCTATCTAAAGCAATGATATTCAGACATTTTTAGGCAAAGTGAACATGATATAAAAATCCCCACTTTAATATCAATGCACATTATTTTAAAGTAAAAAAAAAAATTTATAATATCAATACAGGCACTTTATTACATGGTAAATTAATGTTAAACATGTTAAATTAAAATAAGATGCAATTATTTTTCTAACAAGTTACTTTGCCCCATTTAAGTTGTTATTAACTACATCTTTCTTAATTTCATAATTCTATTGTCTTTGAAATATGGTTCAAGTTCACAGCTGAAAATACTGACAAACATTTATGGTAATCTAGGAATGACATATGAACTTGCAATTTCATGCATTTAAAATATGTTAGCTGTAAATGTAATACTGAATAAAACACTACAGGTAGGCTACATTACATGTGCTCACATTAGTCAGCATATTAAAATAAATATACTTTAAAGCATGACTAGATTATTAAAATGTACTTTAATTTGACAGTATTACAAAATAAGTGAACTTAACCTCTTAAGTGTCACCGGCGGGCCATTTTTAAAACAGTAATATATACTAAACCTATCTAATCTTGACAACCTATATATCATTTGAAAGCTTACAATGTCTAGTTTCCATATTTGGTGATTGATTTTCAAAATCAATTACAGAGGAGCCATAATTTATCAATTTGCAACAAGAATATTTTCATACTGCTATGGGGTGATTAGACCTTTATTTTGAAATAGTGATGAACATGAAAAATCAGGAAAGAAGGGTAGAAACCTCAGTTTGTTTTCATGCCAAGAGTTCAAAAGAGAGCATCCATTCAATTATTTTAGAAAAAGGTCTGAAATTTTTTTAAATATAAAGAAAAAAATGATAGATTCACCATTTGTGATGTAGCAGGAAGCTTTAACGCACATACTTGTTATTTTTATGTTTCTTAGAGGTTGAATTCATATCAAAATCTGCCAAACTTCTCATATTACTTCTGAATAGGATGTCTACTTCATAAATTGTATGGAAATAATGGTTCATATCACTCAAAACACATATGGAAATGTAGGCGCCCTTATATGGGCAGTAATGGAGTCTGGTTGTGCCCTAGTGGAAGCGTTCGGTACTGCGCCCAAACAAAAGCGATTTTGAGATATCAACTTGTTCCGATTTTTGGCTTTGATTTTATTTTTGCAGTTTTAGAGTCGCCCAGGTTTTGAAAAAAATATATCTTATATAAAATATGTAAGGGTTAATGCCCGACGAGGTGTCCGTTGTCAGGTTTTAATGGACGACGGCGAGGCGTAAAGCCTTGTTTATACTCGACGCGTCCGCAAGAGCGCAAGTCTCCGCTGCCTGCGCGCGCACCTCTCCAAACGGACGAGGCATTTATACTTGACGCGCTCGCCGTTGTGCTATTCTGTGAAACGACAGGGGGCGAACTCGGAGTAATTCTCCCCTGAAACCACCTGGAATCAGCAGTGAAGAAGTAGTTTGCCGTTTATTTGTGGTATTAATTGCTAATTCATAAAAGAGTAAATGCAGTTGGTTTATTGTAGCCTACGTTCACTGCATGTAAACTAGTTAAACAACTGAAGCCTTATTGGAGAGTGTTTAAATCTTAATTTTTCCAACAGGGCTTAATTCTGCTATTGTAGGCTTATTTTGTAGATGTAACCAATTACTTTAGACAAGTGTGAACTAGGTGCTTAATGCAAATGTGTTCCTGTTCACAAAATGAGATGTTATGGTCGCCCATCAATGCAAATGTCTCTGTGTATAGACCATTTCAAAAGATGTAAACAACACTGGTCCAGAAGCACTTCCTGTTTCAGTTTGTAACTGTTTTCTTTATTTCACATGTAAAGAAAACTTTTTAAAGATGTTTGTTTAACTTTTGATTCAGTTTTAAATGTTCTGTTGGTTGTATTTTATCCCAGCTTTTATGTAGTGTTAAAAAACTGAAACAGGAAGTGCTTCTGGGCCAGTGTTGTTTACATCTTTTGAAATGGTCTATAGATCGGATCATAAACATGCTGGTACAGATTGTACCAGTTCGGCCAGATTCGGCTCGTAGTCGTCCATCTTCGGATGCGGCGCCGCGCGCAAAGTTACAAAAAGTGCCGTGCACATCGCCAGGCGCAATGGGGTCTTGCGAACCCTACGCGCACGACCTCCCACACCGCAATGACGTCATTTTTGGCGCGCGCCCTTCGCGCTCTTGCGGACGCGTCAGTGTTGCCAGATGTACGATAATTATCGTATTTGTACGATAATTTTGACCTCTGTACGATGTACGATCAATAATGAAAAAAATCCCATAATGTACGATAATTTCAGATTTTTGTGATCGGAGGTCATTGTAATCATAGTGCTTCTATTGATCTAGGTGTTGATCTACGTTATGATTGTGAGAAGAAGGCGAGAGAGCACGGTAGAGAGGGAGAGACTGTCTATGGGAGATACCTTGCGTGTGTGCATCTCCCCCGCCCCGTCATCAATCCAGTCAATAGTCGGCAACGCGTCATAGTTGGGGGGCGTGGTCGGCGTGGGGGAAAGCAGCGCGACCATCGTATGTATTTGAATGACAAAAATGTCATATTGCAAGTCATTGACGCCTGCCGACCGGCAACAGTACATTGCAAAATGAACTGTAATAGGTTATGATTGCTCTTATTTAATTTAAAAGTGGGTCAATGACCCACCAAATGGCCAGAGGTGTCGTTTCCAGACTATTGTTATCTAGTTGAATCTCCAGGTAAGACATCGTGGCAGCTACCGGTAACATAACCCCATAACTCAATCAACTTGCGTATAAGTTACTATAACAAGTCCATAAAACCTTGTCACTTACCAACTGTACGTAAGCTTCACTCCAAACTATTAATCCTTTTGTGATCAGTAGCAACTTCGAAGTTGCAGAGGGATTTTGCTGACAGTTATCCGAATTCTCCTTCCTTCGGCTGATAACGCTAAAGTGAATGAGACATCTCTTATGCAAAACAACTATAGGAATCTTGTAGTATTTTAGGACAAAAAATTATAATAACGTTAATCCTATAGGAATACTATAGTATACAGAGGTAGCAATTACAGAACATCATAGTATTATACACTAGAATACTTATAGCCATAGGATTACTGTTGTTCTTTTCGTAAGGGATGTAACGTCAGACAAATCTGGCCCACTGCCTAATACGAGTTAAACATCCACTAGCCTACTATATCACACAGGGATCGCAGTAAACTAATAAGTTATGATTAATTTTGCCATTTTCTCCTTCTATACGTCTCGTGTCCCCCCATCCCCCGGTTTAACTTGTGTATGATAATTTTCTTCAAAATACGATAATTTTGAGCTTCTGGTACGATACTTTGATATTTTCAATCTGGCAACACTGGGACGCGTCGAGTATAAACAAGGCTTAAACCGGCCGACGCGCAGCTCCGCCGAAGTCCATTAAAACCTGACAACGGACACCTCGGAGGGCATTAACCCGCTTATACCATGGTCACTTGCCAAATAAAACATTTTTAAAACATTAGTTTATATTTTAATTAGGCTAAATCTAGTTTTTACAAATAATAACTTGCCTTGCCTGACTGTTTAGCAACCGGAGATATTTATAGTCCGCTTAGCTCGTATCCATTCAGGTTCACAAATGCATTTTTTTTTTCATGAAACACAAAGGTAGGCATAGGTTTTTTTTTATTACACATAAAACAATTAATCAAACAAACAAAAAAAAAAACAATTAGCTCTGAGCTCCAGCGATTTGCGCTTAACGTTATAGAGGGCAATAAATTAATCAGATCAAAGAGAGGATCATTTGCCTCAGGCTCCTTAGGCTTGAAACGCTGTAACGTTCAGCCTTCTCCTGCCTTGGTTTTCTGGACAGCTGCGTAAAACTCCCGCAGGGTCTCATTCAGGGGTGGCCGTTTCCCGAAAGCATATGGTCGCAAGTTCCGTCGTTACCAATAGAGTTCAATGGAGCAGAGCAGCAGCGGTGTAATTTTCTCCGTTTTATTTAGCTACATTTTTTCTTTCTTCAGCAGCATACCAGTCGTCAAAGTTGCCATATTCTCCATAAATGTTAAAAGAAATAGCACGAAGTCGCTCATTGTTGTATTAGGCTATCTAACGTTAGATGATAGAGCATGTGACTGCCTGTTGCTATGGTTACTCACAGCCGTTGTAGGCAGCGCATTTATTTATTAATTTCGAATGGTAAACAGGCAGTTTCGCCAGAACTACTTTACTAGGTGTCCTATATCACTTTTTAACGGACACCCTGCAGCCAATCAGAATCGAGTATTCACCCAGACCATGGTATAAGAATAAATAATTTTTTACATTGTACATTTTCAAAAACTCAAACTTCGATAACTTTTTTTTCTGTTTCACTTTCTTAATTTATTTCACTTAAACAAAAATCTGCCAAATGTCTTCTTTAAAACGAGACCAATCTTTCATCTATATTCCAAAGCATTCTTGAATTAAAACCATTTAAGTTTGAAATGTGCATTTTCAATATACACTCTGTTCATGTATATTCATAAAAAATATAAAAAGGGGGGTGACACTTAAAGGGTTAAGAAACTTTCATGAAAGAGGACTCTCTTTAAGTACACTTATCTGTGTACTTAAGTGTATATACATTATATATATATATATATATATATATATATATATATTATGTATATATTAATTTATATATATATATATACACACACACACCTTTAAGATCCGAAATGTACTAGAAGAGCACATTTAACATGATTAAGCACTCTTCTGTTCACAAGCACATCTAAACTGAAAGCACAGCTAACGTACATCTATACAGTCAGTAAATCTGACTTTTGTCAAATTTGAAGTATCAAATAATTCAATGAAGACTGCATTACACGTCGCATGTATGAGTGGATGTTCAGCTCACCACAGATCTCTTCTAAAGTGTTTGCTTTGGTCACCAGAGGATCTCCGTCATTAGCAGACGATGACAAACGTCAGCGCCGTCACGTCACGAGCCGTCCCGGAACAATTGGACTCATTTGACACTTTCCAGTCTTAGATCTCCAGCCACAGTAACACATCAAAGTCTGCTTTCTCTTTGATATAAAATGTTCAGTCAAAGAGAGAGGGGATGAATATCAATTTCCAGTATAGTTGGCATTGTGTTGACTGTGGGTGGCGAAACCAAGAGTGTTACCGGCGTAAGCCAGCAGACATTCAAGGCACAAAAAAGCTTTCTCAGTGTGAAATGAAACCACTAATACGTTAAACGTTAATTATAATAAAAAATTTAAATCACAAAAGTTGAAAATTGTGTCACTAACTAAAAAAAAGTAAGTCTAGAAGTTGCTGAAACAATGTAACCTTATAACATAAACTACAATAATTTATTGATTTGATTTCTGGAAGATGTTCATGAACCAATTATAAGACAAAGATAATTCATATATAATGTTGTGGGTAAATAAACTACAGTACGCATCCCAAGAAGCATCGCAAATAACAAATAAAAACAACAGTCGAATATTTATAATTTCTTAAATATAAGATAAAATATTAGAATTTAAGTTTGTATGTACCTTTCCAAATGGGGTCAGTGAGTTTTTTGAACAGAAAATAATACTTATATTCAGGAAGAATGCGTTAAACTGATCAAAACTGACAGTAAAGTAACAAATGATTACGTTTCATGTAGCCCTCAAACCGTATTCGCTTTATAGCCCTTAATCCTTTAATTGTGGACAAATGTGGGCACAGAGGACTCAGGTGTGATCCTAATTTTTATTTATTATAAATGTTATATCACTGTCTTCGATAAAGTTTTGTCTATCCATTTATGGTGGGTTTTTTTATTTTGGGGGTATTTTTGAATTTATTTACTTCAAAAAGTACCATATTTTCTATGTAAATTATGCTTATTTTTATGTTTTATTTTTTTAACTACATTAAAATATCATTCCAATAAGTTCTTAGAGCTAAAACCTAAAGATGAAGTGACTTTGCTGTCACCTCGTGTCTTATTTTGGCTTATTTCAGAATGCTCTAAATTACAGTTTTTCCCATTCATTTCTATGGGTGCCCATTTTTGACCCAAATACAAGATTAAGGAGGGGTTTTTCACCCACTTAACATTGTAGAATTGAGTCAAAAAAAATGTGTGTGTTCAGGAGGCAAACTTAGGAAAAGTAGCCAAGTCTTGAACCGCTCAGATCAAGGGAAGTATTTTTTTAAAAATAAATCAAAAGTGTTTTGCCCACATTTGTCCAGAATACGGTTTTAGGGTTAAATCCTGTTCTTCTCAACTTTCTATTCAACCCTGTATAACTATCCTGCATCACTATTTCCACAAAAATATGAAGCAATTATATGTTTTCAACATTGATATTAATCATAAATGTTTCTTGAGCATTAAATAATCATATTAGAGGGATTTCTGAGATGCTCAAAAATTTAGCTTTCACCACAGGAATAAATTACATGTTATAATATATTCACATAAAACCGCTATTTTAAATTGCAATAATATATCACAGTTTTTACTGTGTTTTTCATCTAATAAATGCAGTCTTGGTGAGACTTTTAAACACATTATAAAAAAAAAAAAAATCGTACTGCTCCGAAACTTCTTTACAAAGCTAGAAATAGCCATCATGTGCAAATCCAGCTGTTGTGAACCCATTAATAGCATTATTCACTTTATTCTCTAATAAAGTACATTGATGACACCTTGCATTTATGAGCATCATGTATTAGACACAGAAAAGCCTTTTAAAACGGCGGGCTCCGATTCTAGCGTGATCCATTATGTATGAAGACGACCACGCAGCTGAAACAGAACAGCCTTGGGAAATCATTGTGCGCTCGACTGCCATTTTCTCCCTCTGCATCCTCACTACAACAAACTGCAGTTTTTTAAACTAGCTAAATGTACTCAAATCCAGGCTGGACATAATTAATACTAATTACTTGACCTAAAAACACTTCAAAAGTGAGTCCGACTGAGAAAAACACTTTAAAAAGTTTTTTATTTTTATCAAGTGGACTCTTTTTTTCCATGTGCAAATCCTTTATTTTCAATCTCCAGGGATCTTTACTGAAAGTGTCCTGATCTCACTTTGCTTTTTCCATGTCATATGTTAGCTTCTATCGGCTTCACAGGACCTTAACGTGAGGTTACTTTAGAGAAAAACCAATGCACTTACGGTGCCGTCCAGACTGAAACACCTCAGAATGACTAAAAATAGAGGTGTTTTCAGACAGGACTGTTTTTTTTTTGTTCGTCTGTGTCATGTTTTTGTCCTAAACAGGACGGCCGGAAGAATACCTACACCTGAGTCCATGTGCTCATTTAGATTTAATGATTCTCATCCGAACAGAAAAACCACATCAGGTGCACAACAACTGCACTCCAGCTGCATTCGTAGGATAAGCAACAAATCTGGGTGTCTGAATGACTAATCTCACTAGTTTATTGTTATTGTAATGTGTAACATATCCATAATTCATAGCTTTTAATGACTTTCTAAATTTTTGCATTCCTGAATGACTCATCAGTGCAAAAAACAATTGTCTACTTACCTTAAATTATACATCTAAATGTATTTCACCTCTGAAATGACTTTCTGTTTCAGCTAACGCCATCAATCCGGTGGTCAAATAAGTCGGTCCTCCGGTTGGTTCCTGGACGTCCCACTTCACATCTTGATGAATATCCTTTTAGAAGACAATGAGATGGGAAAACTGCTTTAATACCATACACATACTATTTATAACACTACAGTTCAAAAGTTTGAGCTCAGTATTTTTTAAAACTTCACGTTTGGCAATGAAACTGTTAAAACAAAAACACATGCATTTTAGCGGAAGAACATTGTTGTGGTTGTGCTTCGGCTCTGCGACTGCGGATGAATATGATCTTCACAGTGAACTGTTAGATAAATACAAGACAGTTTACCTGTTCAATAAAACACTATCATCTCATCGTCGCTTTTAAAACATTATCAATCCCTCAGTTCTCCATCTCTGAAAGCCTAGCTACTGTTGATAGTTTAATTACTAGCTCTGTCTCGATCTCTTCTCCAACAGACTCTCCTCTGTTCAGCGTTTGTTTAAAACGGGTGGTTCCCAAGAAATTGACGATTTGGCGGCTCTATGTTAACCTTTCTTCACTGGTTGTGACAACTAACCTTTACTGAAACACAAGACGAGAGACTTTACCCTGTTTACGGATATACAGTACAGTTCCCACAGGCAAATTATTGTCACGTGACCTCCCCGGAGACGCCATCTTTGAGCTGCCGTGTTTACAAAGTTTTATCAGAGAATGTCGTTTTACAAACAAATATTTGTTTATAATGTTACCGAAACTCACGAAGAGACAAAATGAAATACAAAGAGACTATTAAAACAAGACAGAGAGAGGTACAATGCGAAAATTTCGTTCATAAATGGTGTGTATCCATATAGACTATTTCAAAAGATGTAAACAACACTGGCCCAGAAGCACTTCCTGTTTCAGTTTTTTAACACTACATAAAAGCTGGGATAAAATACAACCAACAGAACATTTAAAACTGAATCAAAAAGTTAAACAAACATCTTTAAGAAGTTTTCTTTAAATGTGAAATAAAGAAATCAGTTACAAACTGAAACAGGAAGTGCTTCTGGACCAGTGTTGTTTACATCTTTTGAAATGGTCTATCCAGTAAGGAAGGAAGCTCTGAGCACCGATTATGCAGCGTATATACAGTATTTTCATGTGGAACGTTACCTTTATCTGGGATTGGCTAGGAGTTTTTACACATGTGAGCAATTCCGAGCCCGGAAATCACTACTAAGCGGAACTAACTTACTTTATACGCGGTTTCTTTAGGGACATAATCTGAGATTGCAATGCTGGAATGTTTGTGCGATCGAACAGTGGAAACAATGTTGTTTTGTATGTTTTTAATACCTCGTCATTTTGTTCATACAGGACATTAATCAAAGTGCAAAATGTTTACGCTCGCAATTAAACACAACATTGAGCTTTTGTCAAACAAATTCTTGCGTGTTTTGAGTGAGATTCTTTCCTGTTTATCCTCACCAGCCATAATCTCCGTCGTTGGTCTGACAAAAGCTTAGTCTTCTTACATCCATCCGAGTCTAATGACGGGTATACTGTAAAATCCCGATTTAGCTGAACCTCCTGTACGATTTTATCATCCATTGACCCAGCAGAAGATGACCAATTTCACTTTTTAGCACGAAAATCATTTCAGTTTGTTTACAGTAACTCGTATTGCTTCTTCTAATGTTTTGCCCTCAGAAATGGCGCCGGGTCGGGAAATGCCCGTATGTTGTGACGTCATGTGGGAACGAGCACGCGCGAACGAGTGACGTCACGTATACACGCAATTTCGCGCTATTTCCAGCAATTTCCCGACAGGTCTAAAATATAAACGTTTACATTTGAGCAATAATAATAATAAAGGTCTTAAATATAAAAGGTCTAAAATATAAACACGTTGATAGACATACCACGGCGAATTATTAGGATATGACAAAAATACGTTTTGGAGGATTGCTGATGTATTGACTCAATATTTACATTTTGAAGAAGAAAAAAACGTGTGTAGGCCCTACCTTTCAAGAAATTAACACACTTATTCAGCGAGACCTCGTTAAATCTATCAAAAGTGACACAGTTACAAATGATTATGTTTCAAATAAATGATTTCCACACTAATATGATTTTCAGCACACCTTTTTTCAACATTGATGTAATCATAATGTTTCTTCAGCAGCAAATCATCATATTAGAGTGATTTCTGAAGGATCATGTGACACTGAGGACTGGTGCAATGATGGTCACAGGAATAAATCACATTTTACATCAAATTCAAAGAAAACAGTTTTAATAAATTGCAATAATATTTCACATTTTGATTTTACTGTGTTTTTGATCACACAAATGCATCTTTTGTGAGCAGAATATAGCCTACTTATTTTATAAACATTAAAAAATCATAACTGAAACAAGATTAGGTACTTCTCGACCTTTCTGTAGGGAACAACAGGCGTTTTCTTCAGTCAAGCTTCATCTCGCAGCTTCACAGGTCTGTTTGTTCATTCACTAGAGATGATATGTTCTCTTTTTGTGCCATTGCACATGATTGCTCTGTTGAAATCCTCATATAGCATCTGATGGCTCTGGAGAACAGTGGCAAACACAAGCGTTAACATGCTATTCACACACAGACGCTTTCTGAGGGAACATTGCAACCTACATGACCACATTAGTTGATTAAATGACTGCTATGGTTATTCTGCTTTCCTTTCACCATCAATTTTTCTTCAGTAATGTGATGTACCTAAGTGAAAACTGAAAGGGGTTTCAAAGAAACTTCACATTTAGTAATATTATTGATTTGATATTACTGACAGTCTGTCTGACATTAACAGATGAGAACAAAACTTAACTCAAATGAGTTGAAATGCTGAATAACGATGCTATTGTCTTCTGTAAAGCTGTAGCTGAATAATAAAACTATTGTCTTTTTAGAGCTGCTTTACAGCAGATTTTTTAAAGTTGTATTTATATATACTGTTCAAAAGTTTGAGATCAGTAAGTTTTCTTTTCAAGAAATGAATACCTTTATTCAGCAAGGATACACTGCTTTGATTAAAAGTGACAGTAAGACATTTATAATGTTTCAAAGGAAAGTTACAAAAATGCTCCAGTTTCCACAAAAATATTAAGCAGCACGACTGTCTTTTAAAACTGAGACAGATAGACAGACAGAGAGATGGATAGATTGAAGAATAGATGGATGGATTTTGTGTTAGATAGCCACTTTGAATCATATAATAAATGACTTTACTTACCTTTACATCAGGAGGAGTTTTCTTAGATAGATAGATAGATAGATAGATAGATAGATAGATAGATAGATAGATAGATAGATAGATAGATAGATAGATAGATAGATAGATAGATGGATTTAATGTTTGATACACTCTAAAAAATGCTGGGTTGTTTTAACCCAACGTTGGGTCAAATATGGACAAACCCGAAATGTTGGGTTAAAAATGTAATGAAAAAATTTAACCCAACTGCTGGGTTAGTCCATATTTGACCCAACGTTGGGTTAAAACAACCCAGCATTTTTTAGAGTGTAGATGGATGGATGGATGGATGGATGGATGGATGGATGGATAGATGATAGATAGATAGATAGACAGACAGACAGACAGACAGACAGATAGATAGATAGATAGACAGATAGATAGATAGCTTATTTAATTTAATGTAGTTTAAGTACTAAAAGAACTCAAACTAAATAAACTACAAATTAAACTTAATCAAAACTCTATTAACTAATAAAAATGACAAAAACACAACAGAATTACCAAAACGTAAACAAAAATTATAATTAAAACACGATATTTGATAAAGTTTATATCACAAAATAATATATTCTGGAGAAAGTCAGTAACCAAACAGTTGATGGACAACAATTCCACAGTATTTTCTTTTCCTACAATGGAAGTGAATGGGGTCCATCTACTGTCTGGTTACCACCAACATTCTTCAAAATATCTTCTTTTGTGTTCATCATAAGAAACTGATTAATTCAGATTTGGGTAAACAATGAATTTAAAGTTTTAAGTGAACTATTCCTTTAAGGCGGCTTGTTCCAGATGTTAATAAAAACATACCAAAGAACTGAATGAAGACTGTCAATGAAGGACCAAAAAAATAGAGCCGGAGCGTTTAAAGGCAATAAGATATGAGTCTCCAGAGACGCTTGACGGCTCTTCTATTGTCAGTGTGTTCAGGTACTGTCGCTGTGAGATCAAACCGGGCCTCCCGCTGCGGCCTAGAGAAAGTTGAGATTAGTCTTGTTCCTTTGCAATTAGCCCACATTTCACTTGCAGAGCAATCTAATAAAACGATGTGCTCTAACCTCAAGCCCGGGTAACCTCTGATCTGCATGCATGAGTGACGAGAGAGAGAGAGAGATCATCCAGAATACATCTTCATTTTCAGGTCATTCAAGCATTAGGATTCTGGAAATGTACTTGAGTGAGTGAGTGTGTGTGAGTGTGTGTGTGTGTGTGTGTGTGTGTGTGTGTGTGTGTGTGTGTGTGAACTACAGCTTATAGAGACACATATTCTTCATCCTCATCTGACAGCTCGGTTTAAAGGCTTATTAATATACTCCACATCACCATTTATATATTATTTACACAAATGGATTAATTTAAATAAATCAAGATTCTACATTTACATGTAAAAGGGAACGTGAATATTTTAAGTGCTGTATGCTCGAGTTTATTTTTACCATTTTTACATTTTTTTAGTCAAAACGACACAATATTCAAAAATCATTTTACTCTCGTAACGTGACTTAAATCTGAGCAACGACAGGGTATTCAAGAGGTGAAATGTAAGGAAATGTAGGTGTCTTGGAAACATCAAGATTTAAAGTTTCAATCCGTTTTGCATCAACATGTTTTTAATTGAAAGGAAAAAGTATTCGTGAAACGATTTACTTTGGTAACATGACTTACTGAGTAAAAACAGGATATTCAAGAGATAGACAGAGAGAGAAATATGAGAGATTGACAATGTCATTTCAGGGGAAGACAAACATCTTTTCCCTTTATAATAATGTGATCAATCCGATCAAGAAACTGATGAGTCATGACCTAAAGTTTAATGACAAACTCAGATGTTGGCTTGACAAAGCCAAGTCTGAGAGTTTAAAATAACTTTGAACAGCTTGAAGTTTGAAGGTTTTACTTTAACAACATGTTGCTAGCATGTTTTAACACGATTCACATGTTGATAACATGGTTAGCTGGTTGCTAACATGATTTAGCACTTTGACAGCATATTTCTAACATGATAAGCACATGTTGATTCAGCACATTGCATGAGTTAATCCCATGCTTCAACATGTTGGTTGCTAACATGAATTAGCATGTTACCAGAATTCTTTAAACACATGATTAGCATGACTTTGCATGTTGCTAACATAATTTATATGTCGCTAACAGCATGCTATAATAATTTTGTATGTTGCTAGCATGATTTAACATGTTGTTACCATGCTTTAGCACATTGGTAGCATGAATAAGCATGTTGCTAACATGATTTAACACATTCTTAGCATGCCATGTCCTATAAGTTAATGTGATCAGTCAGATCAAGAAACTGATAAGTCATTCTTAAAAACAACATGACAAAAAGTTTAATGACAAACTCTGATGTTGGCTTGACAAAGCCAAGTCTGAGAGTTTAAAATAACTTTAAACAGCTTTAAGTTTGAAGGTTTTACTTAAAATACATGTTGCTAGCATGTTGTAATACAATGCTAGCATGTTTAACATGATTCACATATTGATAACATGATTAGCTGGTTGCTAACATGATTTAGCACTTTGAAAGCATATTGCTAGCATGATGATTTAGCACATTGCATGATTTAACATGTTGTTAACATGAGTTAATAACATGTTTCAACATGTTGGTTGCTAACATGAATTAGCATGTTACCAGCATTCTTTAAACAGATGATTAGCATGACTTAGCATATTGCTAACACAATTTACATGTTGCTAACAGCATGCTATTAGGATTTTGTATGTTCCTAGCATGATTTAACATGTTGTAATGCTTTAGCACATTGGTAGCATGAATTTGCGTGTCGCTAACATGATTTAGCACATTCTTAGCATGTCCTAGAAGTATTCGCTAGGCTTTGCTAACAATAGATACACAGTAAATAAAGCTTGAATAGTATATTATAGATATTGTATTAAAGTTTGAACCCCTCAATGAAAGTCTAATGAACTTTTCATAATATCTGTTGTTTTGAACATTTCTAAAAAGGGAATATTCCTTTAAATGTGAAGTAGAACATCTGTAATGTGAAAAAACAAACAGCACGACTCACTCTCAAGTGCAATCTTAGAAGTCAGCAATCTCAGAGAGGAGTAATCGCTTTCTCTCAGCTCCTCGGGCTTTTAATCACAGCCCTTTGTGTGTTGTGTTTCCATATACTGCTGCCTTAATTGTTCCTGGAGTCAAACTTCACTTTGACCTGATTTATAAGTGTTTATAGCCAGAAAAAAAATTAACCCTGGCCTGTTAGCCGAAGGCCGAGATTCTCTTACGTTCTTCTCCAGGGACAAACTACTAGACTTTGAATACTGTACTTCAATCTTCATGACGTTCTTCCATTTTTTTGTTTGATCTTTCTTTTAAAAAGCAACTTGTTCTTTTTTTGTAAAAAGAAAAGAAAATAAAGCTTCAAGGGTCTTTATCAAGCAGCAATCTTCCTTTCTCTCTCTCTTGAAACCAACACGGAAGTGACTTAAACTGCAATTGCATCGATTGGCCACTAGAGACAGGCTCCAAAAGAGAGTCAATCCCATAGACCCCCATGTTAAAATCCCCAACTTTAAAGCAGAAAAAAATATGTTTACAGCCTGGTACAAAAAGTGGTTTTGGTCTATATAGCTAATTTTGCCCTTCATGACAACTGTAACGGGGGTGAATTTTTACATAACTCATCCATTTAAATTATATTAAGCCTTAAAGTTCTGCATAATTAAGGGTGTGGCCACTTGGACAGGTGGATTGCCGCTGATGTCACTACTAGCCGTTTGACTGCTGTCTGTTAGCGTCACAACAACTCCGCTAATCCGAATCTTTATTCGGGAGTGATGCGCTGCCAAGATGGCGACGGCCGGCTCCGCCCACTTTGGCTTCAAAAATGTCATGTCTCTTCAAAAAAAAAAAAAACATGGGTGACGTCACGGACACAACACCCATATTTCTTTTGTTACAGTGTATGGTTTATGTGTATAATTCAGAAGCCCTTGTTAGTAGCGCCACCGGTGGCCGTTCAGTGAACTGCAGCAGCACTTAACGTACAAGACTGAACGAGATTCAAAGCCCTGATAAACTCATGGCGAAGATCTTTTTCGTGCTTTTCTTAGAAACATGGCCGTATCCAGCTATGAGGTCAGCAAGGTCCAGACCTCAGTGTTTTTTCGAGACGTACTGTATATTTAATAAAAATTGTGAAATAATTCTCGAAATTTTTCAACTTTAATCTCAAAATTTTTCGTCTTTAATCTCTAAATGCTTGATTTCATTTTATTTTTTTACAGATTTTTTTGTTGTTGTTTTTTAGGTTGCGGTTCAGGGCTTCCAGTTGGAAGTCAATTTAAAGGGATACTCCACTTTTTTTGGAAATAGGCTCATTTTACAACTCCGCCAGAGTTAAACAGTTGGGTTTTACCATTTTCGAATCCATACAGCCGATTTTCTGATATTTAGAAGAATATCAGTAACCAGACAGTTTCTGGTCTCATTGACTTCCATAGTATATTTTTTTCCTACTATGGAGGTCAATGAGACCAGAAACTGTCTGGTTACTGATATTCTTCTAAATATCAGAAAATCGGCTGAATGGATTCGAAAACGGTAAAACCCAAACTCTAGGAGAGAAGTAAAAAGAGCTTATTTCTAAAAAAAAAAGTGGAGTATCCCTTAAGTAACCTTTATTTATGTGTTAAGTTCATCATTTATGAGTTCAATTCAACTCTAGCCGCTCTTCAGAAGAGTGTCTTGATTCAGCTCAAAGTGAACAAGCCAAACAGCATAAAACGATCTGACGCAGACGTGATACAATACGAGAACGCGTGTGACTGATTTTAATCATGCTAAAGAAAGGAAGCATCATGCATTTTTGAGTTTGCATTGCTTTGAACCTTTGAGTCAGTTTATCCTGATCATAAAGCATCGAGAGTTGAAGTTCAATGTCAAAGTGGACTGAGTGTTTGAAGTCGAGACGGTTTTCACAGCATGACTGGGGGTTCGTCTTTCACGGCATAAAGTCTGACGGCACAAATCAGCCAAAAAGGAGGATGAAAAAGAATATCCTGCCAAATTGAACACCTATTAAAATGTGCTGAAGTGGATCCCCACCTAGTTCGCTTCCTTTTATCAAAGCTTCTCTTTAATCCTGATTATCATTACATAAACGTTTCGTTTCAGCAAAGCCTTTCCACTTCCATCAGGAGTGAAAACAAAACATTTCATTAGAAATATAGAAATATGCGCCCGCCTCAAGGACAGTGTGCATGGTTTACGGGCCACGAGTTATTATTTAAAACAAAAACTGGGTTATTTTCTCCAGTAAATGAGCTGATGTGTCCGACTGCAGGAGAGAGCTGATTCACATTAATAGCACGTCCTTCATTCCCAAGCAATGAGGAGAAGGCTGTCGGGAATGCTATGTGAAGGAGATCACCTTCAATTCAGCGCTGGGAAGCTCCTTTAAATCGAGTAGCTTGTATCCTGACAGGCTGCAATCTCAAAGTAGTTAAACTGCAGTCGAGCTGCTCATTTAAAGAAGCAGACCGCTGCTTGACAAGCTACTAATAAAGACACTTAATACACTGAGGCCAATTAAAGACCACCAATCAAATGTGTTAGCTTTCAGCTCATCTATACACCCAGAAATTAAACTTATCATCATTTACTCACACTCTTGTCGCTTCGTATGCCTTCGACATCTAAAAAATGTGGGATTGTTTTAACCCAATTTTTGGGTCAAATATGGATGAACCCAAACATTGGGTTAAAAATTTATTTTAAAATTTAACCCAACAGCTGGGTTTTGTCCATGTTTGACCCAAAGTTGGGTTGAAACAACCCAGCATTTTTTTAGAGTTTCAATGCACCAATGAGAAAAAGTCTAAATAATTGAAAAATAAATCATTGAAAAGCCCTCCCTCATCATATAATATATGTTAATCATAGCCAGTGTTTTTTTTTTTTTGGGAGGGGGGGATACTTAAAAAATAATTTTTAAATGAATGAAAATACAAGTACAAAAGTAAGACTTACAACCTTATAATTATTTATCTTTTAAAGAAATTAATACACTCTAAAATACACTCTTGTTTCAACCCAAATTTGGGTCAAATAACCCAGCATTTTTTACAGTGTAGAATGAATTCAACTGTCTAATGTTCCACGGCTTAAGAGAGCATGTTTGATTATTGCACAATACAGCATTAAATGCATTAAAAAATGCATATAAAATGCATTACACTAAAAGTTCTGGGTTGTTTTAACCCAACTTTGGGTCAAATATGGACAAACCCAACCACTGTGTTAATTTTTTTCATTACATTTTTAACCCAACGTTTGGGTTTGTCCATATTTGACCCAAAGTTGGGTTAAAACAACCCAGCATTTTTAGAGTGTAAACAATGCTGGGTTGTTTGAACCCAAATTTGGATAAAATATGGACAAACCCAAACGTTGGGTTAAAAATGGCATTTCAAATTTTAACTTTAAATTTCACTTTCAGTTGTACATTTTTAATTGTTTCATTTCATTTTTTCATTTTTAACCCAACATTTGGGTTTGTCCATATTTTACCCAAATTTGGGTTCAAACAACCCAGCACTGTTTACAGTGTAGAATGAATTCAACTTTCTAATGTTCCACAGTTTGAGAGAGCATGTTTGATTATTGCACAATACAGCATTAAAAACACTGATGTGTTAGCTGGAAAAAGTCCATGCTAGTTTTATTGTAAAATGCATTACACTCTAAAAATTCTGGGTTGTTTGGGTAAACTTTGGACAAACCCAAACGTTGGGTTAAAATGTAATTAAAAAAAAAGTAACATTTGATTAAAAAGATATTTTCAAATTTAAACCAACGGCTGGGTTTATCCATGTTTGACCCAATGTTGGGTTGAAACAACTAAGCCCATGCTACCCTGCTTCTCTGTCCCTGCTCCTATCATGGCCAAACACGCCGGAGAGATTTGGAAGTCGTTGCCTGTGTCTGTGTGGCGTTCAGGAGCTTTGGCCGAGAGAACACAGACTGGGCCAAAGGCTAGAGAGCCCAGCACACATGGACAGGCCTTCCTCAAATGCAAATCCTCAGCTCTTATCAACAGAAGAGTGGGACTATTAGCAGTGATTGGGGTTTGTGTGATGTGTGTGTGTTTTATCTGTACCGGCAGCCCAACATGTCCCGTTCCACTTCAGCTTCTGCCGGAGCACTTCACTGGCTTCCTCCTCCTCCTTCACGCTCGCTGTCCATTTGCAGCTTTGAGTTCGGCTCTCGCAGGCACAATTTTTGGCCCCGTTGGAGCTTTGCTCTGGAAAAACTAGCAGGTACGTGACCTGACCGAGTCATGCACTCTGCTGGGGGAATGGATGGCATTTCTAACAATCTCACTGAAATGTTTGCTGTAAAGTGTGTCATTTTAGCTTGTCATGTCATTGGTTGGATAACAGGTGATTATAGTTAAAGGTAGAAATATTCTAAAAGAAAAACTTTTTCCCAAATTTGTTTAAACTGTCTATGTATACCAATTCATAATGATACTAAAACAATAAAATTTGTTTTGGGATCCTTAAACAAACAGATTAAATGGATAGTTCACTTTGAAATTAATTTTTGGTATGTTTTATCTTACCTCAAGGGCATCCGAGATGTATGTAGGTGTCTTTGTTTCCCGGTAGTTTCAATTTTGATATTTTTAGGTCAAACCGTTCTTGTCTGTCAGTCATATAATGGAGGTCTATGGTCACCACCTCAAAGAGCATGCACAGAGAAGTCCAGATTAAACATGATTTAATGACTCGTAAATGTAAGTACACATTGATGGCCTAAGACACTAAACGAGCGGTGTGTGTGAGAAAACCAACAGTATTTATATCGTTTTTACCTCTTGTAACCACAGCCACATCAAAGTGATCTTGGTTACAAGAGGTAACAACGATATAAATACTGTTCGTTTTCTCTTAACAAAAGATGTGTGTGACTGATGCTCCTTTAGTTATGAACAGCTCATGCAAGTGTGTGTGTGTGTGGTCCATGAGCGTGCACACCTCTGGTTGCAGTTTCACTTGTCGCCAGAGGGGGCGTAGTTCTGCAAAAAAAAAAAAATCAGAGACTGTTAATCAAATACTCTTACAAATAAAGTTTTATTCACAGCAATGCAATAGATGAACCATTTTGGTTCCCCAAATAAACAGTTTCAGTGGTCAGTTCTTAAAAGACCCATGTTTTTCTGAAGAATCGAAAGAATCGTCTATGGAAAGATTAATTTCCTTATTGGACCATCGACGCCAATAAATAGCCTATGCTGTATAAGTATACTGTAAATATAGAATTATATTTTGCTTTTAAAACAATTCACAGTTGTTGTTGTTGTTGTTGTTTTTCTTCCTTGTTTCTGTATTTTATTTTATTTTTAAAAGCCTCCCGTGTCAGGTGTTGAAAGCTATAATCACTAAAAACAATTGCATATGGTTCGTCCAATGTAATTGTACGTCCATGTCAAATAAAGATATTAATTAATAAATAAAACATTAAGAAAGGCTGAAACTGTCCGTCACCAAAGAGTCTCGAAGTTTATGGAAGCTCAATTTACAGGCTAGCATCTCCTAAAACTGCGAAGAGCCCTGTTTCCATGGGAACTGCAAAGCAATCGAGATGAGGTTCCCAACCTGACATTAGTGAGATCCCACGGCACCATCACAGTCTGTAGGCAGGAACTTTAAACCTCATGACTCCCAAAACAAAGACTTACAAATACACGACACAGCAGCGGGACTGATGAAACACTCACGCTGATGCAATCCATCCTTTTGGCCACAAATGTTGTGCTAATTATTGCATGATACATGTTTGCTATATTGCACTTTATTTTTTAACTGTAATATATACCAATCCTTTTCAATTCTGACCTAATTCAATACATGCAAGCCTCCTCTCCTCTTCCGACATCAGTGTTTTTGCAGCGTGGAACAAGTGAGCCGTGAAAATCTATTACTATTGTTACATTCACTGCAGTATTATCGATTAACTGCCTTCCAGAACAATTAAAACCTTGAAGAGAGCCTTTTCTCAATGGGTGAATCACACAAAAACACTTCCAGGTCGCATCTCAGCCCCAAATCTGTGATTTCCAGAGGCGCGGATCCATCCTCCATTCTCCTCGTTCCTCATTTGCAGCGAGTCTAATTTCACAGTCGCTGTCGCGTGGAAGTTTTCACCTGACGTTGAGATTATTATCTTGGGTGTCAGACGAGGCATTTCAAAAGGAGACTTCAATAGTATTCCTGGCACAGAGTCAGTGTCAATGAGAAAAATCCCTCAAAACATCATTTAATTTGTATGTTAATGCATGAATTCAATTTGAATAATGTAGAGGGGCTTGAATGGGTTTGTATTATGATTAAAAAAAATACAGTAAAAATATTTGAGCGTTACTGGAGAGCTGTGAGCTGTATGTATTAATATAGAAAAGCCATGCATTATTTCACATGCACACCTGCAATACTGGACAAATAATGCATCTCACAAAAGAACATATCCAGGTATTATTTCAACCCGAAATCAATGGGGATTATATTTTACTAAAATAAACTAGCCTTTTTTTTTACCATGAAGGATATGATAATTAAGTCCACCAATAATACTCATTACCGTAATGAAAGAAAGTGATTTGTTATTAGCATTTGTAGTATTTAATTTGCTAATTTAAGCACATGCATTGCAATTGTTGTTATTTATTATTCTGATTTTGAGGTCAAATGTGATCATGAGCCATGTGCCTTACGGAAATTTACCAGCCATTAATATAATATACTGGTTATGATATGACACCGAAATTTTAGATACCAGTGATAATTCACAGTTCTTTAATACAATCAGTGGCGGATCTACATTGAATTACACCCCGGGCGAGACCCCCCACGCCCCACAAAATTCTGCACATTTATATTTAACATAATTCCCGCATGTATTTGTGATATTATGAATGAAATGTGCGTTATTTAGAAGAAAGCCGAGGTGGTGTGACTGACTTTAGCCCACTAATTATTATTTTTTTCATTTGAGAGCTACTTTTTAAAATTGAAAGTGGCAGAGCTACTCATTAAATCTCTTAAATAATGCATCATAACTATCCGATTAACAGCTATCCAAACTGTTTTAGACCTAAAAGAATGATGACATTAGAATGACCTAATGTGCAGACCTTGACATTGAAATAAAATAAGCGAAAGACTATAGCGCTCTCTGGTGGACATTGCAGTAAATTGCATATTGGACGTTGAATTACAGATGTATGAATTACCAGCTATAGCCTTTCAATAACTATTCACAGAGCATGCACCTCATATTTATGGTATTTCTATGCACATTAAAATGCATTGCAAGTATGCACACTACAAGAAAAACTATAACAACTGACCATAAGATAAACGATTGTCTATCCACACAAAATCTGAAGTTATCCAAAAGCACATTGCATTCAAGATATACATTTTCATATGATTAAAACCAACACAATTATTGTAATCATGAAAAAAAAAACCTTCAACGCACTTTAACACTTTAATAACAATACATGGCATTATGATTTTATTGTAACAATAGCTTAGACCGTCTGTAAAAAAATATATTAAATAATTATAGTAATATATATTTATAATATAATATATAATAATAATTAAGTTATGACAAAAAACTTCTTTACATTGTGTTAACTCAGAATAAGTTAAGCAACTTTCAACTTTTTTATATAGCCTAAGTTATACAAGATTCAACACTTTTTTAAAGTCAGTTTAATGTAATTTAAGTTGAAATTACTTACTTTATTAATTTAAGGCTGCGACTTTACAGTGTTGTTTTGTTTTGAAAATTATTGATGAATAAATCGAGAAGTTGAATGAATAGTCATTCAGCCTTCAAAAAATATATCATTCATCAATAATTAAATTCAAATAGCCTATTGGTGAAAGTGAAAATAAAGATTGTGATTTTAATTCAATTAACGTGCATTAATTTAAAAAAAAACTATTTTGTACTCTTAGTGTGAATTTCAAGCGTGTGAATTTCAATGCGCTGAGTTGTCGAAATCTGCTGTCAGGAGCCTCACGAGCACCACCATCATCATCTTCATCATTCTCCTCCTCCCCACCCCTCAACCTCTCCCTGCGGGAACGACAATATCCAGCTCTTAGCATTCCCAATTTGGAATTGCAAATCCTCGCAAAAGGAACCAATTTGATCGACACAAAGCGCATTATTTCTTAAATGGCGTCAGAAACGCGTCTCACGCGCGCTTTATCGTTCATGAGGTAACGTTATGGCGGCTAATCAGACGCTCCGTGAGTCTGTACCTGTCGGGGTTTCGATGCATGTGCTTATCTGTGTTATCATACGACCATTTAAGCATATCTAAACATACTGCTGATCTTTGTCATTTGAAAGATGCATTAATTGCCTAATAAAATCGCAGGTTGTTGCAAACGGCGATGAAATTCGACTTCAAAATGCTTAACGGAATTTGAAAGCGCAGGTTGGGTTGCATTGGTGTGCGCTTGTAACCAGTGGATGCTGACGAGTCTGGGGAGAGCTTGAGGTGGTCATTGTTCCAGCCATGTCTCCTCCAGCATCTGCTGCGACGGCCAGTGAGAGCAGCACCACCACTGTGTTCGAGGACGACACGGACGCGGCGAGAGAGGAGGTACTCGATAACGCACGCGGTTTTCATTTAGCAGTCATGACGATGCGTGATAACAGACAAAAACTAAAGATCCCGATATGTAAACATGAGCATCGACGTGCACAACATGGAAGCATGCAACAATAGACATCACTGCAGTGAGAGAACGCATGAGCAGAGATTGGCTTTATCAAATAACAAACGGCCGAACAGGCTTTGTTATTGTCAGCAAATGAGGTAAAATCCACGGATGCATGATTCTACATAACAAATGACACCCAGTATGGAACAGAATCATGTCAGACATGAACAATATTTATTGAGCACATATTAAACCATATTGATAAACCAATGGGCCAGGTCAATATTTAGTAGTGCAAAGCAAACAAAACCAGCCTTAGATGATTTGCTGGTTGGTAAGCTGAAAAGTGCGCAAAAAAATAAATAATAATAATAATAATAAAAAATAACAGCAAGTACATAATTTATTGATTCGGATCAGCAAACTAGCTTGGGCTTTTTTCCCAATAAGGTTACATCAAGTTCAAACGCTCCAAACAACGATTAATCGCATCCAAAATAAAAGTTAGTGTTTACATAATATAGGCTATATGTGGGTGCACGGTGTATAATTATTTTATATATATGAAAGCACGCACATGCTTGTATATATTTAATAAATATTTTCACGTATACACTGTATATAGATTTAAATATAATTTATATTACATATAAATATTTTATATATAAATAATATTTTTTCTTAAATATACATGCATGAGTGTGTATTTATATATATAAAATAATTATACACAGTGCACCCACATATATTATGTAAACACAAACTTTTATTTTGGATGCGATTAATCGTTTGACAGCCTTATACATTTTCAATTTATTTTAGGGAATTTTGTAATAGGCTACACATTGTAGCAAATATTGTTGAAATTAAGTGTTTGTTAAATTTCACCCGATTTAGATGGTTAAATAGGGAGACACACACAAGTGAATAAATGTATAAAAAGGAAAGAAAAAGCAAATGTTTAAGGCCATGTTTACGCAAAGCCGGGTATTTAGCAAAACGAATATTTTCCCCCTTCTCCGTTTTCAAAAATAACATCGTTTACACACCCGCATAAATACGCCGTCGAGCGCCATCATAACTATGCCAAACCTATTGGCGGCAGTGTGGGGGTTAAGGATAAAGCCATGCAAGCCAATCAGAATCCTGGCATCGACAAGAGAGAACCTAAAACGCCATTTCTCGCAGTTTACACGGCAACACAAAACCGGCGTTTTCAGAAATATCCACTTTAGCCGTTCGTTTCAGTGATAAAAACGGCGTTTTCGTGTAAATGAGAGTGCAAAACGCAGAGAAATATCTGCGTTTTCCCATCGTGTAAACGGGGCCTAAGCATTTTCTTTTAAGGAATTTCTTTATTATTTTAGTAAATATTGCAGTCCTTTAGCTCAAACATTAGGTCATGGGTTCGATTCCCAGGGAAAGCAAGAACTGATAAGAATGTAAATGTGTAGCTACCTTGAAATATCGCATTTCAGCGTGTTTATGAGCGCCGTTGACTTAATGTTACATTACTGTATTTATAAATATAGGACCTACCCCAACCCCGTCCCTAAACCTACCCGTCCAGCGCAGTCTCATCCCAAGACGTCATATAACTGACGTCTTTTGACCATATGTCAACATCCGCCGTTTTAGGGTACCCTTTAACGTCGGTTAGATGAAGTTATCGGATCCTAAACCTACCCCGTCACCTAAATGACGTTAAAGGTCCAGCGTCAGTTGTATGACGTCCCAGGATCGTCATGTAACTGACGTTAAAGGGTACTCTAAAACGGTGGATGTTGACGTATGGTCAAAAGACGACCCAAGACACTGTGTTAACCCCGTCACTGGGGTTAATACCATTTATGAGTCTTCCTGTACCATCCTAGGAAAAAAAATATCGCTCCCCAGATGTAGATCTACATTTTGCTTCGTTTCGCTCGGACATTTAACGGTGTGTGCTTACACGGGGAATCACTCGGACATTTATCGGCGCAGACACGCGGATAGTTCAAAATGCGTTTAGATAACACGCCACTTGATTTGAAAGTGGCGTGTATGTTTACGCTAGTCATGATGCAAATGCAATGTGTCGCCCTGGATAAGTGTCTGCCAAATGCATAAATGTAAATGATAAAAAAAAAGATCCAAAGAGATATCAAATGTACTTAAATTTTAAAAAGTACAGAAGTATACGAAGAGTTCAGATGCAAAAGCCTCTAAATGCCATTTGAAATTTTCTTCTAAAATGACCATTTTTATCAAGCTTGAATATTTAAATTCAGTAATTTCACTTAAATGACAATTAATAGGTAATCTAGCTTGTTTCCGCCACTGAATAAAAAAATAATAATAATAGTGACTTTTTATCTCACAATTCTGACTTTTTTCCCACAATTGCGAGTTTATATTTCACAATTCTGACTTTGTTTCTCAGAATTGCGTGATATTAAGTCGCAATTGCGAGTAATAAAGTCAGAATTGCGAGTTATAAAGTCAGAATTGATTGATATAGTCAGAATTGCGTGAAAGTTGCAATTCTGAGAAAAAAAGACAGAAGTGCGTCTTTTAATCTCACAATTCTGACTTTTTTTCCTCACAATTGCGAGTTTACATCTCGCAATTCTGACATCTTTTCTCAGAATTGTGAGATATAAACTCGCAATTGTGACTTATCAGGCAAATTCTAAGGGGGAAAAAATACTAGTTTAAATCTCACAATTCTGACTTTATAACTCGCAATTGTGACTTTATATCACGCAATTGCGACTTTATATCACGCAATTCTGACTTTATATCTCGCAATTCTAACTTTATATCTCACAATTCTGACTTTATATCACGCAATTCTGACTTAATAACTCGCATTTCTGACTTTATAACTTGCAATTGCGAGAAATAATGTCAGAATTGCGAGAAATAAACTCGCAATTGTGAGATAAAAAGTCGCAATTACCTTTTATATTTTTCATTCTATGGCGGAGACAAGCTTCCATAGTAATCTTCATTGCCATTTAAGTGAAATTACTGAACTGAAATACACAAGCTTGACAAAAATGATCATTTTAGAAGAAAATTTCAAATGGCACTTAGAGGCTTTTGCATCTGAACTCTTCATTACGTTCTCTCTCTCTCACACACACACCCAGCATGAATATTAGCCAATAAAGGAATACAATTCTGCATATTCTCATCTTGCTTTCACACATGCATGTGGTATTTGCATAAATCACTGAACTCACCGACCCGTTTCCATGTCCTTTTTAACACTCCTCTCCGTCCTCTTTTGTGTTTGACGAGCAGCAGAGGCCTGTGAAACAGTCGCTGAGCAAGTCCATGTGCAGAGAGGTGTTCTGGAAATGCCTGCTGCTGTCTATGCTCATGTACGGCTGCATGGGAGCCATGGTGTGGTGCCACGTCACCAAGGTCACCCGCTTGACCTTTGACAGTGCCTACAAAGGGAAGTCCATGATGTATCATGACAGTCCCTGCTCAGACGGCTACATCTACATCCCACTGGCCTTCCTCGTCATGCTTTACGTCGTTTACCTGGTGGAGTGCTGGCACTGCCATGCCAAAAACGAGCTTCAGTACAAGGTGCACGTGGAGGGAATTTACGAAAGAGTCCAGAGGATGCAGCAGGCCAAGCCTTGCATCTGGTGGAAGGCCATCAGCTACCACTACGTGCGGCGGACGCGGCAAGTCACGCGGTACCGCAACGGAGACGCGTACACCACCACGCAGGTGTATCACGAGAGGGTCAACACCCATGTAGCCGAGGCGGAGTTCGACTACGCCCACTGTGGGGTCAAGGATGTCTCCAAGCAGCTAGCGGGTCTGGAAAAGTCAGCCATCACCAAACTGAGGTTCACCAAGTGCTTTAGCTTCGCCAACGTAGAGTCCGAAAACTCCTACTTGACCCAACGGGCGCGGTTCTTCACCGACAACGAGGGATTGGATGATTACATGGAGGCCCGGGAAGGGATGCACCTGAAGAACGTGGACTTCAAAGAGTACATGATTGCCTTCTCCAACCCGGACCACCATCCCTGGTACGTCTCCAACTGGGTCTTCTGGACGACGGCCTTTCTGACCGTATCCTGGCCGTTACGGGTTCTGGCGGAGTACCGCACGGCTTACGTCCATTACCGTGTTGAGAAGCTCTTTGGCGCAGACTACATAGCTGTGACGCCCTGCGACGAGAGACCTTACTGTAGACGCATCCCGAGAGTCAACACCATCGACAGCACCGAACTGGAGTGGCACATTCGCTCCAACCAGCAGCTGGTGCCGAGCTACTCCGAGGCGGGTCTGATGGATCTGGCTCAGCGCTCGGGAGGCGTCAGGCAGAACTGTGAACGCTGCCACCGCGCCATCAGCAACTCATCCGTGTTTTCCCGAAGCGCCCTCAGCATCTGCAACGGCAGTCCTCGCATCCCCTTCAGCGGGAGCCGCTTCTCCTTGGGGAGACTGTACGGTTCCCGCCGAAGCTGCTTCTGGAGAAGCGGGAGCGGGAGTCTGGACGAACCCGAGAGTCCCAGCGAGAACACGCGATGCCTGTCCGGACGGATCAACGTTGATGAGGAAGACCCGCCGGCCTACCAGGACGCGCTCTACTTCCCGGTGCTTATCGTCCACTGTAATGAGAGTTGTCCCAATCACCGCTCCTTCCATAGGAACAGCTCGTGCGTGGAGACGTCATTATGATCCTGTGGGGTTGTTCGGCCCAAATGGACCCGAAGAATTTTTTCTTTTTTTTAAATCACAGCTTCCTCGGAATGGTCCGAAATTTGGTGACTTTGTTGGTATTTGGTATTTGAACACCCAAAAAAATTGGTGACAGGATGTGAATAGTCCAAGTGGTTGTAAAAAAAAATAGTCACACTTGGGGTGTTCGGGTCCAAATGGACCCGCATGGAAAATGAATGGGAAATTGGCAAAAATGTGAAAGTACTGAGTTTTTTTTTTTGTGCGTACAATCTACAAATCAGCCACGATCTTGAAAAAAAGCACACAACAGTGAAGGGGTGAAGCTATAAAACATCAAGAGAGCAAAACAGATACATCCAGACACACAGACACACCAAAAAATTCAGATTATACATGTGTTTTGCATTTTTAAAATGCTCAGTTTGTCCACCAGATGGCATCCATCTTATTTCAAACATTATTTTTATGAGGCGTAGGCTTGACTCTAAAATGAAATACAGCTTTAAAAAAAATTAAAAAACGTTTTTTCTATTATGTTCAATGATGGGGGAAAGTTTTGTCATAATTATTGCATTAATACTAATTATAAATTTTTGTTATTTTTGAAATTTTCTCAAAACTGTGGAAGCTTGTTTCCGCCACAGAATGAAAAATATAAAAGGTAATTGCGACTTTTTATCTCACAATTCTGACTTTTTTTCTCACAATTGCGAGTTTACTTCTCGCAATTCTGACATTATTTCTCAGAATTGTGAGATATAAAGTCAGAATTGCATGATAAAGTCGCAACTGCGAGAAATAAAGTCAGAATTGCGTGAGATATGTCAGAATTGCTTGACATAGTTGCAATTGCGTGATATAAAGTCAGAATTGTGAGATATAGTCAGAATTGCATGATAAAGTCGCAATTGCGAGAAATAAAGTCAAAATTGCGAGTTATAAAGACAGAATTGTGAGATATAAAGTCAGAATTCCTTGATATAAAGTCGCAATTGCGTGATATAAAGTCAGAATTGTGAGATTTAAACTAGTCTTTTTTCCCCTTAGAATTGACCTGATAAGTCGCAATTGCGAGTTTATATCTCACAATTCTGAGAAAAGATGTCAGAATTTTGACGTAAACTCGCAATTATGTGTTATAAAGTCAGAATTGCGAGATGTAAACTCGCAATTGTGAGAAAAAAAGTCAGAATTGTGAGATAAAAAGTCACTTCATTCTTTTTTTCTCAGAATTGCGACTTTATATCACGCAATTCTTACTTTATCACGCAATTCTGACTTTATATCTCGCAATTCTGACTTTATAACACGCAATCCTGACTTTATAACTCGCAATTCTGAGAAATAAAGTCAGAATTGCGAGATATAAACTCGCAATTGTGAGAAAAAAAGTCAGAATTGTGAGATAAAAAGTCACAATTATTTATTTTATTTTTTTATTCAGTGGCGGAAACAAGCTTCCATACAAAACACCAAAAAAAGAAAAGAAAAAATATTATAAAAAAGCAAGTAAAAAAAAAAATCATGATTTTTTTTTTTTTTAAATATGAATCCCGGCCTTGGGTCCATTTGGACCCGAACACCCCGAGTGTGACTCTGAAACGAACAACCCCAGAGGGTTAACTACATAAAACCACTGAAAGAAGGAGGAACATCTCAATGTGAGACTCAATACTCGACATGTCCTGTAACTCAGGAATCATTTATTGGAATATTTATCAGCCCACAACACTGTATGCTTACAACGACAGACGGAACAATTCTCAAATAACTCAAGTAATACACATTTACAGCAATAATGAAGACATTGGAGCTCTTGGTACAAGTAATCAGTTTCACGTAGTCATTAACCGGCAATCTAGGAGAGCAAAAACGAACGGGCTTGACTGCTATAAAGATCAATCGCCACATCTACAGAGCAAAAACCTGGTCCTTTTCTACAAGTACGACCAACTTTTCACCTTTATGGACCTTGTTAAATGTTGCACTTGAAGTCAATTCATCTGTAAAAGAATGTTACTTAGTTTCTCTCACATAGTGGATTCAGTGGACCATGAAATGTATGGTTTACATTCATATGTGAACACTCCGTCTGTATATGAGAACACATGCATTATTTGTACTTTAACTGTGATTTAACTGCATCAGGCAGAACAATATTCGGTAAGGTTATGAACTGTTATGGCACTGCATATCTCAAACCATGCGACACATTTCAGGCTATGCAACTATTAACCTCTGGTATGTTATGCCTTTAAAACGTATATACAATTTACAATGGAATGTATGACTGTTGAAGCTCTTCTTTACATCGCTTGTGTTTAGTGTACAAACTATCCAACAAGGACTGAACTATTACGTGAAGGCAGACATGAACAGGCTTGTATATTAGTGAATGTTTTACACTTTCGGTAGCTGGAAACTGCTCTTTTACTTGGCCGGAAATTGCATTGGATCAGAGCGAACGCAACAGATCAAGGGAGGGAAAATACATTTCTTTATGCAGCTGTACATTTATTTATTGGTTTACAGCCATTTGATAATCAGTACTGTGTATGTGACTCTTTTGGATTAACTGTAACAAAGGTGCAGCTTCATGAAAGCTCCATTCATCGACACGGTTTTAAAGTATCGACCATCAAAAATGGCCTAGAGTTTTCCAAAGACATTTGTTTTTTATCTCTTTCATGCAGTCGATCTGGATATAGCCTGTGTATCTCTGATCTGTAACGTCTGAAGGTTGCAAACGCATTTATCAGTATTGCATCCTATCACTTTTATACTGCCAATAGATAATGGAAAATCATGAAAAACACAAATATGCTTTATTCATGTAGCAGCCATTAAACATGAAAATTGTTGGGGTAAATGGACATAAACTCACTGAATAAACTGCTTGTGGATACACAAATGAGTAATCACTGTACAATACAAAGACAAAATAACACTTCATCTACACGCAAGTCATTCCTGTTCAGTTTTTGTTGTAATTTAAGGAAGTATTACTAAGAAACTAAGAGTTTACATGAGGATGCTAGCAACTTAATTCTCATATTTTTAAGCATCTTCTTGTTGATGAATGTAGATCTAATCAAACTTATTTACTTTGAGAGAAACAAACCATCTAACACCACATAACTCCCCACAATTAATTAATATACTATCAATTGAAAATACTTACTAATGTTTGTTGCTGATTACACGCAAAATGATGTCACGTCCATGTTATTGTCCACTGTGCAGTTTTGAGAACTGTGGAAGCTTGTTTCCGCCATAGAATGAAAAATAGAAAAGGTCATTGCGACTTTTTATCTCACAATTCTGACTTTTTTTTCTCACAATTGCGAGTTTACTTCTCGCAATTCTGACATTATTTCTCAGAATTGCGAGATATAAAGTCAGAATTGCGTGATATAAAGTCGCAATTGCGAGAAATAAAGTCAGAATTGTGTGATATAAAGTCAGAATTGTGACTTAAAAAGTCAGAATTGCGAGTTATAAAGGCAGAATTGCGAGATATTAAGTCGCAATTGCGTGTTATAGTCAGAATTGCGAGTTATAATGTCAGAATTGCGAGTTATAAAGTCAGAATTGTGAGATTTAAACTAGTATTTTTTTCCACTTAGAATTGGCCTGATAAGTCGCAATTGCGAGTTTATCTCACAATTCTGAGAAAAGATGTCAGAATTTCGACATATAAACTCGCAATTATGTGTTAGAAAGTCAGAATTGCGAGATGTAAACTCGCAATTGTGAGAAAAAAAGTCAGAATTGTGAGATAAAAAGTCGCACTTCTGTCTTTTTTTCTCAGAATTGCGACTTTATATCACGCAATTCTGACTTTATATTTCACAATTCTGACTTTGTATCTCGCAATTCTGACTTTATATCCCGCAATTCTGACTTTATAACTCGCAATTCTGAGAAATAAAGTCAGAATTGCGATATATAAACTCGCAATTGTGAGAAAAAAAATCAGAATTGTGAGATAAAAAGTCACAATTATTTATTTTATTTTTTTTATTCAGTGGCAGAAACAGGCTTCCATAGAGAACACACCTCTAGATGGCAGTGAAGAAAGTGTCACATAAAATATCATCATGAGTAATTCTACTGTATAAACATGACGTATGTTCTCTAATTGCAGGAAGAAGAAAATAAAAACGAAATAGTAATATCCAAATGTTTCAGATGGCTTCACACACAGATGATACGATTAGAGAGCTTCTGTTTGAACAGTAGCTACAGTATGTTTGCCAAGTTCATGTTTCCGTGTTAAATTCAGAGAGAATTTAAATAGCAAGAATAACTGGTTTCGGATGACTACACAGAAAGACTGGAGAAAAGAAAAGCTCCTCTAGAAATCTCTATTGAAATTTATGTTTGGACAGATGGTTCACTCAAAGTAATCTCAAATGGCCTTTGTGAACTATTGAACAACGTTGACACAGGGAAGTCTAATGATTTTGTTAGCAAGCATGTCCCACCCCGAGTACATACACAGAGACAAGGACGTCTGTCAGGAGGATGAAGGAAGTGAACGAATACAAAGGTTCATTTACCTAGTCTTTTTCAGACACAAATGCATTTGCTATCCAAAACAAAACAACTCAGAAAGGATTCAAGAATTATGGGAGAATCTCACAAGTTGAAGAACATTTCATATTTCAGCCCTAGATACTATATTCATGTCAATTACAAATATTCCCCACAGTGGACCGTCATAATTATTAACAGTTATATTATTTAACTTGTCAGACATGTTATTATAGGCCCACTTCATATAAGAAAAACCTTAAACACCAGGACATGAAATTTATGAGACTGAACCAGCAAGAGAAAACACATTTATGATGTAGTTAATAATAAAAAATCTAGTAAAATATTGGATTGCCCAATCTTTAGAACATTAATGTACAACAAAAGTTTTATTTGAGCTGGTAACTAACAGGTTAAAGGTTCAAATCCTGCACAAATGGGACATTAATAAACTATCAACACTGAGAAACACTACTAAAATGACCAACTTTAACTATGCTTTTGTACATGTCCCATGATATTCTAGCCTACTTGGCTTGGAGTGCCGTTTAAATACCATGGTAAATGAAAATGGTACAACCACATAGTCAAAGACATTGTGAACTAAAGCTTCAGTGTCAAAATTAGTTAGTTGTAATTTACTCAATTTTACTTCTCGCCTCAGAAAAGTCACACTTATATATCCATATCCTGTAGGCTATATAATAACAGGCTACACACAACAATATACAATTCAGAGTTTCTACTTCAGTAGATTTTGTGGCTAGTTCTAAAAGTATTTTGGCACGTGGCATAGACCTCACCTTGTCTACTGCAGTTCATTGGAATGAATGCGTCAATAGAGCCGCCATCTTGAAACAGGGGAGCCCCTCCACTTTAATGCATCAGCGTCAATGTAGTAGACACAGGTCTAAAGGAAATAAAATCACCATAAATCACCATGAATGCGATTTTTCTTGTTTTTTTGGTTTGTTCCAATGGTCAGACATGTATTTATCATTGATTCCAGAAAGATTTTTTTTTAAACATTCTTCCTAGTTCAGATTTCATCCGTGAACATCATACACTGCACAAAAGTCCACCACCATCAATGAATTCGAAGTAAAGCCAGAGATAGTAGCGTTACCTAGTTACTTCCTATGACAAGACCCCTGTTCCAAGATGGCGGCGGTTTTGACGCATAATTAGAACGCCAAGCTGAAGTCTAGTGTATATGTCTATGGTCTAACCAGAGCTAAAATACGCTAATAACATTTTAACTAATGACGGGTTTCAGGCAGGTTTTTGAGCACGTGAATCACGACTTCAAACCACGACTTTGTCGCATTCCAGGTCATTCAAGCCAAACTACCTAGATGTAAACAAACCAGCACGGTGGAACTTACGGGGCTCACGCGCATTTGTAATAATTTTTAACACCAAAGGTGCTTACTCCTTGTTTATTTGTGGGAAACTGAGGAGGAAAAGTAGCGCATGAGGCAAGATAAGCTGTTATACCTTTTATTTTACTTTATTTGTATATTTGGAAATGTGCCTGCAGAAACACTGCATGGGACTGTCATTGTAGTTTTCTATAGGTTCGCAGGCTATGTGACGTCAGAACTCGTAACTGGCAGTATATCGATCTAGTACGAGTTCACGGGTTGTAAGTCACGGGTTTGACGGCCGTTCCAGTGCACTTTCACGGGAATAAAGTTGGAAAAACACGAGTTACTTACAGGTTGCCTGGAACGCGGCATAACTACTTCCTAACATGAGATCAGAACACTCTTGTCCCATACACCGCACGACCCAGAGTGTTATCAAAAGGTTGACTGGTTTAAGAACTCAACGTGACGTAATCGAGAGTTTGACTTGTACACAGGAAAGCCCCTATTGCTTTACACATCTCTCTCCATGACGGTGAGAGACACATTTTTACAGCAGTAAATGAACTAAGAACATCTGATCTAACTTGAACATTAACACACATATCTTTAACATCACAAAAACTTTAAGTTCTTACTGCAATAACACATAAATCAACGCTCAATACAAAATTACCCACAATGCACCTAGCTGCTAGCGCTGACGTCACCTTGGCTACGGCAGTTCATTGGAACGCACCCACCTTTTCGCGTGGCTTTGTGTGTCACTACCAACCGCTAATATCCACTTTGTTCGACCCATTGTTGACGATAACTCCCGAATTAACTTAGGCCTATTCCATAATGGCGATTGGCGAACGTTAAGCGAATGAGATCCTAGAGACGTTAATTTTGGCATGTTTGCTGAGAGA
Organism: Cyprinella venusta; assembly: GCA_038021265.1. NCBI lineage: Eukaryota > Metazoa > Chordata > Actinopteri > Cypriniformes > Leuciscidae > Cyprinella > Cyprinella venusta. The sequence continues at coordinate 1,694,782 of CM075875.1, read as the reverse complement.
ACGGTCACGTTACCTAATTAATATTAAACAAGTCAAGCTTTTAGTGTAGTGGGATTGGTTCATTCGTCTATACGCACAACCGGCACATCCGGGAACTTAACTGTCAATTTTGTCCCCGCCCCCTTTTGGGGGAAAACAAACTAGACTCCCCATTGACTTCAATACAAATAACAGCAAAAACTAACGTCCGTACACAGCTTACAGGCGTAAATAAGTTAAGAAATCATTTATATTTACATGTCAAGTAATTATATGTCCACTCTGCCTGCCATAGTGCGTGAAAAATACATACACAAACTTAATTTGGCCAATTTAAAAACATGTCCCTTTTTCAGCGTCAAATTGGGGTAGCAACCCCACCCAGTGGCCAGAGGTGTCCTACCCGGACATTTACTTTTCACTCACGAGGTAAGAGAGGATTTTATTTCGCTTTTTAAAGTAAAAAAACCGTAATGTATATCTCATGAATTAATGATTATGATGGCAGGTAGCCTGGGCTAGTTGATAACGGGCATAAAAAATGTATTTTTCACGCTCTATGGCAGGCAGGCTGGACATCCGGTGTATATAAGTGATTTAAGTTATTTACGCCTGTCGGCTGTATACGGACGTTGGTTTTTGCCGTTATTTTGTATTGAAGTCTATGGGGAGTCTAGTTTGTTTTCCCCCAAAAGGGGGCGGGGACATTCTATGATGACGCAGCGCCGGTTGTGCGTGACTGACGCTCAGCCAATCAGCGAGGCCTATTGATCGAACGTCATGGTATTTAATTAATAACAAGGCTTTATTGTAGCGATCCGTTATTCTGAGCTCAAAGTTCATTAAATCAAGTTATTTTCGGCGTCAGACTGATTTTATTGTAATTGTAAAGTAACAATTTATCAAAAACACAACAAAGCAGTGAATTGTGAGGCATAATGTATTGTTTGAAAAAGTATGTAGCATGATTCAGCAAACAGATCTTCCGGTTTGCAATCAGTGTAAGGGTTGTTCATCTTGTCAATGGTCCTATTGAAGCAAAACTAAATTAGTGTTATCTGAATGAAAATGTTAAATAACTCCCCACACAATCAATTCTTTATTTAATAAAATGCACAATCCAATCAATCACCCTATGCACAATCAAATAAATTACAGTTGTTAAGCCTCCGTTTTGCAAACGTGCCAAGTATGAAATAAAGTAGATGTCTTTATTTAATTGCTTTACTATGAGGTCACAGAAGTCTGTCCGGGATCCTTTTCTCGTTCTCTGGCTCATGAGTACATGGTGAGATGCATCCACTACAAGAACAGAGTTATGCATTATGATTGTTATTCGTCTTACTTTGAATTCTGATTAACTAAATATTTGTTTAAAAAACATTACTTCATTTTCTCCCAGCATCATGTTTGGCCTGCCAGCTGCGAGTCTCTTGAATGTTTCTGGTGATGATAATAGTAATAATATCAGTTAATGAGTGACAGCAGGTGTGAATGTTATGCTGTCATTGCATTATCTTTATAAAGCATGCTTCACAAATGATTTATGAAGTTAACTTATCTATCTTAGACATGATATCTCAAGTGCTATTTTTAGGATTTAATTGAGATCTGTACTGGCTAGTACAACATAGTAGGCTAAAAAAAACTCACTGGCCATGCAATCCATGCGCAGGACGAGCACAACAAAGTTTTCTAGTGTAATTTCACCACCAGCGTTACCGTATCGGAGAGCCATGAGATTCAGCATACTGTCACTCAATACAAACCCTTGGAAAAATAATAATAATAATAATATGAGCAGATTCATTCTGTTGGTTTGTACATTTGGTGATAAATGGTGTTGACTTTGAATTTATGATTTGAATTTATTGACAGGATAGCCCCTTGAGATGCAACATCTCATTTTCAAGGGGGTCCAAGTAGTAACATAAATAATTTACAACACAGACAACGTAAAACACAACAACATTACAAAACAAAATTACAAAAAAAAAAAAAAAAATTGAGTTACCTGCAGCCTTAAGAGCATTTCTGAGTTCATTCAGAGACAGACTTCCAGTGTGTGAAATATCCATGCCATAGAAAATATCCTGAGAAACACACCAGAAAAGCAAATGCAACCAAACGACACAGAACACTAAAAAATAGCATTTTCTGCACGTCCCAACTCTCTATCTCTAAACTTTACCATGAAATATTTATAAGTTTTGATAAGTTTCATCATCTGGATCTTCTGAAGGCAACGGGGCGACAATAAGTCACTCCTCACATTTTCGTTTCTGAATATTTGATGAAATTGTAACTATGAATGAGAAGGTCAATCTCAACATACAGTCCTGTTACCTAATCGTTTTCTTAGATTTAATTGTTTTATTTTAAAAATATTAACTTTTGGTAAGGCACTAGAAATGTCTCAGTGTCCTCACGCTATTAGCATCAATGCTATGTGGCCATATGCCATATATTTGATAACTTTTTGCTTAAAAACTCAATCCTGTTACCTTCAGTCCTGTTACTATTTGTTTATTTTTCTAAAAAAAAAAAAAAAAATTAAACCACTATTTTTTATCATTTTTCGTTGGCCCATAATTTATACAATTATTTAATGAATTAATTCTAAAAAAAAATTATAAGCTTGAGGCTTTGGTCGTCTTTAAAATGAAAAAATGCCTTTGTGTTTTTTCTATCAAAATACACCTTGCTTTAATAGTGATTTTATTGGCAAAAATATCAATTTTTTGAACATATAACCAACAATTTCTTTAAAATAAACACTTTCTTGTGGAGAAAACAAAGGAATTAATTGACATGCTTCTAAACTTGCTTTTTAAATGACACATGGTTTTTGGTAACAGGATTGAGAAAACATGCGTCCATATTCTGCTTAAACCTTGTAAAAAAATAAATAAAGTTGCCCGAGATTGACCAATACACATTTTGAATGGTTAAATATGTGTAGTATTAGATTCAATGTTGAAAAAGATCAAAAATAAAGTTTATTTTTGAAGAGTTACAACAAGCAAATGTCACCCATTCGGTGGAATGGCCCATATGTAATGTGTAATCCAGACAAAATATGGACCACTGCATACTAGAGTCACTAAGCAAACATTTGTTCTTCCAACTTCCAATGGATCATTACCTTTAGAAAAACGGCTCGTTTCCACAAACGGAGACACTCAAACTCACTGAGATTTCCAGTGACACTGAGCTGTATTGTTGCGTTAAAGAGCATCATCAAATAACTTGTGAAATGAGATAAATGATATTTTTGTTCCAGAATTTACAAACGGCAAACGACAAACACAAGTATCTGAAAGCCTTTACAGTAGAGGATACATCCATCAGCGCCACCATGCTCTTACACAAATCCAAGCTGAATCCTGTGGTTTTCTGTGAATGTCCTGAGAGAAACACATGCAGAATCACAGATGAATGAAGCTAAACAGGAATAAAGGCTTTAAAGACTTCTCTCTGGAAGGTTGAATCATCATCACCTGCGTAAAGATTCTCATTCAGAAGTTTCTGAAGACGCTCAGCATCCACTTCTCCATACTTACAGAAACAGACATATAATCAGACAGCAGATAAACAACTTCCTGTTCGATTTTAAATAGTTGGGATCTGCTTTTAGTTGTAAAGCGGATCATAATCATTCCCATTCCCTCATAATCCAGAACTGTTGGAGATTTACATGTACCTTATCTGCATATTGTAGAAAGAGCTGGAAAGAATCGTCACTATCCCTGGGAATCATCTGAGAGAAATTAAGAAAATACACTGTATATAATTTCAGAACACATATGTAACATGTAATATATACTGTATATATATTAGGGCTGTCAAATGATTAATCATATCCAAAATAAAAGTTTATGTTTACATAATATATGTGGGTGCACTGTGTATAATTATTATATATATATAAAATACACACACATGCTTGTCTATATTTAAGAAATATTTTCATGCATAGATTTATATATAATTTATATTATATATAAATATAAATATTTTATATATAAATAATATTTTTTTCTTAAATATACATTCATGTGTATGTATTCATATATTTACATAATAATTATACACAGTGCACCCACATATATTATGTAAACACAAACTTTTATTTTGGATGTGATTAATCGCGATTAATCGTTTGACAGCCCTAATAAAAACACACACACATATATATATATATATATATGAAGAGTTCAGATGCAAAAGCCTCTAAGTGCCATTTGAAATTTTCTTCTAAAATGATCATTTTGATCAAGCTTGTATATTTAAGTTCAGTAATTTCACTTAAATGGCAATGAAGATTACCTATTAATTGTCATTTAAGTGAAATTACTGAACTTAAATATACAAGCTTGATAAAAATTGTCATTTTAGAAGAAAATTTCAAATGGCATTTAGAGGCTTTTGCATCTGAACTCTTCATATATATATATATATATATATATATATATATATATATATATATATATACTCTAAACAGTGCTGGGCTGTTTCAACCCAAAATTGGGTAAAATATTGACAAACCCAAATGTTGGGTTAAAAATGTAATTGAAAATTTTAACCCAACTTCAACTTTATACTGTACATTTTTACATTAGATTTTTAACTCAATATTTGGGTTTGTCCATATTTGACCCATATTTGGGTTCAAATAACCCAGCATTTTTTTAGAGTGTGTATGTATATATATATATATATATATATATATATATATGTGTGTGTGTGTGTGTGTGTGTGTGTGTTTATATATACCTTTCTTCTTGTTATGCCATATCCAGAACTGTCTCTGAAGACACAAAATCAAAATCTGTAGTCCAACATTACATTATATTATAATTGTAAACACTTTAAAACTGCTGCATGTGATTTTATGAATGAATATGAACGTTTCTCGTATCCTAGTTTAATAGGCAGAGACATCATCGACTAGCATCTCGACTAGCTCAGCACCTCATGTTAATAATGCGAAGGCTTACTCGATGACGGCTTCTGTCTTTGAATAGACTGTCAGAAGGAAAGTTGAAGCTTCGTTCGGCTGGAAAGTTGAAGGAACGATGAGGTAGTCGCCTGCTTTGAATCGGAAAAACTCCATGATTTCCCGAGCATTGATGAAGGCTTTGTTTTTTCCAACAAGACGGGCGTTTCTGAAGAACGAGGCAGGGAATTTTTCCCTTTGGTCCTTTAACTGGAATAAAAGTCACAAAAATATATATATATTGTCTCTGCAAAACCTAAAATACAGCCAAATGTATCAGGAACAGGTTCAATACGTACATGAGCTGGCACCTGCAAGAGTTCAAAAATAAAAAAAGTTCAAATACTCAATATTGCATTCAAAATAAAAATAAACATGACTAGTTTTCAAAATGCTTTTTACAAACCTCATAAATGTTAAAGCCGATATGGAAATTGGTTGCCAGGTGCCTGTTTCTCTTGTGAGATTTTTGGATGAGAGACACGAGGAGATTTGGAGAGTGTTCATCTCTAGGGTTTTCATCAATCTCCTTAAGAGTCACACGAAACTGGGGATTCTTTGAAAAACTCTCTATAAAAGAAGAAAGAAGAGAGACTGGTAATGTATAGGCCTATTAAAGAAGCATTCATTCTCCTATAGGGATCTCCCAGTCACGTGACCCCGCCAGATACTCAGTGGCGGATCTGTTATTAGGGGTGGGCCATATTACAGATTACAAGCAATATTATTAATTAAATTGAACAAATTAGAATTGAGTAATAATTAATCAATTAATATTCTAATTAATTCTAATTTGTACAATTTAATTAATAATATTGCTTGTAATATGTTGCCACAATTTTATTGATTAGATAAAGCATATTATTTTTTTCAGAGCACAACACCACAAATGTGTAGAAAAACTGCAGTGCAAAGAAATAGATTGATTATTGTTTGTCATTTTATAAGTTTGTACCATGTTGTGACAGCAATAAATAACACATTAAAATCTAGTGCTAAGTGTTCATGTGATATTATACATTAGTATAGTTGATGCATAATAATCGTTAAATCAAACAAAACAAAAACAAAACGACATATTACATCATTTGTGCCGAGGAGCATTCAATTACTTAACGAATCATCTACACTGAAAAAAATAAATGCTTTATCTAACCAATAAAATTGTGGCAACATATTACAAGCAATATTATTAATTCAATTTTACAAATTAGAATTAATTAGAATATTTATTTGACAATTCTAATTTGTTCAATTTAATAAATAATATTGCTTGCAATCTGTTGCAATCTTTTTTTTTTTTTGCATCCTCATAGCCATAATAAAAAATAGTTGTAGTAATAATAATATAAGATGAGTTAGTTTACCCAGGTCATTTGGACAGCCTCCAGCTGTCGTTCCAGTCACCCACTGGCCTTTGTGCACTTCAGTTTTCCAGGATGAAGAATGAGATCCAGCAAGAACGTTCACGTCCGTACAACAAATGTCCACATCTGAATAATTCCTGCAGAAATCCTCCATCGACATCCTGCAGACACAGAAAACTGGCTGTGAAATAATATGAAACCGTGGTATATACTAAAATAAAACACTTTATATTCAAGAGACACAAGCATTGATCTAAAATAACTTACCAGAATTCTCCATTGTCAAGCACAACTTTGTGTTTTTGGTCCTCGGGACGTACAGATTCCCACAAAGGCGATCTAAAGAGACAAAGATATCAGATGCCTAATAATAGATTGTGAATAGAAATGTCAAGGATTCAGACCTGTCGCTCCAGTCTCTGTTCCATTCTCCCTCACCCCAAGGGTTAAAGACCCTCACCAGCTTCACTGGACGACCTCGACATACAACCTGTGAGAGAACATCTCACATAAGACGACTTAATGATACTTCGAAACTTGTCGTCTAATAAATCTGGCATGGTACAGTATATATTATAAGTATTGTTGGCTCTTGGACTAATTTCTCGTTGGGTAAAAATTCTAAATGCATAATTAATGTAAAAGTGTAAACCACAGTCTTATATCAGAAGTTCTCACCTCTGCCACTCCTGTGACCGTGTACGCATGCATTTCCACAAGGCCATTGGGTAACACATTATTTTGCAGCAGACCTGCTTGCTAAAAGGAACAAAGTGATTTTAAGACTTAATGTGATCATGATTGTGGCCGGTAGGTCACGTGATAATTAGGGATGGGCAATGATTAATCGCAATTAATCGCATTCAAAATAAAAGTTTGTGTTTACATAATATATGTGTGTGTAATGTGTATAATGCATGTCCACACATGCATGTATATATTTAAGAAATATTTGCATGTATATACTTTATATATATATTTATACATAATTAATATTATATATAAATATAAATATTTGATATATTAAGAACACATTTTTCTTAAATATATACATGCATGTGTGTGTATTTATATATACAAAATAATTATACACACTACACACACATATATTATGTAAACACAAACTTTTATTTTGGGTGCGATTAATTGCGATTAATCGTTGCCCATCCCTAGTGATAATAATAATGCATTGGATTTTTTTAATTGCTTTATAATAATTAAAGGGATACTTCACCTCTGGAAAAGTGAATGTGAAATCAAAGCTCAAATGGTCGCCTTGCTCTGTTCTGTGATGCGCGTTCGTGACTCGTTAATCAAAATGAACAAATCTTTTTCCGAGTCATTTGGTTCATTCCACGAACAAAATGAACGAATTGACTCGGAAAAAGATTTGTTAATTTTGATGAACGAGTCACGAACGCGCATCACAGAACAGAGCAAGGCGAGCATTTGAGCTTATAAAACTTAAACTTTGTTATTTATTTATTAAATGAGTGATCGTTTCGCTTGATAAGACCCTTATTCATCGTCTGGAATCGTTTAAAGCACTTTGAACAGTTTGCAGTTTGCACTAAAACTCTCTTTTGGATCTTGAACCGTTTGGACCCCATTGAAGTCCATTATATGGAGAAAATCCTGGAATGTTTTCATCAAAAATCTTAATTTCTTTTCGACTGAAGAAAGAAAGACATGGACATCTTGGATGACATGGGGGTGAGTAAATTATCAGCACAAGTTTTTTCTACTCCTTTAATATTTGAGACGCAGTCTTTACCCCTCCAGGTGTGCCACATCCCATCAGGGATTCTGATTGGCTGGCTCGTCTCATGGTGTCCCACAGCTTGTCTGATGCTTCGCTCAGTTTAATGGTCACGTGAGGTCCACCGGTGAAGTCCATAAGAGCTTCTGATATGTTCCCTGCGTCCATATCCGCATAAGAGCCGCACACTCTGGAAAAGATAGAAGTTTTTTTCCCATTCGTTATTTCCGTGCAGTTAAAATAAAGTACTTATCCTATTCGAAGCAGAAAGAATATGAAATCAAAGGTAAAATATTATTTATTTATAAGTGAATGAACTGCTCAACCCATGAAGCAATAAACAATAGTAGGCCTACAGTCTGTTATTAAACTGAAACATACTTAGCATAAGCTTTCTCCAACAAAGCCGGCCAGAATTCATTTGGTGTTTTAGACTGAACAAAGACGAGTCGGCCGTCGATAGTTGGTAGTTTGTCATCGATGACCACGTCCACCCATGATCCGAATCTCCAGAACTGAAGACAAAAGGTGAGAGATCTGCTATTATTAAAAAATATAGACGCTTTAACTCTTAAAGGAACTGTTCAGCCAAAAATGGTTCAAACTTTCACCTTAAAATGAAATATTCCTGCATAATCCACAGAAAAACTTTGTTCATCGTGGATAACCTGCTTCATAATTCGTTTTTGAGATGTAAGAGCTCCAACCGATGCCAGAAACCAGCAGTTACCTTCACACACACACACACACACACACACACACACACACACACACACACACAAATGTTGGTTTCACTATATTAGTGAGGACATTATAGAGCATTGATTTTATCAGGTTAATGATACTTTATAATGCCTAACCCAAACCCAAACAAGTGCAAATAACTGTAGAAAAACTAGTTTATAAGCCTTTTAAACAAGTGAGGACCAGTAAAAGGTCTTCACTAGTTGGTCATCATGACATTTTACTAAATAAAAGAGGACATTTGGCCTTCACAAGTACACACACACATTGTCAAAAACACTAAAACGCCATAAAGTGGAAAACAGCTTCATATTGTAAACTGTGTTTGTTTTCATTTGCTTTTTATCTCTATACTCCGAGTTACTTTTACATTTGACCTAATGAATTATTGGTAACGCTTCCTTTTACAGTCCAGTTACCCATGTAAATACTATGTACTTATTTTAGTAACTACAATTACTGGGTAATAACTAGTACTAACCCTAAACCTACCCCTGTTCCATGTACTTACCTTATATTAGCCAGTACTTTCTAGGAAAGTACACTGTAAGTACACTTTACTGTAAAAGGAAGCGTTACCGAATTATTTAGTTTTAAGCTCAACTTCTATATTCTCTTCAAAATGTGTTTATTGACATTTTTTGTTTATGTGCACATGCATTCATCTAATGTAATATTATCTAATACTGTACACACCTGTTTGATTTATTGCACAGCCACGTTATCTATTAGCTGACTGAGACCGGCGACCTTTGACATGTTCGCCATCTCTAAATGATAGTTAGTTTGTTTCTGTTTTGCTTTACAGTAGCTCGTTGCATTTATGTGTTAATGATTTATTTTTCAAATATACATTAGGCTTCAAGGGTGTAATGTAAGCTTGGTGTGGACACTGTTGTGATGTAAAACCCAACGAGTTAAGCTAACTCATTTCATTTGAGGAAACCGATTGCCTCGATTCAAGTTTATAAAATTACTCTGAACTTATTTTATTCGAGTTCACTACAACAATAATATTTCTTAAACTACAATTAAACTTTACACTGCATTTAATAATGTATAAAGTTGAGACTGAGTAAAAACAGTGTATGAGCCTCAGCAAATATAGACTTAGAAGACGTACCCAATCTGCCCTGAAGGAAGTCAAACCTTGAAGTTCCTTGAACAATGTAAACCGGGTTCGGCACCAGTTCCTGAAGGACACAGAGGCTTTATTTCACACACTATATAGCATAACAAGGGTACAAATCACTATCAAGAAACAACAGCAGACCAACCTAGTTAAGTTCTTCTGAAAAAGTCATGGAATAAACTAAATATACTGGTATTTACTAGTTTCTATTTGCTTTAAAGCATGCATGTTCCTTTAGTACACTTTACCAGCTCTCATGCCTTAAAGGATTAGGAAACTTTTGCTGATAATTTACTCACCCCCATGTCATCCAAGATGTCCATGTCTTTCTTTCTTCAGTCGAAAAGAAATTAAGATTTTTGATGAAAACATTCCAGGATTTTCTCCATATAATGGACTTCAATGGGGTCCAAACGGTTCAAGATCCAAATGAGAGTTTCAGTGCAGCTTCAAAGGGCTTTAAACGACACCAGACGATGAATAAGGGTCTTATCAAGCGAAACGATCGCTCATTTAATAAATAAATAACAAAGTTTAAGTTTTATAAACACAAATGCTCGCCTTGCTCTGTTCTGTGATGCGCGTTCGTGACTCTCCTGTTCGAACTCGTTTATCAAAATGAACGAATCTTTTTCTGAGTCATTTGGTTAATTCAACGTTGGGTCATTATTTATTTATTAAATGAGCGATCGTTTCACATGATAAGACCCTTATTCATCGTCTGGTGTCGTTTAAAGCCCTTTGAACAGTTTGCACTGAAACTCTCATTTGGACCTTGAACCGTTTGGACCCCATTGAAGGCCATTATATGGAGAAAATCCTGGAATGTTTCCATCAAAAACATTAATTTCTTTTCGACTGAAGAAAGAAAGACATGGACATCTTGGATGACATGAGGGTGAGTAAATTATCAGCAAAATGAACTACTTTAAAGTCACCATGAATATGCATTACGAGAACCTTATCCTTTACTGTATGTAAGACTATCATGATCAGCATCATTTCTGCTATAATCAGATCATGAGTTGAGTTTGTGTTTGCAGATGCTCACTTACATGTGGTCTTTTCCACACTACTTTCCAGAGCTCTTCACGATTCAGAGGACCAAAGCCGATGGACTTCATCTCTGGGGGGAACAGGTTGTCTCTAAACCTCAGTCTTTCCTTCAGGCAGAAGCGCTTGAGCTGCTGGAAGTCCTGATCCAGGAACCGTTCCGGATTGCCTGGAGATCCCTGTCCATCTTTCAGATTACGCTCCAACAAAATGTTTAAACACACACCAGGCGCTGGCATTGTGGATCAGATCTGCTGAAGGGAAAGCTAGATTGCTTTCACTCTGCATTATGGTGAACAAAAGCTTCAATAACTTACTTTATTCTACCCTTCAGTCGCTTAGACTTAGATTAGATCAAGCTTTTTTATGGAGTGAAATAACATGAAGGAAATACATGAATTGGTGACGCTTTACAATACGGCTCATTTTAACATGAACAATACTCCTACAGCATTTGTTAATTACAGTAATATTAAATTCAATATATACACTCTAAAAAATGCTGGGTTGTTTCAACCCAAATTTGGGTCAAATATGGACAAACCTAAATGTTGGGTTAAAAATCTAATTAAAAATGTACCGTTGAAAGTGAAAGTTGAAGTTTTAAATGACATTTTTTAACCCAACATTTGGGTTAGTCCATATTTGACCCAAATTTGGGTTGAAACAACCCAGCATTGTTTAGACTGTACCAATACACTATAAAAAAAAATCAAAGGTTGTACTCTCTAAAAAATGCTGGGTTGTTTTAACCCAATTTTGGGTAAAATATGGACAAACCCAGCCATTGGGTTAAAAATTTTAATTTAAAAATGTAACCCAATGGCTGGGTTTGTCCATATTTTACCCCAAATTGGGTTAAAACAACTCAGCATTTTTTAGAGTGTATTTCTTAACATTAGATAATTCATCGAAACTAACATGAACAAACAATGAACACACTCTAAAAAAATGCTGGGTTGTTTCAACCCAAATTTGGGTCAAATATGGACAAAAATGTACAGTTAAAGGTGTAAGTTCAAGTTGGGTTAAAATTTTTAAATTAGATTTTTAACCCAATATTTGGGTTTGTCCATATTTGACCCAAATGTGGGTTGAAACAACCCAGCTTTTTTAGTAATTTTTAGCAATATGAACAAAGATTAACGAATACTGTAATAATTCATACAAAGGCTTGGTGCGTTGTTAGTTAATACATTTAGTAATGGGTAACGCTTCTTTTTACTGTACAGTACTTACAGGATACTTACAGTGTACTTACCTACACTCTGAAAAATGCTGGGTTGTTTAATCCAATTTTGGGTTAGTTAAAAATATCATTTAAAAATGTAACCCAATGGCTGGGTTTGTCCATATTTTACCCAAAATTGGGTTAAAACAACCCAGCATTTTTTAGAGTGTAGAAAGTACTGGCTAATATCAGTTAAGTACATGGAACAGGGGTAGGTTTAGGGTTAGGTTCAGGGTTAGTATTAGTTAATACCCAGTAATTGTTACTAAAATAAGTACATAGTATTTACATGGGTAACTGGACTGTAAAAGGATGCGTTTACCAAGTAATGTTGACTAATTAACCTAATTGTAAATAATCTTGAATTTTTTACCCATGAATCCCATGAATCTTTAACTTTATGCTTATTTCTTCCTTTAATTTTGGTTTCTGAGATTCTGGAAAATGCATTTGCTCCATATCTGTATGTGCATGACTGAACTAAAACAACATTTGCATGTCAGTTTCTTGAATAATCCATGTAAAAACTGAAATGATAACAGATTCAAAACGTACCTTTTCTGTCTCGCTGTGGCTGGAAGATTACTCCGTCCTTCCCTAAGTAAAGAGTATTCGGAGACCCAAGGAAAAGCCTTCTAAAGTTCGACTCCGCCTTCTTCTCCAGGTGTGGTGATGCAACTTTATGACTCTCAGGTCAATATTTAAATATTGTGCAAATGTCATGCTATACATAATGAGCCGAGCCTTTTACAGCGGTAGGATTCACTCCGAAACTCAAACTTATTTTGATGTTAGACTGCAGTTTACTGTAATTAAGTGTCCGAAACATGCATTATCAGCAGAATGACAGTGAAAGCTGAGATATAATTATTGATTGATTTAATGATTGTAAAAACCACGAGCATAAGGATTTTACAGGCTTTTGTGCTAAAAAAAACTGTAAAAATTATACACTGTAAATTCACTAATTAAAAGTATATTTTTACTTAAGTAGTACTTAAGTGTAATTGCGAAAGTATACTAAATACCATTGATATTTAAAATGTATTTTAGTGCATAGAAATAAGATATAATTAAAAAAATACACAGAAGAGTATTATTTATTACAAGTTCATTAAAATAGCTCATTGTTAGTGCACATTAAGATAGCTATCGTAAGTTTAAATTAAACTTAAACTTTTAGAAAAACTAGTATAGTGTCTCAATGATACTGAAAGAAAAGTTTAAAAAATGAAATTGACTGCTTTAATAGTAAACAGCCAGAAGGTGGCGCTCTGCGCAAAGTTATAAAAGACGAAAGTCAAGAATGCTTGAATAATTGATCTGAGAACATAATAGCACGCAGTATGGATGATAATAATAATATCTGTTTGAAATAATCATCTCTTTTTTCCACTTTATTTTGGTACTGAGAGTATAAAATACAGCAATTATTCATGGTGATTAGAAACAGTAAAGGGTGGACACAAAAACACACTGCAATATTGAACATGAGCCTAAAAATATGACATTTGTATTTCAATATAGTATATATATATATATATATATATATATATATATATATATATATATTACCAGGGTGCATGAAAATATAGAAAAATATCTAACTGCTGTTCTCTATTTCATTTCTAATTTCAAATTAGTTCAATTAAATTTGACATATTCACTTTTTTCCTAAAAGAAATTCATCAGTTTGTCAGATAACACTCATGGACAATGCGAGCTCTTTTCCCATCTGCGTATTACATCATCTTTGACCAGTTTGTTCCATTTATTATTCAATATTTCAAGTATTTTCTTGAGTTTCTATATGGCTCTTAATCCAGATCCGAACGGGCTCACTGGTCCGTGTGAATTATTCAAAACTATGTTCCCGTCTCGTATTTTTCTTTATTCTTTAGAGAGGATTGTTAAAATCAATGTCTGCTCGTTCTCAGCTCTCGCAGATCCTCAACAGTGTTACTGAACTCACAGACTCCTAATTATATAACAATAACAATTATTATATCTTATCAGCAAGCCCTGTTTACACTCTAAAAATGCTGGGTTGTTTCAACCCAAATTTGGGTCAAATATGGACAAACCCAAATGTTGGGTTAAAAATGCATTTATAAATGTACAATTGAAAGTAAAATCCGAACTTGGGTTAAACTTTGAAATGACATTTTTTAACCCAACATTTGGGTTTGTCCATATTTGACCCAAATTTGGATTAAAAAAACCCAGCATTCGAGGGCTTGGAGCCAGAAGGGCGTAAGTGGCTTTTAACAAACTTTACAGGAGAGACAAAACTAAATTTGGTAACACTTTACAATACGTGTGCACTAATATGCTTAACTATGCTAATACACTCACCGGCCACTTTATTAGGTACCCCATGCTAGTAACGGGTTGGACCCCCTTTTGCCTTCAGAACTGCCTCAATTCTTCGTGGAATAGATTCAACAAGGTGCTGGAAGCATTCCTCAGGGAGTTTGGTCCATATTGACATGATGGCATCACACAGTTGCCGCAGATTTGTCGGCTGCACATCCATGATGCGAATCTCCCGTTCCACCACATCCCAAAGATGCTCTATTGGATTGAGATCTGGTGACTGTGGAGGCCATTTGAGTACAGCGAACTCATTGTCATGTTCAAGAAACCAGTATGAGATGATTCCAGCTTTATGACATGGTGCATTATCCTGCTGAAAGTAGCCATCAGAAGTTGGGTACATTGTGGTCATAAAGGGATGGACATGGTCAGCAACAATACTCAGGTAGGCTGTGGCATTGCAACGATGCTCAACTGGTACCAAGGGGCCCAAAGAGTGCCAAGAAAATATTCCCCACACCATGACACCACCACCACCAGCCTGAACCGTTGATACAAGGCAGGATGGATCCATGCTTTCATGTTGTAGACGCCAAATTCTGACCCTACCATCCGAATGTCGCAGCAGAAATCGAGACTCATCAGACCAGGCAACATTTTTCCAATCTTCTACTGTCCAATTTCGATGAGCTTGTGCAAATTGTAGCCTCAGTTTCCTGTTCTTAGCTAAAAGGAGTGGCACCCGGTGTGGTCTTCTGCTGCTGTAGCCCATCTGCCTCAAAGTTCGACGTACTGTGCGTTCAGAGATGCTCTTCTGCCCACCTTGGTTGTAACGGGTGGTTATTTGAGTCACTGTTGCCCTTCTATCAGCTCAAACCAGTCTGGCCATTCTCCTCTGACCTCTGGCATCAACAAGGCATTTCCGCCCACAGAACTGCCACTCACTGGATGTTTTTTTCTTTTTCGGACCATTCTCTGTAAACCCTAGAGATGGTTGTGCGTGAAAATCCCAGTAGATTAGCAGTTTCTGAAATACTCAGACCAGCCCTTCTGGCACCAACAATCATGCCACGTTCAAAGTCACTCAAATCACCTTTCTTCCCCATACTGATGCTCGGTTTGAACTGCAGGAGATTGTCTTGACCATGTCTACATGCCTAAATGCACTGAGTTGCCGCCATGTGATTGGCTGCTTAGAAATTAAGTGTTAACGAGCAGTTGGATAGGTGTACCTAATAAAGTGGCCGGTGAGTGTATATTATATTAATATATTATATAAATTATTATTATTACATTATTAAATTATTAGCATTTATTATTATTATTATTATTATTAAATTATTAGCATATTATAAAAATATGCTAATATATTCATGCTTAACTAATGCACAGATAATACTGAGTTAATGTATAACTCATAAAGAACTAAACCATTAATTAATGATTACTGCATCAGCAACTAATAAAGAGTCTATATGATTAATAGATTAAGTAATACATGAATTGCTATTAATTCAATGTGTCATTTTGTATTAATTCCTTAATAACATATTTTATGAACTAATAGTGTAAATTAATGTGTTAATTACCACAATTAGTCAAGGCTATGCCCTTCAACTTCCAGTTGTCTGCTTTAATTAATCATTAGCTAATGATTTGCAAAGGTATCATTATGTTATGACTTTACTTGTTGGGGCACATCATTATTAACTAGTCATTTAGTAATTGTAGTAATTTGCACATGAATTTGCACTAACAAGTAAGTAATTAATCATGCATTAATGCTTATTAGTGTACCTGTCATATTATCTGGAAGTTGAAATACAAGGCTTTGGCTCATTCTGGTAATTAACATATTAATTGACACTATTAATTGACACTGTTAAAAGATTTTTAAGTTATTATGGAATTAATCCACAATTACATATTTAATTAATAACAATTCATGTATTAACTAATAC
The DNA here is from genome assembly GCA_038021265.1 of Cyprinella venusta. Classification (NCBI taxonomy): domain Eukaryota; kingdom Metazoa; phylum Chordata; class Actinopteri; order Cypriniformes; family Leuciscidae; genus Cyprinella; species Cyprinella venusta. The sequence continues at coordinate 1,678,241 of CM075875.1, read as the reverse complement.
ATTAACCTTACATACTCTTAATTAGTTCCTAATCATTAATGAATAGCTTAAATAATCATTAGTTACACATTATTTGAGTATTATTTGTGCATTAGTTAAGCATGAATTAATGCTTATTAGTGCACACGTATTGTAAAGTGTTACCCAAAATTTTGACCACGCTACAATCACCTTTATTATTAACCTTAAACCACAGACATTGTAACCCTAGACATACTTACATGAAATGAGTATTTATGGTAAATGGACTGCATTTATATAGCGCTTTCATAGACCCAATGGCCACCAAAGCGCTTTACATATTGCCTCACATTCACCCATTCACACACACATTGATACACCAACGGCGGTGACTCTTGTGTGTTTGTTACCAATGCATCGCCATCATAATCGGGAGATACTAATAGATTAGCTCTTGATTATTTGACGCTAATATCCTAGCGTGGGTTCAGGAGTGTTACTGTGCATCTGAACCCAAAGCGAGCCGTTTATTAGTGGAGCGCCTGACTCTCCTTCACCAGGATACGGTGACATTTCCGCTGAGTTGCGCTGTAATTATCCCGTATGTCATCAGGCATCCAGCGAGGTGCTCTTCATGACTTTATTATTAATAACACTCACGTGTGTGAGAGCGCTCATGTGAACTAACACACTGAAGATCCCTATGGAAGCTCACATTGTGTGTGGAGACACCTGTCACCGGTACACTTAGAGACTTTGTGGGGTTTGTACACTAGGGTTAATTTAGTGGAAAATTACAAAACACAAACACACACACTCTGGTTTCCATGTTAAATGGGGACCTGACTATTATTCTGTACAAACTGTATATTCTCTCCTAAACCCATCACACACATACACACACACACACACGCAATTGGTTGATCAGATCATTGCATTAATGAGAAATTGAACAGGCGTTCCTAATAATCCAAACAGCACGGAGATGACATTAGTTTTTATAAATACATATTACATAACAAAAACATCTATCACAATTTGCAGCATGAACAGCCAATAAGAGATTACATTTCATGATTTTATTAATTTATTTACAAAAGGAATCTCATCTGCGTTATCCTGCATGTCTCTAATGGTTTGACTGGTCGATGCCGTACACTCTCGGAAAAAAAAAAGGTACAAAAGCTGTCACTGGGGCTGGACCTTTTCAAAAGGTACACGTTTGTACCCAAAGGCTGCATATTGGTACCTTAGTGGTACACATTAGCACCTAAAATGTACATATTACCACCTAGAATGGACATATTAGCTCATGAAATGGACATATTAGCACCTAAAATGTACATATCAACACTTAAAATGTATATATTAGAACGTAAGATGTACACATTATCACCTAAAATGTACATATTACCACCTAAAATGGACATATTAGCTCATGAAATGGACATATTAGCACCTAAAATGTACATATCAACACTTAAAATGTATACATTAGGACGTAAAATGTACACATTAGCACCTAAAATGTACATATTACCACCTAAAATGTACATATTAGCTCATGAAATGGACATATTAGCACCTAAAATGTACATATCAACACTTAAAATGTATATATTAGGACGTAAAATGTACACATTAGCACCTAAAATGTACATATTACCACCTAAAATGTACATATTAGCTCATGAAATGGACATATTAGCACCTAAAATGTACATATCAACACTTAAAATGTATATATTAGGACGTAAAATGTACACATTAGCACCTAAAATGTACATATTACCACCTAAAATGTACACATTAGCTCATGAAATGGACATATTAGCACCTAAAAAGTACATATCAACACTTAAAATGTATATATTAGGACATAAAATGTACACATTAGCACCTAAAATGTACATATTACCACCTAAAATGGACATATTAGCACCTAAAATGTACATACCAACACTTAAAATGTATATATTAGGACGTAAAATGTACATATTAACGCCTAAAATGTACATATTAGCACCTAAATTTTACATATTACTTAAAATGTACATATTTGCACCAAAAATGGACACAAGTTTACTTTTTGAAAAGGTACAGCCCCAGTGACAGCTTTTCTGAGAGTGTACCTACACCATTCTTCTCTATTTAAAGCAGCTCATCCTTATGTAACAGTTAAGATGAATGCTAATTGATATTGCTCTCCAGGTATCCAGCGAAAGCTGTGGATATCTAACCGTATCACCATCTCTTATGCAGAAAAACCTCTCTACGGACCTAAATATGTAATGTATAATCTCCAAACCCTGGCAGAGATTGTGTTGCCTGCCTGAGGATCTGGTCGAGTGAACACACACGCAGCAGAAATGAAGCGCCGTGAGGAAGAGTGTCACTTGAGCAATAATAACTAGAGCTCGTCTCGTTTGCATATCTTTAATTTCTTCATCATTACTCTGTTCCTGGAGGTCTGGAATAATGGCTGTTCGAGGACTCGCTCTTTAACTGTGTAATAATGATTTCCCGTGGAGAGTCGTTTTTACATTTCCCTTATTTCCCAGCGCCTCTGACCTCTCAGAAATCACACACACACTTGTTGCACAAGACCAGGTTTCTTTTAAAATCCTAACATTAGATGCTATATTGCACAGGCATGCAGTTATTGCCCATGATGTTTAAAATTAGCAGATATCTCATAACTTTTATAGCCTAAGACCACATTCGCCGGAGGTCGCGTGTGATGAAAGCAGCGGAGCGCCACTAGGGGGAGTACGACTTAATTTTACATAACTCAAAGTATTTAAAGAACCTGTTAAATAAAAGAAATGGATTTTTGTGCCATTTAGTCCATGCATATTAGCATTGAGAGCATCTGTGTGCATTTGCATTCATGCATTTATCACAGGCGTTCTCCAAATCAGCTTATTACATTCAAGATCAGTTGATGTTCTAGATGTGCTCGACCGTTTGAGCAGTTTTGTTCAAGCGTTTAGTGCTGGGTAACGAGTTCGATACTTTTTAAGTACCGACCGAATTGCCTCGATACTATCGAGTATCGAAAAATGACTTCTTGTTCGATACCAGATTTCGATACCTAAGGGGTTAACTCGTTAAATCTGTACTCAAACAAATACATATGAAATGCAGAACGACACAAAATAAAAAAAAGAAGCATGAGTCAAACTGAAAAAAATAATAATAATAAAACCAAAGGTTTTCTGAGGTAATGTGTTATGTAATCTTGTTAAAATGGATTTCATAAATTTGATATCGAAAAAAGTATCGCTCAGGAACCGGTATCGAAATCAAGGTATCGGTATCAAAATTTTTTAAACGATACCCAGCCCTACAAGCGTTATTTCTCACATACAAAGCCGGAAGACAATACAATGCTGAATAAAGTCGTAGTTTTTGTTATTTTATATGCATCAGTATAACATCATGACCATCAGCCGATGAAACATAAGAGCGCACCTTTAAAGCTGTGAATCAACAGTGAACTTCATGATATTATGCATCATATTTGCTTTCTGCAATTTTTGCTTTTTTTATCTTCAGGTCTTTCATTACATCAAGACTGTTGTCCATTTGCATTTCTGCTGCGCTTCTGCAATTTATGTTGCCTTTTTAAAAGCAATTTCCAATAGAGCGGAGCAGGGATGACGTCAAAACCCCAAGGACTAATTTGCAGCTGGTTCCTTCCAGATTTTCCTGTACGGGGATTTATAATGGGGGTTTTACGTTTATGGTTAATATAATGTCTGTCGTAAACATAACTTGAATGTTTTGCTTTACAACGTTAATTACACACACCCATAACGAAAACGTGAATTTTGAAGCGGTTCTGTTTATTTTTTGAAAACGCATGTTTCTAATTATAAGACAGTTTGGCGTGCGAGTGTGTGCAGTTTACACAGTAGAACAAAACGTCAAAGTATCGTCAAGTTATGTTTACAATATAATATAAATTGAATATAAAAAAAAAATCCCATAGGAAAATCTCCAGTGGCGAATTAGTCTTCCGGGTTTTGACGTGATCCCAGCATTTTATATGCTAATGTACCTGTAACATTAATATTCATGCATTTAACAGACACTCTCGCTAACTTACGTGTTCCCTGGGAATCTAATCCTCAAGTTATAATCCACGAGTCATGAGCAACTGTTTGAGCTACAGGAGGAGATTGACTTTGCAAAAGACACACAAAGTAACCAAAACTTTTTTTTTTTTGCACGATGCTGTATTCACACTGAGACGTCAGTAACTCCTACCTCCATATCAGCCAATAAAACTAGGGCTGTGCAAAAATTAATTGCGAAATTCCAAAATAAAAGTCTGTGTTTTACATAATATATTTGTGTGTGCTGTATATATTATATACTGTATATATTTAAGAAAATGTGTTATTTATATATAAAATATGTATATTTATATGATATAGATTATATATATATATATAGATTATATATACAGAATTTAAGCACCAATAATTCTTAAATATATACATGCATGCATAGGTATTTATATATATACAAAATAATTATACATAGCACACACAAATATATTATGTAAACACAGACTTTTATTTTGGATGTGATTAATCGCAATTAATTTTTGCATGGCCCTAAATGAAACATAAGAAAATTACAGTGCACCTTTAAAGCGGCATATCAAAAGTGTTATTTTATTGAAATATTATTCATATTTGTATATTCTGAAAACTAAACGGAGCATCATGTATTAAAAAAATAATTTTGGTTACTTTGCGCTGCGTGTCTTTTATATTTTCAAAAAGTCAATAGCTTTTAAATATTTTTTTAATTTCAGTTAGTTTTAATAATTTTTTATATAGCGTAAAGTTTATTTCAAGTAACGAAAAGTTTTAGTTTTAGTTTACACTGGCATTCAAAAGTTTGTTTTTGTTTTTGAAAGAAGTCTCTTCTGCTCACTGCATTTATTTGATAAGAACAGTGGAATATTATTGCAATTGTTTTCTATATGAATATATCAATTTATTCCTGTGATCAAAGCATCATTACTCCCGTCACATGATCCTTTTTTTTAAAATCGTAATTATTCCAAACTTTTTACCGCCAAATGTAACCATAAAAACCCTGTCAAGAGTTAACCTGTTTATGTAAATGAATTTGCTTTGAAGCACTTATTCTTTCTCCTCTTCAGGTCTTTCATCAAGTCAAGGCTGTTTCCTCGCATTTGTGCTGCGCATCTGCAATATACGTCGCCTTTTTATAAAGCAATTTCCAATAAAGTCAGCTTTGTTCTGGATCCGGCAACACCATCTGCCTTTGTGTCAAAATAAATGCAAAGAGCTTTTTAACTGCTCTCCACTCGTGCTTTAATGACACCGGAAAAATGGTGAACACGACAAAATCCAGGCAGTGGTAATTTGAAGAAGCAGAGCACACTTATTTTTATCCTCATTGATTTATTACAAACCAGTTTTTTTCAAGCCTGACGTGTAATATTGACGTTATTAGATATAGTGTTCTCGCCTCAGCCTTTTTTGCTTTGTTTTATTTTTTGCTTGTCAGCATATTACGATGTGTTTGCATCTGTGTGCTTTAAATGTGCCGATGAGTACTGCATGTACAATACTGCATACTACTTTCAAAAAATAGCATGTGAAACACGGTGCAATAATCAAAAATAAGCATTTCAAACAGTATACGCTATACCGTTGGCATTTGACCGAATCATATTGAAAGTTTAATGTTATCCTTGAAATATTTTGCTTTTTTGTGTTTTGTTAAAAATGTCTTCCCTTTGATGTGCCAGATAAATCAAAGAGCACAATGCATCGTGGGAAATATCACATGCAATTTTCAGCCAATCATATGGTTATTCCGTGCATAGAGAAAATAATGCATACTTGTGTACATACTGTGTGTGTGTGTTAGTGCTATTATGTGTGTGATTGTTTAATGTTTGTGTGAGTTACTCCAGTGTAAAGGTGAACAGTTATGACTTTGCCCTCTATGTGACTCAATTTAGCACATTTACGTTTTTTACAGTCTCACGCCACCCTCAATTAACATTACGCTGTAAAACGCTCTGGATACGCCAGCCACTAATGCTCATCTTACCGAGAAATAAAACTATGACCTTTAGCATAATCCATTTAAAGTGTTGTAGATCATCTGACATTTGATTCAACACAACCAAATTGTGTTTGAGAAATTTTGGTGACAACGACTTGTTAAAATACATTCTTTTAACCTATTTTTTATTGTTAGACTATGGAGAGTTTGGGGCGTGGCTACTGTATCAGACTAAGTTTAGGGCGTGGCTACAGTAGCAGACTGAGAGTTTGGGGCGTGGCTACTGTATCAGACTAAGTTTGGGGCGTGGCTACTGTATCAGACTAAGTTTAGGGCGTGGCTACAGTAGCAGACTGAGAGTTTGGGGCGTGGCTACTGTAGCAGACTAAGTTTGGGGGCGTGGCTGTATCAGACTAAGTTTGGGGCGTGGCTACTGTATCAGACTAAGTTTGGGGCGTGGCTGTATCAGACTAAGTTTAGGGCGTGGCTACAGTAGCAGACTGACAGTTTGGGGCGTGGCTACTGTATCAGACTAAGTTTAGGGCGTGGCTACAGTAGCAGACTGAGAGTTTGGGGCGTGGCTACTGTAGCAGACTGAGAGTTTGGGGCGTGGCTACTGTAGCAGACTGAGAGTTTGGGGCGTGGCTACTGTAGCACACTAAGTTTAGGGCGTGGCTACTGTAGTAGACAGAGAGTTTGGGGCGTGGCTACTGTAGCAGACTAAGTTTAGGGCGTGGCTACTGTAGTAGACAGAGAGTTTGGGGCGTGGCTACTGTAGCAGACTAAGTTTAGGGCGTGGCTACTGTAGCAGACTGAGAGTTTGGGGCGTGGCTACTGTAGCAGACTGAGAGTTTGGGGCGTGGCTACTGTAGCACACTAAGTTTAGGGCGTGGCTACTGTAGTAGACAGAGAGTTTGGGGCGTGGCTACTGTAGCAGACTAAGTTTAGGGCGTGGCTACTGTAGTAGACAGAGAGTTTGGGGCGTGGCTACTGTAGCAGACTGAGAGTTTGGGGCGTGGCTACTGTAGCAGACTGAGAGTTTGGGGCGTGGCTACTGTAGCAGACTAAGTTTAGGGTGTGGCTACTGTAGCAGACTGAGAGTTTGGGGCGTGGCTACTGTTGCAGACTGAGAGTTTGGGGCGTGGCTACTGTAGCAGACTGAGAGTTTGGGGCGTGGCTACTGTAGCAGACTGAGAGTTTGGGGCGTGGCTACTGTAGCAGACTGAGAGTTTGGGGCGTGGCTACTGTTGCAGACTGAGAGTTTGGGGCGTGGCTACTGTAGCAGACTGAGAGTTTGGGGCGTGGCTACTGTACTAGACTGAGAGTTTGGGGCGTGGCTACTGTAGCAGACTGAGAGTTTGGGGCGTGGCTACTGTAGCAGACTAAGAGTTTGGGGCGTGGCTACTGTTGCAGACTGAGAGTTTGGGGCGTGGCTACTGTACTAGACTGAGAGTTTGGGGCGTGGCTACTGTAGCAGACTGAGAGTTTGGGGCGTGGCTACTGTAGCAGACTGAGAGTTTGGGGCGTGGCTACTGTACTAGACTGAGAGTTTGGGGCGTGGCTACTGTAGCAGACAGAGTTTGGGGCGTGGCTACTGTAGCAGACTAAGTTTAGGGCGTGGCTACTGTAGCAGACTAAGTTTGGGGCGTGGCTACTGTAGTAGACAGAGAGTTTGGGGCGTGGCTAGAGTTTTGGTAACCATGAAATTTACAGTCTGTTTGTCATAATAAGTCATGTTGAGTTTTTAATGCATTACATGCACAAAAAATAAGACCAGGGACATGTCAAACGGATGCTAATTATCTTGTGCTATAATCTCTGTAAGATATTTTTATTTTCAAAGTCCAATTCAAAAGTATAAATACAGTAAATATAGTCTTAACTGTATACTGAAAGCAATAATCAGGATGTGTGCAAATATTTTGTAACCACAAATCATTTTGGCTGATTCCTGGCAAAGTTTCTGGATTTATTTTGTGTGTCTAATCATTATGAAATCAACAGTATCAGTGTGTGTGGAATCCGAGCGCGTGTTTTGATGTGCTGTGGTGCACAAACGCTGTGCTGGGTCAGACGATGTGCGGTTCTGGTCAGCGATCCTGCTCTCAGAAGTGCAGCCAGTGGCTTTCTGACATGATTAATGAACATTGATTTCTAACTAAAAACACAAAAACAGCACCTACTGCTAATCATGTGGCGTTTTACAGACCCGACCTGAAGAACCTGCTCAGCAGACAGCCAGCAAACCAATCTTTACACTCAGGAAACAGCTGATGAAAGAAACAAGAAAGGGTTAGTTCTTTAAAAAAAAAGTGGGTGGTTACTAGGATGTTGCTATGTGGATCCAAGAGTGTTCCAACTGGTTGCTATAGAAATGATTCTAAAAAGAACTTTGCAAAGTGTGCATGTTCAAATGAAAAATTCGATTCTTCTGAGACGCTTTGTAATGCAAATGAAACACTGATTTTCATAGGAGATACATCTTTGTCCTCAAGAAGTACTTTGATGTTTTGAGCAGCCCTGAAGAGAAGGCACCACATACACACCTGTTTTTCTCCCTTAAGCATCTTGTTTCCATATGAAAGGCTGTGGGTTTTGACTACAGTTGAACACACAGGTTAAAATTCAGGAAGCAGGTGAATTCATCGAACTTGTCACTCAAGAATTGCTTGTAAATTTCACAAATAATTACAAAAACATGCCAAGTAACATTGAACTAAGCATGTCATTTTAAAGTTGAAAGACTGAAAATGTATTTTCTTGTAAAATCTTTTATATCAAATTAGGAGTAGACAAAGTACAATGGGGTCACACTTACTAAGGAAATAGCCACACTGTAAAAAAATATTGTTGGTTTAACTTAAAAAATTAAGTAACCTGGTTGCCTTAAAATTTCAAGTTGATTGAACTGGAAAAAGTGAGTTAATACAATGAAGGAGATTGATTTAATCACCAGAAACTCAAAATAATAAGTTATCTGAACTAAATAAATGATTTAAGTTGATTTGACAAAAGAAAAAATGTTGTGAAAAAAAGTTTTTGCTCTGTTTTTCTGAATTAACGAGTTAACTTTTTCATGGAAATTTTGTTTTGCTCTGTTTTTCTGAATTAACGAGTTAATTTTTCATGAGAAAAAAAGTTTTTGCTATTTTTTTTTTAATTAACGAGTTAATTTTTCATGGATTTTTTTTTGCTCTGTTTTAAATTAACAATTAACTCGTTAATTCAGAAAAACAGAGCAAAAAAAAAATTCTCATGAAAAATTAACTCGTTAATCCAGAAAAAACAGAGTAAAACTTTTTTTTTCTCATGAAAAGTTAACTTGTTAATTCAGAAAAACAGAGCAAAACTTTTTCTCATGAAAAATTAACTCGTTAATTCAGAAAAACAGAGCAAAACTTTTTTTTCTCATGAAAAATTAACTCGTTAATTCAGAAAAACAGAGCAAAACTTTTTTTTCTCATGAAAAATTAACTTGTTAATTCAGAAAAACAGAGAACAACCTTTTTCTCATGAAAAAATTAACTCGTTAATTTAGAAAAACAGAGCAAAAACTTTTTTCCATGAAAATTATAATTCTGAGATAATTAACTTGTTAATTCAGAAAAACAGAGTAGATTTTTTTTCTTCAAGTGAATGCAATACGCCTCCGTAGAAATCAGATTACTTCTAATATGTTTTTATAGAATTTAAAATATAAAATATACAGCAAACAAAAGGCATGAGAAATATTGAGAACTTGCCAAAAATGATTAACTTCTGCCATAAACTTCCAGCCAAGCAGAAAACAGAGAAATACAAAAGATGCAAAAACATCTTCAGTACTTGACTAGTAAATGGACTTTTGGAAAATCTGAAAAACGTAAAAAGAAATTCTTCCAGGACATTATTCATGAAGTTTATGCCCTGTAAAAAAAAATATATATATTTTCAAGATTGGTTCACATTTTTTCTTTTGTCAAATCAACTTAAATAATTTATTTAGTTGAAATAACTTATTATTTTGAGTTTCTGATGATTAAATTAATCTCCTTCATTGTATTAACTCACTTTTTCCAGTTCAATCAACTTAAAATTAAGGCAACCAGGTTGCTTACTTTTTTAAGTTAAACCAACAAATTTTTTTTACAGTGTGGCTATTTCCTTTAACTTTAAAACACAACCCAAACCAATCAATTCAAACACAATCACTCAAAATAAGATGTGGAGAATGTGTCTTAAGAACTAGTTTGACCAACAAGCAGTTAGTTAGTGAGAATCCGTCCTACTTTTCGGCATCAAATTAGACCAATCTACCTTTTTATGTAACTGACAAAGTTATGAGAGAGAAAAAATGGATGAGCAACTTGCAAGTCTAAGCAGTTTACGCAACCGCTGATCTGATCTGAGATCAGTTGCGTTTGGTGGGCAGCTGTCTGCTGTTTTCTGATGCAACACTTGCAGGTTTTTCACTCAAACTCCAAAAACCTCAAATCAACGTCAACGGGTCCGCTGCAAAGATCCTCTACACAAAACACAGCTGCTAAAATGATCACAGTGTCACTATAGGTTTAGCAGACAAAACCAGAAATAATGCAGCAGCACGCATAAAAACAACAATGCTATATTTTAATTAATGACTCATACAGGAGTTACGCAGCGCAACACCAGTCCATATGCTCACCTGCTGTTCGACACCGAGTTCAACTCACGGCCATAAATATACTCGGGGATTATAAATATAAGTCGTCAGTAGTTTTTTTAAATATATATTCATGAATCTCATTTTGCACTCAGGTGCTTTCTAGATGACATTAAGTTATCTTGGAGTTTCTTGATTGGATTTTCTGATTGGATCTCATGTGATTATGTAACTTTCTCCAGCCATGTAAAATGTAAACATCAGATGGTGTGTCAGGAAACATGTCGAAAGTCGCTGCAGGAACAAGATTGTTGCAGAGTACCGGACAAGCAGAAAATGGCAACATGATGGAGGCATGTTTTGAAACAGGTGGAGACGACCAGGTGGAGCCTCCTACAAATTATATATCGTTGGAAAGGTCAAAGACTTCTAAATAAATATTCTAGGGCTGTAAAACGATTAATCGCGGTTAATCGCATTCAAAATAAAAGTTTGTGTTTACATAATATATGTGTGCGTAGTGTGTATAATTATTTTGTATATAAATACACACACATGCATGTACATATTTAAGAAAAATGTCTTCTTAATATATCAAATATTTATATTTATATATAATATTAATAATGTATAAATATATATAAAGTATATACATGCAAATATTTCTTAAATATATACATGCATGTGTGTATTTTATATATACAAAATAATTATACACACTAAACACACATATATTACGTAACACAAACTTTTATTTTGGATGCGATTAATCGTTTCATAGCCCTAAAATATTCTACCTCCTGTTTTGTGTTCCAAATTATGTAGGAAGAGTAATTGATGAATTTATGACAAGAGTGGACCTCTTTTTTTTTGTAAAATATATAAATAAAAAATATATAGTAAAGTATATTTGAATTACTGTAAATTTAAACTTACTTTCATTTGTTTTCACTTCAGCAATAATCTGCTGAGTGTTTTCTTTCAAACAAGACCAAACGTGGCTATATATTCCAAAGCATTCTTGAATTACAAACATTTAAGTTTGAATAGTGCATTTTAACCCCCATTCTCAAAAAGGAGGGTGACAGCTAAGGGGTTAAACGTCGGTTAGATGACGTTATCGGATCCTAACCCTACCCCAGACCTAAACCTACCCCGTCACCTAACTGATGTTAAAGGTAAAGCGTCAGTTGTATGATGGCCCGGGATCGTCATGTAACCGACGTTTAGGGGGACCCTAAAAAGGCGGATGTTGACGTATGGTGGTTATATGACTTCTTGGGATGAGACTGTGTTATCCGACCTATCAGTCCTCCAACGCTTCACTAAAACCCACCCATAACCTGCCTCTCTGGAACAACATCACACAAACCCATCATATCATCAACAAATGGAAGTTTTTTTTTTATTAAATCAAAGAGGTCGCAAAGACATGATAAAAGTGGCAGCTTGTTGACATTTTTGTTGTTTACCTAAAGATTTAAAACCCAAGCTTCAATGTTTTACACTAATAAGTGATACATTGACCATAATACATTTATTTAAATGTCAAGTTTGCACATTAGTCACACAGAAATAAAGTGGTATTTACCGGGCACATCACTATTAACTAGTCATTTAGTAATTGCAGTAATTTGCACATGAATTTGCACTAACAATGAAGTAATTAATGACGTATTAATGCATATTAGTGTGCCTGTCATATCATCTGGAAGTTGAAATACAAGGCTTTGGCTCATTTAATTAACGATATTAGCTAAAAAATTGAGTTATTATGGAATTAATCCACAATTACATATTTAATTAAAAACAATTCATGAACTAATACATTAACCTTACAGACTCTTAATTAGTTCCTAATGTGGTAATCATTAATGAATAGCTTAGATAATCAGCAGTTACACATTAATTCAGTATTATTTGTGTGTTAGTTAAGCATTAGTTAAGTAAACAATTTAGGTGAAACACTATACCATTTAAAAGTTGTGGGTCAGTACGATTTTTTAAAAATGTTTTTAAACATTAATTATTATTAGCAAAGTTGAAAACACATATTTGTGTGGAAAAAATGCTGAATTGTATTATGAGTAAACCTCCTGACCCCGTTTTTTTTCCATATACATTCATATCTATAAATACATCTGGTGACAGAAAGGTTTCTAATGTACATTTCTGTTGGTCATAAATAATTTGTTGTTGTTCTGATGTCCTCTAGGTCAAATAAAGATAAAAGGACCAATGTCATTCTGATTGTAGTGTAAATGAAGCAGCTTTACACGTGTCACATTGACATTGCCCGGCTGCTCCTGCATTAGAGACATAAATAGACGCTGTCCGTGACATTAAGGGATTCGCGGAGACAGCGCTGGTGTGGAGGCTGAGGATCCTTCCAGATGTCGCTGTGTGATGTGTCCCTCCTGTCATCTCACTGACATCTCCACTGCCATCACGTTTCATCAGCACCATAATTAATCACCCCTCTAACAATGCGAACCCGGGCTCTGCCAGCTCTTCTGTGCCGCGGCGCGCCAGCAACAGCGTCGCCAAATCTGGAGCTGTCTCTCTCACAACGCCGCCACGGCTTCATTCTTATTCATTAGCCAGTTTCACACATGATTCCTCCGCGCCTCTTTCAATCAGCTCGCTTCTAAACCGAGAATGCTGGAAAAAGGACAATGTCAGACAATTATGATAATTCTCACCTGTTTTGCAACTGCGAGTCATTCTGAATTTGTCTGTATTACGGTAATTGACTTCATTTTATGCGGTGTGTCTCACCGGTCGAGAAGAAATGGATAAAGATGATTTTGTGCCAAATACCTGGTGAACTTGTGGATTTCAACCCATAAAGGATTTTGTTATAAATTCCTGCAGCTCAAACAGCAGAGCGTGATGTTTGCAACACCGAGGGCATGGGTTCGATTCCCAGGACATGCGTGAGCCTATGCCTTTTGGATATATATATATATATATATATATATATATATATTTATATATATATATATATTTATAAAATATATATATATATATATATATATATATATATATATATATATATATATATATATAATAAATATAAATATATATATGTTATATATATTTATATATAAAATATATTATATATATTTTATAATAATTAATAAATAATTAATAATAATAATTATTAATTATTTAATAATTATTATTATCAAATAATTAATAATTATTTAAAAATAAATAATTAATATAATATATATATATATATATATATATACATTTTCTAAAACAATGTCTGAGCTTTGGCAGATAATAAGTAAAGGAAGTTTTAAATCGTGGATTTAAAATTTAAAGGGTTAGTTCACCCAAAAATTCTGTCAGTACTTCCTCACCCTCATGTTGTTCCAACCCCGTAAGACCTTCGTTCATCTTCGTAACACAAATTAAGATATTTAAGATATTAAGATCGCTCCTGCGTACTAGTCCATAGGCTTCTTGAGGGAATGACAATTGATGGCCTCGAAAAGTCATTAAAGACATCGTTAAAATAGTCCAAGTGACTACAGTGGCTCAATTTTAACTTTATCAAACGACGAGAACACTTTTTATGCGCAAAAAAACAACAAAAATAACGACTTTATTTCAACTATTGGTTTATTTCTCCCTCTGCGCGAGTCAGGTTACTAGTTTAATAGCGTAAGCTTCTGTTATTGTACGTCACACGCATCACACACATGACCAGCTTGACGTAGCTTTACGCAATTACACTACGTTAACTGACTGAATAGTTGAAATAAAGTCGTTATTTTGGGGGTTTTTTGCGCATAAAAAGTGTTCTCGTCGTTTGATAAAGTTAAGATTGAGCCACTGTAGTCACTTGGACTATTTTAACGATGTCTTTAATGACTTTTCGAGGCCAGCAAGAGTCATTCCCTCAAGAAGCCTATGGACTAGTATGCAGGAGCGATCTTAATATCTTAAATATCTTAATTTGTGTTTTGAAGATGAACGAAGGTCTTACGGGGTTGGAACAACATGAGGGTGAGTAAAATTAAATACTGACAGAATTTTCATTTTTGGGTCAACTAACCCTTTAAATTTAATATGGTTTCCCTGAGCCAAAGCAAAAGTAACTTTATACTGCACTTAAGGGTTTGCTCCAATCCCATATTGTAACAGGATGCTAGTCTTCGCACGCAACCACTAATGATTCTGCACGGCACACGACTACGATTCCACTCGCTAACCTCTCGCATCTGGACGTGTTTTTCTACTTTGCATAGAACAAGAGATCAGGTCGCAACATGATGAAAATTAATTTTATAACTTCAGAAAGAAAACTCACAGGGTCTGATAGTTTAGCAACCTTTAATGGGAACAGATGGGGGCGGTTCACGAGGTTCACGTAAGTGATATCTGTAGAATTTTAAAATGGCACAGAATTCATTACCTGCCCACTGCAGCTGTGAACTCTCGGCTAACCAAACCAGATGAGGTCAGATTATTATCCAACTTGCTGAAGCAGAAACTTGCTTTTGCGCCTGAAGGGAAAGATACTGACAGTCTGAGACCTTGGCGTTGGCAAAAAAATGATTATTAACGTTTAGGTGTGGGGTATTAAAAACTGTAAGCAAAAAGAGAGCAAGGGCTGCAGTGCTGTAAATCGTGACGCTGGCATGCTTTCACAAACCCTCTAAGACAACGTCTGAATAATTCCCCTCATAATTCACCCACTGATAATCTTTCCATTTACATATGATAAATCTGAGATGCCAGTGCTGAATGTTAAACCATAGGCTGAAACACGTAAACATGTACGAGAACATAAGCGCCTTCAGCTATACAAGCTTCCTTTCAAGTCATGTCAAGTACATTTATATAGGGCTTTTCACAATATAGATTACATCAAAGCAGCTTCACAGTATCAATCAAAACATAATAACAATGTTCGTTTCTTAGTGGAAAACATCCACATTTGGTAGAGCTGATCAAGGGTATTACTGATTGGTTCATTAATTTGAATATGCCCAATTGAGCAAGCCAGGCAACAGTGGCAAACCGAAAAACTCCATCAAGTGACCTAATGGTGTCCTAAAACTCCATCAAGTGACCTAAAGGTGTCCTAAAACTCCATCAAGTGACCTAAAGGTGTCCTAAAACTCCATCAAGTGACCTAAAGGTGTCCTAAAACTCCATCAAGTGACCTAAAGGTGTCCTAAAACTCCATCAAGTGACCTAAAGGTGTCCTAAAACTCCATCAAGTGACCTAAAGGTGTCCTAAAACTCCATCAAGCAACCCAATGGTGTCCTAAAACTACATCAAGCAACCCAATGGTGTCCTAAAACTCCTTCAAGTGACCTAAAGGTGTCCTAAAACTCCATCAAGTGACCTAAAGGTGTCCTAAAACTCCATCAAGTGACCCAATGGTGTCCTAAAACTCCATCAAGCGACCTAAAGGTGTCCTAAAACTCCATCAAGCAACCCAATGGTGTCCTAAAACTCCATCAAGTGACCTAAAGGTGTCCTAAAACTCCATCAAGTGACCTAAAGGTGTCCTAAAACTCCATCAAGCAACCCAATGGTGTCCTAAAACTCCTTCAAGTGACCTAAAGGTGTCCTAAAACTCCATCAAGTGACCTAAAGGTGTCCTAAAACTCCATCAAGCAACCCAATGGTGTCCTAAAACTCCTTCAAGTGACCCAATGGTGTCCTAAAACTCCATCAAGCGACCCAATGGTGTCCTAAAACTCCATCAAGTGAACTAAAGGTGTCCTAAAACTCCATCAAGTGACCTAAAGGTGTCCTAAAACTCCATCAGGTGACCCAATGGTGTCCTAAAACTCCATCAAGTGACCCAATGGTGTCCTAAAACTCCATCAGGTGACCCAATGGTGTCCTAACACTCCATCAAGTGACCCAATGGTGTCCTAAAACTCCATCAAGTGACCTAATGGTGTCCTAAAACTCCATCAAGTGACCTAAAGGTGTCCTAAAACTCCATCAAGTGACCTAAAGGTGTCCTAAAACTCCATCAGGTGACCCAATGGTGTCCTAAAACTCCATCAGGTGACCCAATGGTGTCCTAAAACTCCATCAAGTGACCCAATGGTGTCCTAAAACTCCATCAAGTGACCCAATGGTGTTCTAAAACTCCATCAAGTGACCCAATGGTGTCCTAAAACTCCATCAGGTGACCCAATGGTGTCCTAAAACTCCATCAGGTGACCCAATGGTGTCCTAAAACTCCATCAAGTGACCTAATGGTGTCCTAAAACTCCATCAAGTGACCTAAAGGTGTCCTAAAACTCCATCAAGTGACCTAAAGGTGTCCTAAAACTCCATCAGGTGACCCAATGGTGTCCTAAAACTCCATCAAGTGACCCAATGGTGTCCTAAAATTCCATCAAGTGACCTAAAGGTGTCCTAAAACTCCATCAGGTGACCCAATGGTGTCTTAAAACTCCATCAAGTGACCCAATGGTGTCCTAAAACTCCATCAGGTGACCCAATGGTGTCCTAAAACTCCATCAAGTGACCCAATGGTGTTCTAAAACTCCATCAGGTGACCCAATGGTGTCCTAAAACTCCATCAAGTGACCCAATGGTGTCCTAAAATTCCATCAAGTGACCTAAAGGTGTCCTAAAACTCCATCAAGTGACCCAATAGTGTCCTAAAACTACATCAAGACGGACGGACGGACCGACCGATAGAATGTTGAGGCTAATTGGGGCAATAAAGGCCAATGAACTAGAACGAAT
Organism: Cyprinella venusta; assembly: GCA_038021265.1. Classification (NCBI taxonomy): domain Eukaryota; kingdom Metazoa; phylum Chordata; class Actinopteri; order Cypriniformes; family Leuciscidae; genus Cyprinella; species Cyprinella venusta. The sequence goes on along the minus strand of CM075875.1, from coordinate 1,660,863 downwards.
CTTAGACAGCACCACTCTTTTGTTTCCTGAGCTCAAGACAACCTTGGGACATAAACAGCGTCTGAACTGCGTGCCCGCTTATGAGCGGTTTAAGATGGAATCGCAGACGCTTCTGGGGGAATCCAGATGTCTGATGGATAAGAATTGAAAGGCAGATCAATAGAGATCACAGCCCAAATGAAGAGTGATTTTAATTGGCTTAGTGTTATTGACTGATGAGTCCGTCTGCCGTTTGTTTGGCTCGGATTCCACACCAATTTCATGGATTCTCAGTGGAGAAGCGCTAATAGCCACCTCTTCATTAGACAGACCTTCAATAAGGGACGTCTAAAGTAACTCAGACAGCTGTCTGTCACACTTCAATTTGGAGACACTACAGATTGCAAATATTGCAATGACGCAGTTTGTATTTGGCCATTAAGTTTCGAGAGCAGTTTGCACGAGTTAAGTATGAAAGCATGTCGATTCTCATATTGTTTTTGATCCGAACACGTGCAAAACGACAAAGATGGATGATGATAATACTAAGCGTGACGTGCAACGGTCGATTTCAGGACTGTAACGGCACATATCCATTAACCACAGAAAGGCCGAGGATGAAGATAGATAAACATTTTAATGGGATTCCAGAAAATTATAAAAAGGAGGGATATGACAGTCAGTGTGACCCAAGGACCTTAATGAATTCTTTAAAATGTGCTGATGAAACCAGTTTTGCAGCTTCGAGAGTCTCAAAGGCTCGCTATTATGGAAAAGAGGAGCGACGTGCACAGAATTTCAACTCTCCACGAGACGCTTTCAACTTTTCGAGAAGCTTCTAATCAAACACGCTAAATGAAGATAATTCAGATTCCTCAGCCTGATTGAGATGTCTCATGAACAACTCAGATGAAATAGAGATTATTCGTCATTCACTTGCTTTCCAAACCACCAGCACGTCATTTCACTGCATGCAACTTCCTGTCATCGAACTATTAAATAGTTATTTATGACTCATATTTATAGTCTAATGCAGAACATGTTCATCTGAAAAGAGTCTCCAGATGTCATGAATGATTTATAGTGGCCAAATAATGCGGCATTAAAAAAAGCACACTAAATTCTTCCGGATTCTGCGATGAATATTAATGAAGGTTATTGCTGATGCAGGTTTTAATTTCTGCCACTTAATAAATAATGGATAAGGACTCTATAAGCTTAAATAAAGCTTGTTTAAGTAGCGAGCGCCCACCTGAAATGCAGTTAGTGTGAGAAATTCAGAACTCCATCTCATTAGCATCTGGTGTCACAGGACGTCATTAGAACACACACACACACACACACACACATCCGTAAGCTAGCTGTTCACCTCTACTGTCTGCAATCGAAATATCACCCGCTTTAGTGTCTCTAGTCTGGAGAATGAAATCATATTCTCTATTAAACGAGTCAAATATATGGATATGACTCTGGTTTGATGGTTCTAACTGTCACCGTCCCGGTACCGGGACGCCTAACTTTACTTCACTATATTTCTATTAAATCCTAATCTAATTATGACATATTATATATCGTTGGAAAGGTCTAAGACTTCTAAATAGATATTCTACCCCTGTTCTCTGTAACAAATTATGTAGGAAGAGTAATTGATGAATTTATGACAAGAGTGCACCTCAAAAAATCTGCATAACAGGAGTTTTGACCTTTGTCACAAAAAGTCGATGCACTCACTTTTTATGCTAAAAGTTCATAATAAAACATATAATCTAGTATTTTTCAATTTAAAAAATTGTAGTATAATATTGTCCTCTAAAAATGATAATATTTATATTTTTTATCCTCTAAAATATAATATTATTTTTTATCGCCTTTTTTATTATATCACATATTTTAGAAGTTATCATAAATTAGGTATCATTTGAAAGCTTATAAACTCAGAATTCATTGTGTGAAAACTGTTTTATAATTAACATTGCATTACCATAGAAACGGTACTTATTTTATCAGGCTCCTCCCCTTTTGGACGTCATTATATTTCATAATTTATGATCAAAACCTTTTCTAATCTTGACAAAACACATTGTCAGAAAGGTCTGAGTCTCAAGGTTCCAAATTTTGTGACAGAATTGATATTTGGACAGAAATGTATTAATTTGTTAAAGCAGAATCTAAACAACTAAATTCAAAGGAATTCAATTGCACCCGGTGGCTATTTTTGGTACTACGCCTAAACAAAATCTCATGGGAACTTCAATTTTTTATGATATCAACTTCAAATTTGGAACATAACTTGACAAAATTTATGGCTTTGATTTTATAGAAATTTTAGAGTAAAAATATTTTGTAAAATACATATTTTATATAAAATAAAATATATATATATTACAGTATATTTGATTTACTTTAAATTTAAACTTCCATAACTTTTTCATACTTTAATTTTTTGAATTGCTTTCACTTCAGCAATATTCTGCTGAATGTTTTCTTTAAAACAAGACCAAACTTGGGTATATATATTGCAAAGCATTCTTAAATTACAACCATTTAAGTTTGAATAGTGCATTTTAACCCCCTTTCTCAAAAAGGAGGGTGACAGCTAAGGGGTTAAGGCGATTAATGGGATTGTTCTTTGTTCAGATAAATGTGTTTGACTATTTATGACAATTGTGAGATTATGTTGGTCTAACATCTAAATCCCAGACTCAAATGGTCCTAAACAGGGAATTTATCACAGTTATGTTCAGTTTCAGTGTCTTGTTTAGTTATTTTAGACCGCATTTACGTTACATGGTTCAAGTGACCCGATTCCAATTTCTCCCATGTGGCACACAGGATATGACCCATGAACATGTATGCAGGAAAAATAAAACATATTCATTCATATGTGGAAATAAATCTAATATGAATCGGATTGGTGCATTTGCATCTGCCATGTAAGTGGACAGATTGGATATTCCCGTCAACGTGAGTCATATTAAATTGAAAAAGCGACATTGGCAAATGACGTGACGGTGACCGACCGCGATCTTTTCAATGGTGCAATGGAGGACGAAGACTTAACCCAATGTTAAACAAAGCTTGTATTATCAATTTTGTCTGTCAATTGCAAATCATGCCGTCTTTCCGGGTCAGTATGTCAACCTTGGGTTGTTTCGCATAGTGTAAAGTGTATAGTGTAAACGCACATATTGGATATGGGTCACGTTTAAAAGAAAATGCACTCACACAATGCTGGGTTGTTTTAAACTGGGTCAAATATGAACAAACCCAAATGTTGGGTTAAAATGTACAGTTGAAAGTGAAAGTTTAACATTTTAAATGACATTTTTAACCCAACATTTGGGTTTGTCCATATTTGACCCAAATTTGGGTTGAAATAACCGAGTATTTTTAGTGTAAAGAAGCCATTTTTTTATTCCTTTGCATTAACGTTGTTATTATTGTCATGAAAATTGAATTGAATAACAATTTTTTTTTGTTGAGCTGCTTTACGGCAGAATGTGAATCTGCATCATTGATTGTCCCGTATATTACTGAGAGCACTATAGAAATAAATAGACTTGACAATTGTTCTGTATTCAATCCTGTATTTCAGTGATGAAAATCAACCAGATTTTTAAGCATTAATTCAATTAAATAATCAGTTTATTACTACCCATGTACATCAAAAATAGGAAACAAATATTAAAAGCATAAAATAAACATTATCAATTAAAAGGCTTTAGAGAAATGTCTAAAAAAATGCTGGGTTGTTTTAACCCAATTTTGGGTCAAATATGAACAAACTCAAACATTGGGTTAAAGATGTAATTTAAAAATTTAACCCAATGGCTGGGTTCGTCCATATTTGACCCAAGATTGGGTTAAAACAACCCAGCATTTTTTCAGAGTGTGTCAACATATTGAAATTGGACATCAAGACCTGCAGCCAAAATGTGGCCTTTAGTCATAGTTTTCATAGTTTCTAAATTCTGAGATCCAATAAGATTCATTCTCGTGTTACGCAGCACGATTAAACATCCATAAGAACCGATGAGGTTTGTTTACACACATCAAGCATATTCAGTTAAGCTTCGGTTTATATTCACTGAATGTTTTTAATAATAATGATCTGTTGATCATATAAAGCGATCGAGTCTATTCAGAAAAGTTTTGAATAAACGGCTCAATTAATATGGATTAGTTTTACGATTACTTTATGAACTTTTTGAAGTGTAGCTGTCAATGGAGGGACAGAAATCTCTCAGATTTCATCAAAAAGATCTTCATTTGTGTTCTGAAGATGAACGAAAGTTTTATGAGGGTGAGTTAATGATGACAGATTGTTCATTTTTGAGTGAACTAACCCTTTAAGCGCTGAAATCTCCTCTGTTCATTTTCTTGCGTTGACGTTCTGTGAATTGGGTGTAGTCTTGATCTCTGTGTTTATTAGGGCCCAAGCCCTGAAAGGGCGAAGGCCCTATTGTTTTCCTTAGGATTATTTTTTTTTTTTTTTTTTTTTTTTTTTTTTTTTTTTTTTTTTTTTCTAACGACTATCCGGGCACTTTTGGGGTCCTTAACATGCTCAAAAACTCTTGAAACTTTGCACACGGGTCAGAACCCGCGGCCATCAGAGCCGGGCTGAAGCTGGTACACGGGCGCGGCAGGGCGGCTCGTCAGCGCCCCCTGGAACAGGGTCTGAACACTTTGTCCATAAATCAAACACGCTTGCATGTAATAATATGAAACTCGGTACACATGTCGATCTCATCGTTTCATATATACATCGCGCTTTTACTTTTTACCCCAGCCCAACAGGAAGTCAGATATTTACGGTTGTTTTTAAAATGCTTGCAATGGAATTTAATGTACTCCTCCTAGAGCATTCATCCGCATGGAACGAAACTCGGTCAGCCTGAAGTCAAGACATAGAGGATCAAAAATTGCGAGGGGATTTTTGATATCTCGAACGGTTTGGCCGTGGCGAGGAAACAAAATTATGGTGAGAAACGTGAAACAGGAAGTGTGTCCTAACTTCAGCATACATCAACCGATCTTGATGAAACTTCAGGAGTGTGTTCGCTGTAAGAGGACGATCACATGGATGTGACTATTGTGTGTCAAAGTTATAGCGCCACCAACTGGCAGCAGGAAGTGTGTCACTTTCAAAATGCTTTGAAATCACCCTCTTATTTTAACCCGATTTGCTTCAAACTTCATCTGTATAATGTAAACATACGGCAGATGTAGACCTGTGAATGGATTATTGATGTCTTTGAAACTGTTGCCGTGGCGACGCATCAAACTTTACCATTCTTTTAGGATGCTTTTGAGACCCTTAGCATGCTTCAAATTGCATGAAACTCCTCAGACACATTACATTTATTAGCCAGTAGACATGTGCAAAGTTTCAGAATCGGGCGTGGTGAGGGCTCAGTAGCGCCACCTTTTGACAAAAGTTGGGTTGTTAGTTTTATCTACAGTTACAAAAATCGGTATGTATATTGTACTCCTCGAGCCGGACAACTTTCTAATTGACACTCATTACCTAGGACCCACAGAAAGTAAGATATGTTTGTTTGAATCTGGTCATGCTCCCTTTGAACCTACATCTCTGTCTCTGTCTCTGTCTGTGTGTGTGTTAGTAGGGGAGGGGCTTAACCATTTCACTGCTGTGTGTTTTTTCTGCTGTGTAATTTCTTAATACATTTCTTAAGCCTGGTATGTTTTAAATAAGTTTTTATTTTAATTTTTATAAGTGAAGGCATAATATAACCCGTTAAATTGTAGTGCATTGACAATAGTTTTATATAATTAGTTTATTAATTAAATTAACTTGGTCCATAAACTTGATCTGAAAATTGGGTCCATAAATCAAACACACTTGCATATAATAATATTAAACTCGGTACACTTATAGATCTCATTAGCCCAAACAACTTTAAGCCAGCCCAACAGGATGTCGGTTGTTTCGGTCTGTACTGTATGTGAATGTTTTGCAAAACCAGCCTTTACATTTTTATTTCCCCCCTCTTAAGTAATTTTTAATTATTCCCACACCAAACTTCTTCAAAATTATGAAAATATATTAAAGATACTAAATCAGGCATATGTACTGGCCATCGGGACTACCGGGAGATTGACTACCGGGAGATTGACTATTGGACTACTGGTTTGGCCGGCGGCCCGGCGCGTTATGTATTTTGTTTTTAAATCATTATTAATTGTAAATATATTCTATCATAAGTATTTGTTAAATCATCCAATTCCGGACTTATGCGTCTCTCTCATGAAGCCGCATGAAGCGGACGCGAGCTGAGAGACTGACAGGTCTGACTGTCTGACACTGGCCAATCGGAATCAAGAGCGGAGAAGCGGCCGCTCCCATAGGCAGTGTATAGTATCTCCCCGCCCTGTGGAGGCTTTCCGCTGGTCTCGTGAAGTTTCTCGCCGGTCCAGTCTCTGAGACCCCTACACCTGGTATTAAAATGCGATCTGTATCCAGATAAGTTATCCGGATAATAAAAAAGAAATGTTAATGCAAGGTATTACGTTGTGATCGGATTGTGATCGATATGCCTGACCATCTGGAGGTAGTCTGGCTCGCATTGTGTTCGGATCTTTACGTGTAAACGCAATCTGGTTGTTGATATCACACATGTATATTTTACTCCTCCCAAAAATGCTAAAACATAAACGAGTGAGAGCGTTTACAGGCTATGTTATAGTCAGAAATGACGGCGCTGCGACACGCATCACCGCCGCAGATGAGCAGCAGCTGAGCGACAAACCAACGTGCAAACATCGCAAATAAAAGTGAAAGTAAGTCAGAGACGCTTAATCATCTACACATTCATCTTCAAGTAAAGAAAGAAATGATCTCTCGACTCTTACCAGGGCTGTTGCCACTCTCTCTTATTGATATCTATTGATGAAATTAGCTGATGATCAATAAAATGCATGCTAATATCTGTAAAAAACAACCGACAAAATTACTGTATGATGGTGTAAATAAAGAATCAGTCCAGCATCGCCATGTCAGTGTGTATTGATTCATCATTCCCAGCAAGCAATTTTACGTCCAAAAGACGTCTAATAGCCGTCAAAACATAGCCCAGACGTCTAGGCTAAATCAAGGCTAAATTTGGGCTGTCAGTGAAAATCTAATAGACGTCTAACCATAGCCCAAGAATAGACATCTAACCATAGCCCAAGAATAGACTATAGTCAACAATTAGACGGCTATTGAACGACTACATTTATACGTCTAATAGGCAGTGCATATGGGTCTAGGCTAAAACAAGGCTAAATTTGGGCTGTCAGTGAAAATCTAATAGACGTCTAAATGTAGCCCAAGAATAGACTAGTCATCAATTAGACAACTATTAAACGACTACATATACATGCAATAGACAACAAAATGGTTAAAAGATTCTTTTCACTCAAATATAACAGGTTCACATAAATAACAAGCCATTCCAAAAAAAAAACATATATAAAAGGCTTTATTTAGCAAAAGAACAACATTACGTAACTTCAAAACATAAAAATTACCACACCAATATTAAAATTAAAAATATAAAATTATTTTAACATGAACAACTTAAGATAATAAAATAGAAAACTCTGTTGCTGCTGGGAAGTTGGTCATCACAGCATCTGCCAAATAAGAATAAAATAATTAGCACAAGAAAAGCATTGTTGAAAGTACATGTACGTTTTGTGTGTGTGTGTGTGTGTGTTCTTGTGTTCTGTTTAGGTTTTAATGCACATCGGAGCTATTTGCATTATTGATATACTGGCGGATACTTTTTAGATTTGCTTATTTTATATAGCCAATCATTTGTATTTTTATGCTGTATTATAAAATTAATTTGAAAGTTTCAAACTGGAATTAATGAAGGCATTTTGAATGAAACTTCATCTTACTTTGCTTGTACAATAACAAACATTATTCTACTCTATTAGCTTATGCTCGCCAACAAGCCAATGTTCAGACAAATTCAATTTTATAATTTATATCAATGATGGACTTTGTCAAAGACAAGAGATTTAGTGAGGAAATGCTATTTTTATATCACAATGATCTAAAGAAAAGAGCCAAATATAATTGTGGCTTTCATAACACTTTATAATAGATTGCATGTGTTTCATGTTTACAGCTTTGGATTCAGTAACGTTAGGCCTACACGTGCATGGACCATGACACACCCGCTAAAATGTCACGATTCCAACAACACATGATAACAAATAATTTATCTAAAAAATTAACACGTCAAAATGAAAACACAGATGCTTAAAAGACAAAAGTGGGAATGTATTTTACCTGTTGTCGTCGACCGTCAGCTGAATGCAATGCTCTGCCTCGTTTAAAATATTTGAGAATGGTCGATCGCGTGACCGGTGATCTGTGCTATCAAGACTCGCGTTGTCAGCAGTCATGTCTCAGTAGGGCTGTTGCCATCTAGCGGTTGAGAAATGTAATTGCATTTTTATTTAATTTAAAATGAAAAACAGTCAAATAAAACCGTAGATTTTTAATTAATGTGTGACTGTGACAGCAAACATGAAGCTGCGTGGGTGAAAAACAAGAAAACAATTTTAAGATTTATTTTGGCAATAGCCTACTAATCGCTGGTCTAAATCAGGGCTATAGCTAAGCCGTTAAACGTAGACCTCTGATTGCCTCGATTTCGCCAGTGGGCTAAAAGCAGACTGCACATAGCCCATCCAATTCAGAGGATCGTGACTACAAATCGACCATGTCATGATATGACACTGGCACCTTGTAGATATGTTTACCAATGCGAACATGATGGGATATCAACTATCTCATGCGTTGCCTGCCCAACAATTCATTAAAACGACAATTAATCAGTTTCGACTAGAAGTGGGCTATAAATAGCCGGACAGACTATACGAGCTAGATCGCGTCTTCACACAGCCTACACATAGAAAATGTCAAAGAAATCAAACCAAACACCTTGTAATCACAGTTGACTTTGCTTACATGATGGAATATAATACATTTTGCAAGTTATTTTGGAAAAAATACATTTAGCCATGATTCAATGTTATTTTGGCTAGAAGTGGGTTACACATAGCCGGACTATATCGGGTCTCTATTTAACCTAGACGGTGAAATGAGGGCTATTGCTTGCTGGGTTGTCTCTTCATAGTTTGCAAGAGACATTTAATAAACTGAGCGTATTTGATAAACTGAGCATAGCCTATGCATCTATCAATATATATAGGCTAACCTCATTCTTTTTAATGATCGGAAGAACGCGTATCGACCACCGTTACAGTACAATATGCATGTATGTCCATTTAAACTCGATTTTGGGTCAAATATGGATTATATCATGACACTGGCAAGAATATGGTTACATTTAAAGATGTTGTGCCAAGCATGAGAATGCTACGTTCAGCTGCTTTTGAAATAACATGTTTTTTTCCACTTCCTGAAAAGTAACCGTTTTGGACATACGTGAGTTTCATCGGGCAGCGACGATATATTAAAGATACTAAATCAGGCATGTACTGGCCATCGGGACTACCGGGAGATTCCCGGTGGGCCGCGGTCTGGTTGGGCCGGCGGCCCGGCGCGTTATGTATTTTGTTTTTAAATCATTATTAATTGTAAATATATTCTATCGTAAGTATATTGTTAAATTGTCCAATTCCGGACTTATGCGTCTCTCTCATGAAGCCGCATGAAGCTGACGCGAGCTAAGAGACTGACAGGTCTGACACTGGCCAATCGGAATCAAGTTCAGATTCTAGACCTGAGAAGCGGCCGCTTACACCGTGTCCTAACTACACACGACTCCGCGACACGCGATAAAAGGTATCTTTTCCATGTAAATCAGAGTTTTTGTCCTAACCAGACGCGACGGCGACATGCGAAGTTTCTAATTTAGAAACGTTCCTATTTCTGCGACGTCGCGGCTGACAGAATGAAGAAATTACACTGGTTATGAGTACACATTATTTATTTTTAGTTAAAAATAGGTCACTGTGCCACAAGCCATAACGGATAATTTACCTCAGATTTTGAAAGCATGTAATATTATAGTGTTCAAAATGAATTCTATGCAAACATACGACTGTATTTCATAACAACGATAACTTGAGGCAGATGCCACCAAATGTGTTAAAATAAATGAATTAATTGCTGGACTTAAGTGAAAAGGAAAGCCATTTAATGACCATAGCACATAGTTGATGTGAAAAAATGAGTATTTTGCATATAAATATGCACATAAATACATATTTTTTCAATTTGTATCCCTGAAAGTGCCTGGCAGAAGCCTATACTGTCTGTGTCATAAATGTGAACATAATATTATCTACTGTCTGTGTAATAAATGTGAACATAATATTGTAACAGAATATTCTTATGCTATATTATATAAACTATATTTCATGAGGTGAAACATCACTGCCAGGAGCTACAGAATATATATTTCTGTAGGTCCTCACCGTGATGTTGCACTTCATGAAATATATGTAGTATAGCCTAAGAATATTCTATTAGAATATTAAGTGACACATAAACAAGCCCTTCAGCACACTTCTTTTTGACAGTCAAAGCGGGGGTTATGTTTTTGCACGTCATGTAGAATAACCCTAAAAGCACCAAGGTGGCGGTGCCACCGGCTTTATATATATATATATATATATATATATATATATATATATATAAATATAGCTGCGAGCAGCGATTGCGGGCCAAAGCCGGCGGTACCGCCATCCCGGTGCCTTTAGGTAACTAAAGGCACCGGGGTTGCGGTGCCACCGGCTTGGGCCCGCAATCGCTGCTCGCAGCTATATTTAAATATTGTTTTTCCATTTATCCTTTGGTTTTTAACTACACACGTCGCTAACCCCTGACAAAAACATGGAGTTTGATTTACTTGAAAAAGGCAAGCTAGTTTTTTTCACTCAGAAAATGCTAGTAAATTTACAAAGATTTGCCAAGTAAAAACTTAAACATATTTATCAGTAGCTTTAATTAGAAATCTTTAAGTTAAATTTACTTGGAATATTGAATTAAGTAAACTTTACAAAAAATAAGTAATTTTAACTTGGCTAGTAAAAGGTTGATTATTATCGATTTCCTTTGCATTACATTTCACTAAAACAATAATATTGAATTTATTAGTCATTTATGGTATGTGCTTTACTTAGATCATCTAAGTAATTTATATATACATCATGTCAGATGTTAAGCATAATGTGAATGCAAAGAACTCAATACTTGCTAGACAATACACAATGGCGGTAACATTTAATGGGTCGTTTGTTTGAATGTGTCGTTTTAAGCAAACAATTTACCCGAAATGTCACAAAGTGGCAAGTTCCTAATACTGACAACAAAAATCAATGATAAAACAGTGTAAATACAGCTGGAAACCAGTGAAAAATGAACATCATTAATTATTCAAGGTCCAGTGCATGATGGGAACCCCACTATCAGAAAAGTTGAGTAATTTTTACTTAATTTTGTTGAGTTGATATTTACACTTTCATTTCTACTCGCTTGAATTAAGTAGGCTACTAATATGGAATTTATTTATTTTTTCTACGTTTACGTTTTGGAATTTGTTTTTTTTATTTCTTGCCTGAACTAACTTTTACATGTAAATTACATTGTATTTTTTCACTAGTATTTCCTAGTATTTAGTATTTTTCCAGTTGCTTTACCAAAGCTCATTCAAAAACGGCTCAAGATCCCTCACACGAATCCCAATTATCGCCGAGATAAAATCAAAAATCCTTTGATTTCCCACAGAAAACTTTCACTGCTCACTTGCTGCAGAAATGATTTCAAATGTTTCTCCCAAAAATCCTTAATAAAAATAAACATCTGAGAAGCAGGAGACTTCAAAAGACACAGGACAGTCTCTCGTGCTGGTCATTCACAGCAGAGGTCTCAACTCTGAAATATGCAAGCGCCGCACGCGATTCTGATATAAGACCCGAATCACAGCGCTTTCCTTCTGCTACACGCGCAGTCAGCACTGCTAGATTAACACAGAGAAACCAGCAGCACAGCACCTTTAATAATGCATACTCACTCATGCATATTCTTCGCATCTTGTCAAGCACGGCGGAATTAAACATGTTTATCATCTCAAAAACTGACACGTTTTACACTGGCGTTCTTTATCGAGCCACGGCTGAATGGCCATTTCACTCGCGCCACGGACAGAACTCATCCCGTTATAATTCCAGACGGATACTTATGCGGGCAAAAACGGTGCTGGGACATCCATTCTGTCAGACCTGTGATTAAATGGGCAGTGCTGACAAAGTGGAGGACAGTGAAGTAATCAGCAGCATATTCTCCAGGACGTAATTACACGTCTCATTCCCATCGCACTTAAACACTTCGGAGGATGACGTGCAAAGCGCAAAGATTTACATTTAATGTGCTCAGCAGACGATTTCCCTGGAGAAACACAAAGAAATCGTCCGGGTAGTAGATTTCTGCGTTTCTTTCACTGAATTACGCTCGATAAAAACTTCTGGATGAGCCCGTGTCGACGCGGCAGGGCGAAACGACGAAGAAGTGGGTCACTTCGCTGCAAAACAATCGTTTTGGGATTGAGCAATTCATTTGAGATTTAAAGTGTCCTGCAGGAAGGAAAAAATCACAAATGAGATCTCTTTAATGTCTTAATCATTTCTCCTCCCGCTGTGAGATCATGGAGCCAATGGACGTTTTGCTGAAACAGTAATGTCTCAGAGTTTCAAAAAAGGTTTCTAACGTCGCCAAGATCTGTAATCTATGGAAGCTTGTTTCCGCCACTGAATAAAAAAATAACATAGATAATGGCGACTTTTTATCTCACAATTCTGACTTTTTTTCTCACAATTACGAGTTTACGTCTTGCATTCATGACTTTATAACACATAATTGCGAGTTTATATGTCGAAATTCTGACATCTTTTCTCTGAATTGTGAGATATAAACTCACAATTGCGACTTATCAGGCCAATTTTAAGGGGAAAAAAAGACTAGTCTATATCTCACAATTCTGACATCTCGCATTTCTGACTTTATATCACGCAATTGCGACTTTATATCAAGCAATTCTGACTTTATAACTCGCAATTCTGACTTCATAACTCGCAATTCTGACTTTATAACTCGCAATTCTGACTTCATAACTCGCAATTCTGACTTTATAACTCGCAATTCTGACTTTATATCTCGTAATTCTGACTTTATAACTCGCAATTCTGACTTTATATCTCGCAATTCTGACTTTATAACTCACAATTCTGACTTTATAACTCGCAATTCTGACTTTATAACTCGCAATTCCGACTTTATAACTCACAATTCTGACTTTATAACTCGCAATTCTGACTTTGTAACTCGCAATTCCGACTTTATAACTCACAATTCTGACTTTAAAACTCACAATTCCGACTTTATAACTCACAATTCTGACTTTATAACTCGCAATTCTGACTTTATATCTCGCAATTCTGACTTTATATCAAGCAATTCTGACTTTATATCTCACAATTCTGACTTTATATCAAGCAATTCTGACTTTATAACTCGCAATTCTGATTTTATATCTCACAATTCTGACTTTATATCAAGCAATTCTGACTTTATAACTCGCAATTCTGACTTTATAACTCGCAATTCTGACTTTATAACTCGCAATTCTGACTTTATATCTCGTAATTCTGACTTTATAACTTGCAATTCTGACTTTATATCTCACAATTCTGACTTTATATCAAGCAATTCTGACTTTATAACTCGCAATTCTGACTTTATATCTCACAATTCTGACTTTATAACTCGCAATTCTGACTTTATATCTCGCAATTCTGAGAAACAATGTCACAATTGCGAGAAGTAAACTCGCAATAGTGAGAAAAAAAGTCCGAATTGTGAGATAAAAAGTCACAATTACCGTTTATATTTTTCATTCTATGGCGGAAACAAGCTTCCATAGTAATCAACAGTCAGACCTCTCAATATGAAGTCAAACATTAGTCCAAAAGCAAAGAGCTGAACTGCATGAGCAAATTGCAAAATGCTGAAACCCTCAAAACATCATGTCAATGCAAAGACCTCAATATTTGGTAGACAATACACAATGGCGGTAACATTTGATGGGTTGTTTTTGTGTTTGAATGTGTCATTTTGAGCAAAAAATGTACCCGAAATGTCACCAAATGGCAAGTTCCTAATACTGACAACAAAAATCAATGATAAAACAGTGTAAATACAGCTGGAAACCAGTGAAAAATGAACCTCATTAATTATTCAAGGTCCAGTGCATGATGGGAACACTATCAGAAAAGTTGAGTAATTTTTACTTAATTTCATTGATTTGATATTTACACTGTCATTTCTACTCGCTTGAATATGGAATTTACTTAGTTTTTTTTATTTCTTGCCCGACCTAACTTTCACATGTATATTACTTTTTTTTTTTTCAGTAGTATTTACTTCACCAAAAAATCATTTTTTTCAGTGTATATTGCTACATTTAGAGTCCAGTGTTTAGCGTAATTTTAATTTTAAATCAGTGTAAATAACCTCTGCCCACACAAGGGCATTGACACAAATTTCCCAATTCGATTCGATTTGGATTCACAAGCTTGCGATTCAATTCGATTTCGATTCGATTCAATATTGATTATTTTGGATATCGGTTCCCATAAATGGCAAATTTTCTCACGGAAATCAAATCTCTGAACTAATGCTGTAAACTATGGGAGTCTAGTTGTAGCTTCATTAGCCTAATATGAAGGTAATAATGAACTGTTTTAGCTATATAAACAATTAAATTACACTTTATTTCATTTTTATAATAATAAGATCATATGAAATATAAACATTTAAATGGTGGCTGTCATAAAAACTTGCCAGATTTATTCAAATATGCATTAAATATTGAAGAACATTAAGATTATAATGCATATGTAATATGGTGTATATATTTATCAAAATGCTCCTCTCTAGAGTTATATTTTCGAGCTGACTAACGAGTTTATGTGGGTTTTCTGAGGTAAATATGACGATACATTGATTCCAAGCTGTTTAACTGACGTCTTTCCACGGTTGAAACGCTGATTGAGTGAATCAATGTGTCATGATCTGGATTTGGATCAGTTGTCCTCTATCTTTAACACACTTTCAGATGCTCATTCATGTTTATTTGGCGCTGTGACTGGTATTATTAAGCCGGAAGAGAGATCAGCGCTGCTGCTTCTCCAGAGCGATCTCACGCCACAGCGACAAAACCTTATTTATGTTTTTGAATTTCTAAAGAAAATGGACGTAATTTGAAAATTGACACTTTGTTTCATATCAATAGTAACAAAGGACAAAGATTATTGCGATTTTTTGATGTGCACATGCAGCCGCAAATGAAACAGGATGACTAATCGATTCTTGAGATTTAAGAATCGATATCGGTTCGTAAAAATGAGAATCGATTAATATCGAGAAATCGATATTTATTCCCCAGCCCTAGTAAGCTATCACAAAAGAATAAATGAAAGGGCTCTGGACTGTGTTTAAACCCTGGTCTCCAACATCTCAGGTTTCCTGCAGTCGATTTTCCTCCGACTGAGGGATTGACGTACCGGAGATCAGGGGAACGGATTGAACCGCTGCCAAAATCACATCCTCTAATCTCTGAGCTTGAGAGAGACTGGCCTTATCTCGCCTGGATAAGTGCTATTGTTAAACCCTCAGAATCATCCCCAATTTACAGCGGTCCAGTCGGCAGGCCTGGGATTCTCATGGGGTTTTAATACCCACAATCTTCAGATGTATATCTGGGTTTGTGTTGCACTAATCCTGCAGTAATACAGCAGATTCATGTTTTATGCTAATATCTGCGCACTCCAGATCATAACTACAAACTGACAGATCCTTGCACAACATTTTGGTTTTGACAGATGTATATGCAAACATTAGGTTGCATGCACTTTTCATATGAGATTATAGTGAATCTATTGAGTGCTAATATGTACATTTTAAGCATTAATATGTACATTTTAGGTGCTAATAAGTACATTTTAGGTGTTAATATATACATTTTAGGTGCTAATATGCACTTTTTAGGTGTTGATATGTACATTTCAGGAGCTATTATGTCCATTTTAGGTCCTAATATATACATTTTAGGTGTTAATATGTACATTTTAGGTGTTAATATATACATTTTAGGTGCTAATATGTACATTATAGGTGCTAATATGTACTTTTTAGGTGTTGATATGTACATTTCAGGAGCTATTATGTCCATTTTAGGTCCTAATATATACATTTTAGGTGTTAATATGTACATTTTAAGTGTTAATATATACATTTTAGTTGTTAATATGTACATTTTAAGTGTTAATATGTACATTTTAGATGCTAATATGTACATTTAGGTTTTAATATGTACATTTTAGGTGCTAACATGTACATTTTAAGTGTTAATATGTACATTTCAGGAGCTATAATGTCCATTTTAGGTCCTAATATGTACATTTCAGGTGCTAATATGTACATTTAGGTGTTAATATGTACATTTTAGGTGTTAATATGTACATAGGTGCTAATATGTACTTTTTAGGTGTTGATATGTACATTTCAGGAGCTATTATGTCCATTTTAGGTCCTAATATGTACATTTCAGGTGCTAATATGTACATTTTAGGTGTTAATATGTACATTTTAGTTGTTAATATGTACATTTTAAGTTTTAATATGTACATTTTAGATGCCAATATGTACATTTTAAGTGTTAACATGTACACTTCAGCAGCTAATGTGTCCATTTTAGGTGCTAATATGTACATTTTAGGTGCTAATATGTCCATTTAGGTGTTAATATGTACATTTTAGGTGCTAAAATGTACCACTAAGGTACCAATATGAAGCGTTTGGGTACAAAAGTGTACCTTTTGAAAAGCATGTTCCTCGTTAAAAATGTCTCATGAAAATACACCCTGATTTCAGTGCATTAAACGAATAAAACACATAACAAACATCTAAATGACCCCAATAAACGGAGTGATCAACATATTCATTTTTTGTTTTAATTCCAATAAAAAAAGTTTTCATATTATTATTAATAATTAAATATCAACAATATTTTCAAGTGACATATAAAATTACAAAATGTATTATATTGTAAACACTTTACATCGAGGTTAATATTAGCTAATGTATTAGCTAAAATAATCTATCAATCAGCAATATATTTTTTACAGCATTTAAAAATCTTTATTAACACAGTACATTAACTCATTTTAACAGATATAACTTATGGTTTTAAATATGTAGTTTATGTTGTAGGACCAAAGATTAATAACAAATGAACTTTATTGTAAAGTGTTTCAATATTTAATATAACGTATATTTAAAGTTTGAGAGCAGGATATAATAGCAATAGCATAATAGTACATTTATCTGTCTTTCTATTGTATCTGACTCATATTGTGAGTGTGTTTAATGTATGATTGTGTCAGATTTCTCCAGGAGAACGAAAGCTTCCCGGCAAACACACTTTCATGCTCTGAGTCTGACAGCCGTTTGATGTTTCGGGAGGAGAGACGATCTGTGGAGAATGCAGCGTTCATGCATCTCAAACTTTAAAGCTTTCTCCAGACGAAACCTGCTGCGCACAGACTCGGAGAAAACATTTAAAGCAACAGTCCACACAAACATGACACTTCTGATATTATTCACTCGCCCTCGTGTCAAAGCGGAGCTTCACATTCGCTGTAATTGCGTGGAAAAGAGCAAGCAAGAAAGAAAGTCTCCCAGTTTTAGAAGTGAATGTAGATGTGTGGGTGAACTATCCCTTTAACGTACTGCTTATGCAAGTCAACCTGGCCTCATTTCTCAAGTGTTTTTCCATTTATGACTGTTAGCTGTTGTTTTGATGTTTGCTTCTTTTTATCGCACAGCTCTCGCTCTGAAGCAAGAAACGCTCGCAGATACAGAACA
Source organism: Cyprinella venusta (assembly GCA_038021265.1). Lineage (NCBI taxonomy): Eukaryota > Metazoa > Chordata > Actinopteri > Cypriniformes > Leuciscidae > Cyprinella > Cyprinella venusta. Next base: position 1,642,913 of record CM075875.1, on the reverse strand, counting down.
GACACTTTCCTGAGGACCATTACCAACACACACACACACACACTGATGCAGAATATCCCACTGGAGTGCAGACGATACGCAGAAATGTGTGGAAAACAGATATATTACATTCATATTTTGGGTTATCTGCAACCTTTCTGTCGATTTCCACTGAAAATAAGTTTGCAGTATTGAACTTACAATGCCTAGCAAACTGCAACACAAACTTGTAAAGTTATTTTGAAAGTAATTATAACGCATGCCATGTTGGGAAGAGTGTGATTACAAAAATTATGAAAAGATGACAGAAAGTGTGGATGTAACTTTAATGCATCTATTACTATGCATTGAGTAAATGCCACTTAGAGAGATTCATTACAACAAATGGATTAAAATTTACAGCAAATTCCACGCACATTTGCTTTTCAATCCTCTATTTTATTGTATTGATATTTTATTTAATTATTATTGCTTATTAAACTGAGGGGTGACTGAAATCTGTGGGAAAATAACACAAAATACTTTTTAAAAAGCTATTTTTTGTATTATTTGCATGCTATTTTCTATGTATTTATATTTAAAATGTTTATATTTTCAGTTAAATTTTTATTCTAGTCTAATTTTGTTAAGTGCTTTTAACAGTTTTGTTAGTTTACCGTAAATATTGCAATTTAGCTTTATTTTTATTTCAGTTTAGTTTTAGCAATTTTATCATTTTTTGAATTTGAGTGTTTATCTAATATCAGTATTATGATAGTTAACTAAAACTACTTGAAATACTTTTTTAGCTGAAAAAAAAATTAATTATTTGAAAATTATTTCAAATAATTTAAAAATTATTTAAAAATAAAGAAAATTATTATTTGATCAACTAAAAATAACTACAACTAAAATAAAATTAATAAAAACTATTTAGACGCATTAAAAAAATATGTGGGGCGTAATAAATAACAAAAGCACAATAAATTAAATAAATGCGAAATATTGATCATTTAAAAGTTTTAACAGAAGCTTCCATTGTAAAATTCATCCGTTTCTTTTAAAATGCTTCTATATTTTTGTTGTTGTTGTCAAAGGTCATGTGCCAATCAAAACATGGTATTTAATCATTTCTTCATAACCTAAGACCGGTAAAATTACATTAAATGTACCATGAGATCTATATAGTACGGAAACTTTCTGTTAAACATTAACAGCTTTGCACTAGCATTTCTCCCGTTAAAATCACGATTATTTTTTCCAGTGTTTCCGGTCGGGATAGAGGCCTGAAACGTGGGTCGGTGTTTTTATCTTTGGCGAGTGAAACTGTGCTGTGTGAGGAAGAGTTCCCTCCTCTTCTCCTGATGCTTAATGTCTGCGCTGCCCTTTTCAACCGGGTCTGAAACACTTAGCATGAAAGCACTAATCGCATCGCTCCGGGCCGTTTCAAGGTCCTGCTGTCTTTATTCTGCAAACACATGCAAACTTCTTTCTGCTGTGTGTGTCCCACGGCTCAAAACGCCGGAGAATCGTGGGAGTTCTTGAAAAGCATACTGTACATGATTTGGCTGACCTGCATTTCTAAACCAGTCGTGTGTGAATGAGACCAGTAGCGCTCTCTCTGTCCACGAGTCCAATGATCGTTCTGTGTGATCGATCGGTGTAAGTGCACCGGTGAAACGGGCCGTTCAAAGCTCATCTCAGACAGGAGAGGAAGCAACTCAATTGTGCGCGTTGTGATTTTAGTTGGGCAAATGTTTCGTTTGCATTTCCATTTTTATTGCTGTCTATTCCAGGCCATTGCATAGACAATATAAAAGCAAGCTTGAACCAATTTGCTAAACATTTCCATTAACATCCCAACCGCATAATGAATGGTTGTCCATTTAAAAACGCATAAATCCCATCACATCAGGGATCAGCAAGCCGGGACCATGAAGTTAGGTCATTTGTATTAACGTTATGGAGCAGAAGTCTGACTCTGATTGGCTGAACAATTCATAATAAACCCTGTTTAAGCAGCTCTACAGCATTAGAGGAAGACATCGAGTCTATTCTCTTTGACTCAAGCAAACAGGTGCACATTAATAATGGCGATTTAAATACTGGGTTGTTTTAACACAATTTTCAGTCAAATATGGACAAACTGTTCAAATGTTAAAAATGTTCATTTAAAAATGTTTAAAATGAATTTAAAAATGTAACCCAGCCATTGAGTTTGTCCACGTTTGACCCAATGTTGGATATATCAACATGTTTCTGCACCAGTAAATGCCTCTAAAGTATTTTCAGAATAGAATAGAAACAATACTCTAAACAATGCTGGGTTGTTTTAACAAATGTTGGGTTAAAAATGTTCATTTAAAAATGTTTTAAAAATGAATTTGAGTTAGGTCATTTGTATTAATGTTATGGAGCAGAAGTCTGACTCTGATTGGCTGTACAATTCATAATAAACCCTGTTTAAGCAGCTCTACAGCATTAGAGGAAGACATTGAGTCTATGGTCTTTGACTCAAGCAAACAGGTGCACATTAATAATGGCGATTTAAATGCTGGGTTGTTTAAACACAATTTTGAGTCAAATATGGACAAACCCAAACATTGGGTTAAAAATGTTCATTTAAAAATGTTTAAAATGAATTTAAAAATGTAACCCAGCCATTGAGTTCCATATTTGACCCAATGTTAGATATATATCAACATGTTTCTGCACCGGTAAATGCCTCTAAAGTATTTTTAGAATAGAATAGAAACAATAATCTAAAACAATGCTGGGTTGTTTTAACCCAAATTTGGGTCAAATATGGACAAACCCAAATGTTGGGTTAAAATGTAATTTCAAAGTTTAACCCAACTTCAACTTTCACTTTTAACTGTACATTTTTAATTGCATTTTTAACCCAACAATTGGGTTTGTCCATATTTGACCCAAATTTGGGTTAAAACAACCCAGCATTGTTTAGAGTATTGTTTCTATTCTATTCTAAAAAATACTTTAGAGGCATTTACTGGTGCAGAAACATGTTGATATATCCAACATTGGGTCAAATAAGGAACTCAACAGCTGGGTTACATTTTTAAATTCATTTTAAACATTTTTAAATTAACATTTTTAACCCAACATTTTTGTATAATATGTTTATTTTGTATAATATGTTTCCATATTTGACTCAAATTTGGGTTGAAACAACCCAGCATTTTTTTTAGAGTGAATAGATAGATAACTTAAATAATATAAACTTCGATAGTAGAAATAGTAAGAATTGCAAGTTTGAGTTGAATTTGAAAATATTTCAAAAAGCAATTTGCATCAGTTGATACTTTTAAAAAAAAGCCTAAACTGAATATCCCAAACGTTTGTGTGTGTGTTTATCCGTCCTATTAGCTGTCTTCTATCTCTGGTCTTGTTTTTACGTCAAAAAAGTATAATCCATGCTAGTTGTATGTATAAAAAGAAAGTTCCAATGGTGTTTGTCAACATCAGTGGTGTATCCATGCTTTCCACACAGAGCAGAGGATGCTGGGTAAGACATGTGTCAGGTCTCCATCTCTCCCCGGTGTGTGTTGTCGAGTGTGTGAGTATGAAAGCCCAGAGATCAGGAGTGACGGAGATCCTCCTCCTCATAAACTCCGCTGTCATAAACGCTTCCGTCGTCAGGCGGTGTGTGGCGGTCCTGAGGCGGTTGCCAGGCAACCGGCGCTACATTGATATGCGAGTTGGAGGGAATCAGGGGAAGCCTCCTGACTCTGGAGCCTCAGTGTTGGTGCGACTCCAACACACACACACACACACACACACGCACAGCCGGGCGCTCGAGGCGTCGAGTCTCAAAAACTGGAATCCTCTCTCACTTTTCCTGCTATTGCACTCTAAGGCACTTCATGTCCTAGTTTTTATGGGGTTTCAACCACGCCTGAACATAAAGGTGCGCTCATTTTGGGAATCCAAGATTGGGAATTTCACGGTCAGTCGTGTGGATTCGCAGAATTGACCCACAAAGAGCTCGGTTTGAGAGGGACTTCTCTTGTGAGCTTATTCTCCATCCACCAAATTTGGCCGAGAATTTGTCCAAGACGGGATAGCTCATCGAGTTTGGCTAATTAAAGACGGAGATAAAAACTTAGCACGTGATTAAACCGCCCTCTCTCTCTCTCATCGGCTCACCTCTGGCTCACGGACGGAACAAAGAGCGAGAGGAGAGAGAGTGTTTCACACAAGCTCAACTCGGGAAGAAGTGAGATGAAACTGGGCAGGAGAACACTGAAGCGCCGTGGGAAGCTCAGCCACTCTCCGTGATTCGGGATCTCCCTCCGGGATAAAGGATGAGGGGATTGGACTTCTCTCCGAGCTTCCAGGGACGTGTGTACGCCTGGGAGAGAGCATCCCGCTCAGCATGTCCGATGCTATGCTCCTCCTGATGCTGTGCAAGGTAAGCTCCATCCCAGAGGATCCTCCAGAGCACGCAGGAGTGCAAGCCGAGAAATCACCAGCAAAACTTTGTTTATGAAAATGCATGCATTACAGCTGTGGCATTAAATGCTGTAAAACAAGAGCGTAGATTGATAAAGTGATGGGTTGGACACATTTAATTTTAAAGTGACGTCGTTACATAATACAGGTGCACTCTAAAAAATGCTGGGTTGATTTAACCCAACTTTGGGTCAAATATGGACTAACCCAGCAGTTGGGTTAAATTTTTACATTACATTTTTAACCCAACATTTCGGGTTTGTCCATATTTGACCCAAAGTTGGGTTAAAACAACCCAGCATTTTTTAGAGTGTACTTACTATAGAGTCACAGTTTGGTTTTACTTGTAGTTATGAAGAATCTACTGTTGTTATTCCTATACACTGGGTTGTTTCAACCCAAATTTGGGTCAGATATGGACAAACCCAAATGTTGGATTAAAAATGTAGTTAAAAAATGTACAGTTGAAAGTGAAAGTTGAAGTTGGGTTAAATTTTTAAATGACATTTTAACCCAACATTTGGGTTTGTCCATATTTGACCCAAATTTGGGTTAAAACAACCCAGCATTGTTTAGAGTGTAGTAAAAAATATTACAGTAACCTGGTTGCCTTAAAATTTGAAGTTCATTGAAATGAAAAAAAAAATGTGCTAATACAATGAAGGAGATTGACTTTATCATCAGAAACTCAAAATCTGAACTACGTAAATTACACTCTAAAAACGCTGGGTTGTTTTAACCCAACTTTGGGTCAAAAATGGACAAATCCAAACGTTGGGTTAAAAATGTCATTAAAAATGTTAACCCAATGGCTGGGTTTGTCCATATTTGACCCAAAGTTGGGTTAAAATAACCCAGCAATTTTTAGAGTGTATTTAAATTTATTTGACAAAAGAAAAAAAGTTGTGATTACAAATCATGAATATATTTTTTTACAGTGAACGTGAAACTACGTTACCTTAAAATAAATAAAGAAATAAATATTTGACCCAAATTTGGGTTAAAACAACCCAGCATTGTTTAGAGTGTAGTAAAAAATATTACAGTAACCTGGTTGCCTTAAAATTTGAAGTTCATTGAAATGAAAAAAAGAGTTAATACAATGAAGGAGATTGATTTAATCATCAGAAACTCAAAATATTATGTTAACTACATAAAAAAAAATAATAATAATATATGTAAAAAATTAAAAAAATATAAAAATATGTAAAAAAAAAATATTTTCATGATTTGTAATCACAACTTTTTTTTCTTTTGTCAAATCAACTCAAATATATTTATATCAAATATATTATATTGGTTGCCTTAAAATTTTAAGTTCATTGAAATGAGTTAAAAAAAAATGAGTTAATACAATGAAGGAGATTGATTTAATCATCAGAAACTCAAAATATTATGTCATCTGAACTTCGTAAATTATTTGAGTTGATTTGACAAAAGAAAAAAAGTTGTGATTACAAATCATGAAAATATTCGTTTACAGTGAACGTGAAACTGCGTCACCTTATAATAAAGTGTTTCCATTCCTTCACATGAGAATAAAGTTACTGGACAGTTACACATCTGTTTTTTCATTACTTTAACTCATCAAAATAATTTCAATTATACGAAATTCAACTCGATTTTAAGTCACTATGTCATATGATTTCATTTAAATGAACTGAAAAAGAAATGTTGAAATGCCAATTTGATTATACTTCAAAATTTAAGGCAAAATTTGTTTTGTTTGAAAGTTAATATTTATTCTCATTACGGTAAGACTTTATTTGACAGTGTCATCGATACATATGATAAATTATGCATAATTACAGTACATGCAGACCAAACCTTCATCCTAACCCTACAGCAAGTACATGTAGTTCCTTATATGCATAATTACACTGTGATACTGACACCGTCAAATAAAGTGTAATCCTATTTATTGTAAAGTATAAGTTTGAGATTTACAAATGTGTGTTATGAGAAAGTCCTGGTGCGTTTGGCAGCATTATCGAAATCAATTTGACCGTATAAACACAGCTTGAGGAGCGTTTTCATCTGGCATGGATTAGCTCAGGAGTGTGTGTGTTTATTTGGGGGCTGTTTATTTGTACTCCATTTTAAATCAATGCCTACAGCAACACTGTCAGAGCAGGTTAATGTCTTCAAACATTTCATATGCCTGAAATAACTCGAGTGTGAAAAGGTTCGGCCGAGAGGTTCATGTATTCGGCTTAGGTGACATTTCTTCTGATCATGTGCACATGTTCAAAACCTCTGCATTATACACCATTGAACATGGACGCAGGGACACACAATCATCCAACTGACTAATAACGGCAGTTTCAGCTCATCTCATAGGTTATGCATTGAGATTCAGCTCTGGATTTTGTCATCATTGCGTTAAAAGCCCAGAAAGCCTGTTCATTATAAGAGTCTGCACATATTTTTGTCATGCAAATGCAGTCAGGCAGCAAAATCTTTCAATTTGTCTCCTGTCAGGCTGCTCTTGCAACTCGGTTGCATCAAGACTGGTTATGTTGGTTCGTGCCAGGAAATATAATATTTACCAATGCCAAGGAGTGGGAGAAACGTTTAATCTACAAAATGACTTCAGAGTACCTGAAATATGCATATTTAGGCAGTTAATAACACTGATGTGACAATAACAAACAAAATTCAAGGCAAAACTTTGTCTATGAAACTTCATGCATACAATTGAGGCACTTTCAAACTTTTGCTGATAATTTACTCACCCCCATGACATCCAAGATGTCCATGTCTTTCTTTCTTCAGTCGAAAAGAAATGAAGGTTTTTGATGAAAACATTCCAGGATTTTTCTCCATATAATGGACTTCAATGGGGACCAAACGGTTCAAGGTCCAAAAGAGAGTTTCAGTGCAGCTTCAAATGGCTTTAAACGATTCCAGACGATGAATAAGGGTCTTATCAGGGACCATTCGAGTCATGACTCGAAAAAAAGATTCGTTCATTTTGATAAACGAGTTCGAACAGGAGAGTCACGAACGCGCATCACAGAACAGAGCAAGGCGAGCATTTGAGCTTATAAAACTTAAACTTTTTTATTTATTTTTGAAATGAGCGATCGTTTCGCTTGATAAGACCCTTATTCATCGTCTGGAATCGTTTAAAGCCCTTTAAAGCTGCACTGAAACTCTCTTTTGGACCTTGAACCGTTTGGTCCCCATTGAAGTCCATTATACGGAGAAAAATCCTGGAATGTTTTCAACAAAAACCTTAATTTCTTTTCGACTGAAGAAAGAAAGACATGAACATCTTGAATGACATGTGAGTGAGTAAATTTTCAGCAAAAGTTTTTTTTTTTTTAAAGTCAACTACTCATTTAAATGCCGTAAAACACGAGAATATTAATATTAACAGCAAAAGTGATGTTAAAGGGAGGGTTCACAAAAAAAGTGAAAATCATTGACTTTCCATCAATACAAACCCTGAAACACAAAAGATAATATTTTGAAACACTAATTTATTTTTATTTATGTAAAAATGTAATCACATAATTCTGAGTTTGGTTGAACTCTCCATTTAAAGAGCATTAGTCCAGTTTTAAATTTCACTTTAGACTAAAAAAAAACATGCTAAAGAAAATATTGATCATCAATAGTGTATAGAAATGCTCTTTAGAATGAGAATGGAGAAAGAAAATAGAAAATGGGCTTCTGAATCACTAAACACAGGAGCGCTGGTCTCAGATGCTGAAGGTTTGTGTGATGTCCAGAGCTCATGAATATTTAAAGCAGAGAACGATGAGGCCTTTTATGATTGGCTCTGTGTTGCGAAACGACTCACGGTAACGCTCGAGCATCGCACTGGCCGAGTCATTCACATGAGGTGTAGCTTAAACACTCTTCTGATCTTCTGAAAAGAGCATCATCAGATGTATTTTTAGTCGTTTGCAACATCTGTCGCCACCGTTTGAATGTGCAACCCTCCAACAAAGAGCGTTTGCATCCATACTCAAATTGTGCAAAGAGAACCTGATGAGCAATGTTCCTGGACTAATGTCACATGGCTTGGCCAGCTCATTGTGCTGTCGTCCCAGCTGGCCAGTTGGTGAAGTGGTTCTGGCTGATCTCCAGTCTGTTCTTGAGCTCAGCGCAGCTGCTCTCTCTAGTGAAGCTGTTTCCAGACTCACATCTGACGCTCCAAACCTTCCCCAAACGTCTTCTATCGGCGCGACGCATGAGAGCGCATCTAGTATACAGTCAGAGGGTTTGAGGAAAGCCCTGTTTATGTGACGCACACTATAGAGCACACACAAACACTGAAAGAAAAAGATTCATTTGCTGATAACAATGATGTGCATTTTACGCAATTAAGTAATGCAGAGCTTTTTGAAAGTATTTTTTCTTCAGTCGAAAAGAAATTAAGGTTTTTGATGAAAACATTCCAGGATATTTCTCCATATAATGGACTTCAATGGGGACCAAACGGTTCAAGGTCCAAATGAGAGTTTCAGTGCAGCTTTAAACGATTCCAGACGATGAATAAGGGTCTACTCAAGCGAAACGATCGCTCATTTAATAAATAAATAACAAAGTTTAAGTTTTATAAGCTCAAACGCTCGCCTTGCTCTGTTCTGCAACTCTTCTGTTGGAACTCGTTCATCAAAATGAACGAATCTTTTTCCGAGTCAATTTTTTCGTGTCGTTCGTTGAACGAACCAAATGACTCGGAAAAAGATTCGTTCATTTTGATGAATGAGTTCGAACAGGAGAGTCACAAACGTGAGTTTAAAGCCCTTTGAATAGTTTGCAGTTTGCACTGAAACTGTCTTTTGGACCTTGAACCGTTTGGACCCCATTGAAGTCCATTATATGGAGAAAAATCCTGGAATGTTTTCATCAAAAACCTTAATTTCTTTTCGACTGAAGAAAGAAAGACATGGACATCTTGGATGACATGAGGGTGAGTAAATTATCAGCAAAAGTTTTTTTAAAAAGTGAACTCCTTTAAATGTTTTGTAAAGTACTCTCTTCTGCTCACCAACGCTGCATTTATTTGATAAAAAATGCAGTAAAAAGAGTAAAATATTATTGCAATTTAAAATATATGTTTTATATGTGAATATATAGTGAAGTGTAATTTATTCCTGTGATCAAAGCTGAATTTTCAGCATCATTACTCCAGTCTTCAGTGTCACATGACACTCATCATGCTTATAATCACACTCTTACAAACTATTCTAAATCAAACTTTCAGGGAAATTTATTTTTTTTTTTCCAGATAAAAACCGAAAAAGTCGTGGGACTGTTGTGGCGATTGTGTTTAGGCTTCATTTGTGAAAATTATCTTGATGGACAAAACGTTTTGATCACAGAGCTTGTTTTTTGCAATAATCTATAGTTTTTGTCTACAAATGTACGTCATCCCGACACGACTCTATAAGCTTCTAGAAATCCTATGAAAGATCTTTCCGGAGTAAACTGCAATTCCTACAGGATGCTTTGACTAGGGCATCTATTGTGTCTTTCACTTTCCAATATTCATGACAAAAGGACAGGCACATTGTTGTCCAGCCCTGTGGAGCGATTGAATGCCAAACCACATGAACGACTGCATTCATCATGAATCTGGACCGTGAATGAGTCTCCAGGGATCCCCAAATCACATCATCCCACAGTGGAGCCTGTCAATCTGCCATCAGACTTCTGGAGAGCTGCGGCCGCAGGATTTATTACACACAAGACACTTCAACTTTTGTTGTTGTTTTTACAAATAACAGATTTAAACGTCATTAATTTAATATAAAATGTCATTAAATATTTTTTTCTTAATATTTGTTCATTGGAAATATAGATGCACCAATATGAACATTTGGTCCAGTACCGATAACCGACAATTCATTATATTTGAAAGCCGATAACCGATAATTCGTTATATTTGAAAGCCGATAACCGATAATTCGTTATATTTGAAAACCGATAACAGATAATTCTTTATATTTGAAAGCCGATAACCGATAATTCTTTATATTTGAAAGCCGATAACCGATAATTCATTATATTTGAAAGCCGATAACCGATAATTCTTTATATTTGAAAGCCGATAACCGATAATTCTTTATATTTGAAAGCCGATACCGATAATTCATTATATTTGAAAGCCGATAACCGATAATTCTTTATATTTGAAAGCCGATAACCGATAATTCGTTATATTTGAAAGCCTATAACCGATAATTCATTATATTTGAAAGCCGATAACCGATAATTCATTATATTTAAAAGCCGATAACCGATAATTCATTATATTTAAAAGCCGATAACCGATAATTCTTTATATTTGAAAGCCGATAACTGATAATTCATTATATTTTAAAGCCGATAACCGATAATTCATTATATTTGAAAGCCGATAACCGATAATTCATTATATTTGAAAGCCGATAACTGATAATTCATTATATTTTAAAGCCGATAACCGATAATTCATTATATTTGAAAGCCGATAACCAATACATTGCAGACTACCCCTAAAATACAAAATATTTTTTTTATGAAATGATCCTCTAAATAAGAAACTAAACAGCCAGTAGGCGGCGCTACATGTCTAAATGAGTAAGTCAATGGCTGCGTCCAAAAACTTTGCAAAAAATGCAGCGTTTGCACTCGAAGAAATGCCATGAAACTGAGCTTTAGTGATAACTAAGCAAATATTTACTACATTATTAATATCTAGGTATAAATTACACCAAAAATAGAAAACAATTTCAAAAACAATTTTCAAAAAGCAACCGCTAACTTCAGACGCCATTTTTTTGTGACAGAAGGGAAAGCACAGGATTGTGGGATATGAAAGGCAGGGAAGGATGCATCTATGCTGCCTTCAAAGGTCCATCAGATGAAGATCTCAGGAGACACCGAAGCTAACTTTAGACTCATGCATTGACGCCTTCATACCTTAGGATGCATTGCATCCTCCGAAGGCAGCATTTCTATTCATTCAGTCATTCATTCGATTAGTTCAAATACATGATGCATTTTAAAAATGCTCATAAGAGTGAAACGATCCTCAACCATGTATTTATGCATGCATTTATTTGTCCACTGCATTGTTAGACAATTGAAGGACCACAAGTGTGCTCACAGTTAAAGAAACAATTTTTGTAAATTTTTTTGACTCCAGACAGCACACAACTCCAGCAAATTACAGTACGAAACTAGTTCACTGTACTTGTGATATTTGTAACATTTCTCCATTAATTATTAGAAAGCATAAATGCTAAATAGGGCCAGCAGCGCTAAATGCATATGTGCAAACAACATCTTTTTCCAGAGTTCAAGCACGTTTTTCAGCAGTTGATTATGTTTTATTCAGGGGACGATAGAAATGAATATATTTTTGATGAAAAATCTCTTTCATGCCTTTAATAAATCATTGCTCTGTAAAAGCTTGAGGAAAACCAGTGCAACTGAGCAGAGAAATGCTGCAGTGACCATTATGCTTATTAACGTCCTATAAGAAATTATATTTTATTTAAAATAAAAATAAAAAATTATTATTATAAAGATGATTGTATTTTATGTATTTTTTTATCATAAAAGTATTTAAATATTATAAATATTAACAATAATAATATTGAAAAAATAATTTATAATATTATAATAAAAATAATAATACATTAACATATTATATATATATAATTATTATTATTATAATTTTTTACTTAAAAAATATTTTTCAAGTAAAAAATTATAATATATATATATATATATATTATAATTTTTTACTTAAAAAATATATATATATATTATAATTTTTTACTTAAAAAAATTTAAGTAAAAAATTATAATAATAATAATAATATATATATATATATATATATATATATATATATATATATATATATTATAATTTTTTACTTAAAAAATTTTTAAGTAAAAAATTATAATAATAATAATTATATATATGTATATTATAATTGTTTACCTAAAATATATATATATATATATATATATATATATATATATATTGTAAGTAAAAAAATTATAATAATAACCACCAGTCATCGTGAACAATTATATATATATATATATACCAGTATATGCGGCTGTTTTATTTTGTTACTACACCGAAAACATTGGATACTACACTACACTTAAAAAAATCTAAATTCGATGATGTATTTTCTCTAGTAGATAACCTTTTGATGAGAGTGTGTTGATGTTTCCAAATCATGTTTTATTGCGTCACTAACATAATAACAAGTCTAAATATCGACTGATGGTCAGTTTTTGTGTGTTTTCCCAGATTGGTGTGAGAGGAAAACTGCAGACTTCTCCAAGGAAAATGGTAAACACTGCTCTAAGTGATGAGGAAAAGGGAATTCAAGACAAGGAAAGCAAGGAAGAATCCATTCTGGCCATGCTGGGAATCATCGGGACTATCCTCAACCTAGTCGTCATCATCTTTGTGTACATCTACACAACACTGTAAGATCCAGAACACACACAGGAGTCCCTTTCCCTCGGGACTCTAGGATCTGGGATGACTGGCGGTGGGATTCTGGCACGGGATAAACCGGCCGTTCCCCCTGTAAATGTGCTCTCGCATCGAGTTCACTCGCTCGTCCACAGGGAAATATGGAGGACAGATTCCCTTCAAACACAGACCTTACCATCCGGAACGCCATAACCTGTAAATATGCACGTCATTTCCATATTTCCGGATATTTCCTGCCAGAGAAACAGGAGCGTTTCTATGCATGGCTCGATCCACAGGACGTTCTCATTCAGATTAGATGTTTTAAGATTTCAGGTTTACTCTAACTTTATTTCAAATGTTGCTGTTTACAATAAATAGCTTATTATTAGACCAGAGTATTTACATTTTGTGAGGCATTTTAATACACCCTGATGACATTCTGTAGTTTGGCTGTAGAAAGGTTTCCGGCTAGTTTTGTTGTGTATTAAATTTGCTTATTTTTGTGCAATGCTTCTTATTGTTTAGTGCGGGTTTTTAAGACATGTGGGGTGTTATATTGAAATGTGATTTTCCTTAAAGGTGTTTCTTAAATGTGCGCAACTTTTAAATATATTGCTATTTCCTATTGTTTTGAATGCGAGAAATTTTGATAATAGTACAGTGGGGAAAAGCGATGTCCAAAGGGGAGATTTGTTCTTAAAGGAGTCGTCCACAAAAAACTTTTGCTGATAATTTACTCACCCCCATGATGTCCGAGATGTCCATGTCTTTCTTTCTTCAGTCGAAAAGAAATTAAGGTTTTTGTTGAAAACATTCCAGGATTTCTCCATATAATGGACTTCAATGGGGTCCAAACGGTTCAAGATCCAAATGAGAGTTTCAGTGCAGCTTCAACGGGCTTTAAATGTTTCCAGACGATGAATAAGGGTCTTATCAAGCGAAACGATCGCTCATTTAATAAATAAATAACAAAGTTTAAGTTTTATAAGCTCAAATGCTCGCCTTGCTCTGTTCTGTGATGCGCGTTCGTGACTCTCCTGTTCAAACTTGTTTATCAAAATGAACGAATCTTTTTTCCTGTCATTTGGTTCATTCAATGAACGAAATGAATGAATTGACTCAGGAAAAGATTTGTTAAGATAAGACCCTTATTCATCGTCTGGTGTCGTTTAAAGCCCTTTGAACAGTTTGCACTGAAACTCTCATTTGGACCTTGAACCGTTTGGACCCCATTGAAGTCCATTATATGGAGAAAATCCTGGAATGTTTTCATCAAAAACCTTAATTTCTTTTCGACTGAAGAAAGAAAGACATGGACATCTTGGATGACATGGGGGTGAGTAAATCATCAGCAAAAGTTTTTTTAAAAGTGAACTACTCCTTTAATGACCCTAAAAGTTCGATTAAACCATCAAAATGTGAGAATACAGTATATAAATATTTTAAATATTTTAATTATGAGGAAAGAACAAAACACTAAACATAAGGTAATTATTTGGCAAACTACAGCTATTAAAAATTCATAGACGAACAAAAAGCTCACAGGAAAAATACACACATCGACTAATCAGATATCAATATTTCATTGGTTCTCGCTTGCTTTTTGCATGTGTTCATAACTTCTTTGTATGACAGCCTGGCCAGAAATTATGTCCACACAATTTGTTCCATTGAGTTAAAATCACAAATAAATCAATAGACCCCAACCACAATATACTAGAAAAAAAAACACATTTTTCTTAACATTTGAATATGTCCAAAAGCGAAGATTTCCCAAAGCCGGACATCCCTTTTGTCCACCACTGTAAACTCAAACAGACTGTTGGATATACTACACTCATCATACTGTACGTACAGACAGTGTTGCCTTAATGATGATCGCCACATTGTCACATTCATCTCACATTTAGTTGCTTGTAGGTGCACAGAAGCATAAGCACATTTCATTTTTATTATTCTAGAAATTAAAGTTTTTTTTGATGCGATATTGTAATTTATAGCTTCTACATCTTATCTTAATACCAACATGAGACTGTACTAATGTTAATAAAAGCACAACAGCAGCAGGATATTTGCAGGATGAATGAATGTATATTATGTCAGTGAAGTATGTTTCTGATAATAAGACTATATGAAATCTAGATGTCAGTGCATAAAGTGCCTGTATTTCTGCAAGATATTCTCAAGCCGTTATGTTTAATAGCTAATCTTACTTTATAAGAGATATTATTATTATGAAGAAGCCCGTTCACACCATAGACGAAAACTATTAATAATGATATCGATAACTATAACCGATAGTTCTAAAGACGGTTCTTAATATTAGACGCTAATATCGTTATATTTATCTTTATAGTTCTTGGTGTGAACATGCTAGGGCTGGGAAACGATTAATCGCGATAAATCGCATCCAAAATAAAAGTTTTTGTTTACGTAATATATGTGGGTGCACTGTGTATAATTATTTTGTATATATAAAACACACACATGCATGTATATATTTAAGAAATATTTGCATGTATATACTTTATGTATATTTATTAGGGCTGTCAAACGATTAATCGCGATTAATCGCATTCAAAATAAAAGTTTGTGTTTACATAATATATGTGTGTGTGCTGTATCTAATTATTTTGTATATATATATATATATATATATATATATATACACACACATGCATGTATATTTAGGAAAAATAATGTTATTTATGTATAAAATAATCATATTTATATATAATATAAATTATATATAAATCTATATAGAGTATATACATGAAAATATTTCTTAAATATATACATGCATGTGTGTGCATTTATAAATATAAAATAATTATACACAGTGCACCCACATATATTATGTAGACACAAACTTTTATTTTGGATGTGATTAATCGCGATTAATCGTTTGACAGCCCTAATATTTATACATACATAAATATAAATATTTGATATATTAATAACACATTTTTCTTAAATATATGCATGCATGTGTGTGTATTTATATATACAAAATAATTATACACACTATGCACACATATATCATGTAAACAAAAACTTTTATTTTGGATGCGATTAATCGTTTCGCAGCCCTAGAACAAGCCTTTACAATATTAGTGTTTATCTATCTTTCCGTTCTTCTGTTTTGAAAAATCAAGGTGAAGTTTATAACACAGAATGTAGTTGAAGGTTTGATCATCAGATAAACTCTTTTCATGATCCGTGCATTTCATCGACACACTCTTCTTCTGTTTCAGTTGAATTTACTTTCACGTATATATCTATTAATATCTATGGATCAGCATTGGTACAGGGGCGATCTTGTCTAAAACTCTTTTCTGTATTTGAACATGTAATATTGCTACTTCTGATTTAGTAAAGATTGATAAAATAGTTGAAAAATGTTCTTTTCTCATTTCTTCATGTTGAATTAGACAAAGTGAAACACCATCAGGACTTTGCCCTTTTTCTCTTCAGTATTACGCACTGTTCTTTATGCATTTTGTGTAATTATGGGATGGGCGTTATGCACGGTCTCCTAGCAACAAGTCGTTTGCAGAGCAATTTTTAAAGAGTTTGGCCTCGCTGCCCATTTGATTTTTAAAGTTAAATGAAGCTGAATGTCCAAACTAAAATCTAATCTGAAGAACAGACCACAACAAATCTTTGGAGACCAAATAAACACTTCTTTGTGTGATTTACAAATGATCTTGTAATTCATTAGGGGGTTTTTAAGGCGGCCAGGAATAGACATTTTGAGAGGCGAGAGATCTAAAAACAGCTAAACGTCTCTCAGTATGTGAAATGATGCAGTGGAGCGAATAAACAATGCCGTGTGAAGATTCACAGCTGCAGAAACTCAAATGAGCCCAGGAGCCCTTTTCTCAGGCTTTGTTTTACCTGGATAAAGAGCGTCCAGATGCTGAACAAACAAAACCTTCAAGGTTTCTCAATTAACAACTGATTATTACTGCCAACAAACAACTACTGTTTGTGCAAGACTTTCATATGTCTTGCATATAAAACATGTAGGTCTACAACAAAGATGTTTTTTTCAGAAAGTTAGGATGGGTTAGAAATACAATTTAGATATACGAAACAAGTATTAGGCTGCAAATGCTTCACTTACTTCAGTTGGTGCCGATGGATTTTCATCTATTTAGGCGATGCTTTTGGGAAACACAACCCTGATCGAGTCATGTTTTACTGTTCATTAAAGTCCCCCTATTATGCTATTTTAAATGGTGTTTTGAAGTCTCCTACCATATATGGTAGCAGGTATATACCCATATACCTATAGGTTTAAGGTAAAAAAAACACATCTTTTTAGAATTTTTTAGAATTTAGAATTTAATTTTTAGAATTTAGAATTTTTTAAGAATTCTTTATTATTAGAATTTAGAATTTAATTTTTTTGAATTTTGAATTTTTTAGAATTCTTTTTTATAATTTAGAATTAAATTTTTGAGAATTTTGAATTTTTGAGAATTTTCTCATCTATTTAGGTTTATGATGTTTTATGGGAAACAGCCCTGATCGAGTCATTTTTTACCATTCATTAAAGTCTATAATGCTATTTTAAATGTTGTTTTAGAGTCTCTTAGGTTTAAGGTAAAAAAACACTTTAATTTTCTCATGATTTACATTGCACATCACCTCATTTCTCAAAGAGATTTCTCATCTTTTTAGAAATTTTTAGAATTTAATTTTTTAGAATTTAGTACTTTTTTAGAATTCTTTTTTAGAATTTAATTTTTTTAGAATTTCGATTTTTTTAAAATTCTTTTATAGAATGTAGAATTTAATTTTTGAGAATTTAGAATTTTTGAGAATTTTCTCATCTGTTTAGGTTTGTGATGCTTTTGGGAAACACAGCCCTGATCGAGTCATTTTTTACTGTTCATTAAAATCTATTATGCTATTTTAAATGGTGTTTTGGAGTCTCCAACCACAGGTTTAAGGTTAAAAAAAAAATTAATTTTCTCATGATTTACATTGAACATCACCTCATTTCTCAGAGTCTAAAAATGGTTTGTTCGAAGATTCAGTCTCTCCAAACTCTGCCTTTCTGAGAGCTGATATTGATTTTTTTTTATACGGCCTACAGTATAAGTGCCAAAGTTTGTAAGTTGCGCTTCTCAAATATACAGACACATGAGAAGGGTGATACAACACAATAATAACATCATTTATATGACAACACTGAGACTAAGATCTAAAAAGACAATCCAAAGTCTCAGGTTGCTGATCTTGTATTCTGTGTAACTCTCACTGGTCCCAGTCTCATTTGCAAAACATAATTGCCTTCAGGTCATCCAGGTATTTGAGCGCAGTCTTTGTTCATTTTCGGTAAACACGATCAACGCCAGCAGAAACATAAACAGGAGGTGATTAAGAAAATGAAACTCTCAGAGATGTTCTGGGCCTAATGCTGATCATCACATGGAGTTGGAGTTGTATTGGAAATCTTTTGTACTATATTGAAAAGCATCTCATCTTTTGACGTCTGGCTCAGGGCCGGTCGTGTCACACCTGTGAGATGATGAAGCTTCTGGTTTTCATCAGAAGGACATTACAGGTCGTCCATTGAGTCGCTCTGGCCGAGTTAAGGGAGTGAAATGGTTTCGCGGTGAGCCGCATGTCTTACATAAATTTCATGGGCTCTGCACACATTTCATCTTCCCTGTCCCTCGCAAAACTTATTCAAGCATTGGACAAAAAAATCTGATCTAAACCAGAGAGACTCTGATACCCATGACCAATCCCAAATCCAACATAAACCTCAGGGAAAAAAAGAAAAGAGGATCAAGGAAATATGAATAATACGATGTGTTGTATTTTTAGGTTTTTGGAAGAAGACTTAAAGTTAGATTGAAAGTAGAGTAAAAATTACTCCTGGAAAAAAAAGTCTAATAGTATTCTGTGTTATTATGGAATGCATGGGTGTAGTGTTACCTAGCAACAGTCAGTCTGTTCAAAAGTTTGAAAGCAAGTTTGGAATGTTCGAGACTGGCAGTTAATAATGTTACAAAAGATTCTATTCCAAATAAATGCTGTTCTTTTGAACTTTGAACATCAAAGAGTCCTGAAAAATAAAACATGTCACTGTTTCCACAAAAATATGAAGTATCACAACTACACTCTTACAAGGAAAGGTTCTATATAGAACCTTAAAAGGTTCTAAAGCGCTACGTATTTGGAACCCCTAAAATAAAATGCATGTGAATGATCACAAAATTCAAGATATGAGGGTTAAAAATGTAATTATAAAATGTATAGTTATAAAATGTAAAAATGTATATATATATTAGGGCTGTGCAAAAACTAATTGCGATTAATCGCATTCAAAATAAAAGTCTGTGTTTACAAAATATATTTGTGTGTGCTGTATATAATTGTATATATAAATACATATGCATGCATGCATGTATATATTTAAGAATTATTTGCACTTAAATTCTGTATATATATTTATATATATAAATACATAATCTATATTATATAAATATTTTATATATGAATAACACATTTTCTTAAATAAATACATGCATGAGTGTGTTATATATACAATATAATTATATAAAGCACACCCTAATATATTATGTAAACACAGACTTTTATTTTGGATGCGATTAATCGCAATTAATTTTTTCACAGCCCTAATATATATATATATATATATATATATATAAAATCTGTCCTGAAAAGTAATACACATACTCGCCATGCACCAAATGTGTTAAAAAGATCAACAATAGCCATGAATTCACCATGAAAACATCTAGAAAGCAGTGCTTGTGGCAATACACTTCTGGAATACAGTATTTCTCACAATCAGCCAAAAAAAAACACAATAATATTAGGAGGAAAATGCTGATGTCTGCATGTGTTTGTGGGACTGTATGATACACATATGACCTGATGCTTTACTACAAAAAAAAATATTGGAAAAAACTAAAGCTAAAAATCATTCCTTGTATTTTCTAAGATGCCAAAAATAGAAGCCCTGACCCTTGTCCCATCATGTTTCCCGTCTGCTCTGTGTGTGTTTCAGTCGCCTCGTTCCCTCGTGTTTATCCCTGTCATTCCGACCCCTGACATTGATTGGCTGGAAATGTGAAGAAAACAAACAGCATGGGTCACCGTTACATCAGACCTCACACTGCAAACACTGATTGGCTATTTCTGTCTAGTTTTCCAGTACAAACATTGAAACATTTTTAAATCAATATTTACTTGAGAAGCAAAATGACAGTCTTGTTTTCAGAAGTTTATGCTAGAACAAAAATCGACCAGTGGAGTCAGAAACTGGTTTTCCTATTGAAAATAGCATATTTAAACCATGTGTAAAGTTATAAGTTACCAGTGAACAATGAACAGACCATTAAAGGTCCTCTGACATGGGGTTATTTGATTATTTTATAATGTTTCCCGGGTCTAATATTTATGTTTTTTTTTTTGCATTTTAATAATACTTACGAAACATTTTACATACAAGATATAACCACAGGGGTACAGAAATAAAAAATAAATAAAAATAAATTAAAATAAAATAAAAAAATGGGCTACTGAGAGACTTTTTACAAAAATAAAAGCTTGTACTTATCAAACAGCTGTTTAGTTTTCATAGCTTTCAGATTTGTACTTTTGGAAATAGTTTCTAAATATGTCTTAACATCAATTTTAAAATGTTCAAAATTTGGTATTTTTGCATTCCATTTGACCTAACGAATATAGTAACAGGAGATAATAACAATTAAATCAAAAATAAACAAAATGTTTTTTCACCCTCAAATGAGAAACATTTTAACATTACATCAATTTCTTAAAAGTTAACAGGAGTCATAACAATATTTATGTTGAAAAAAAAACTCAGAAAGTGAAAATTTCATGTCAGGGGACCTCTTTAACCAATGGACAAGACACATGGCAGGATCACATGACAAACAGGGAATCACATGACAGACATGGAACATGACATGAACAAACCAAAACGTGACAAGAGACGTAATGTGTAAATGCTTATATTTATTAAATAAATCCTGCCGTATTGCGACAATAAAGCCCTCCCTAGACCAACTTTATTATTAAATAACCATTAGACACTTTAATTCCACTTTTTACATATTTTATTCATATATATTGAAAATGAATGCCTTTCCAATCTGATATCCGATGGGAAAAGTGAGAAGAATGAGTTAGGCAAAAGGCGGAGTCAAATAGTGTCTGGCCCAATCAGACGTCAGTGGGCGGAGTCAGTGTAAATAGCAAGGTGGACTATTGGCACTCAGTGTAATACACTGTTTATTAAAGGGTTTTCTAGTAGAGTAATTTGTGATTGCAGTGTTACACGGGTGTTAATCAAGTTTAAATCCGATGCACAGATGTTGATAAGGTTTGCAGAGCAGATGCTGAGAGCTTTTAGTGACAGATCCACTGACCTTGACTGGCGCTGAGCACACTCTTATGGGAGCTCTGGTGTTGTGCTTGACGTTTGGACAGTGATTAATTATGCTAATATTTACTCGCGCACAGGAGCTTCAGCTTGAGGTTTCTTTCACTTTTGATCAATTCAAATTTCTTTATTCAAATGTATGTCGCTTTTCATAAAACACATTGTTTCAAAGCAGCTTTACGGAAAAGTATATTTTGCTTTATGTGAGAACTGTATTTAGATAAAGTTAGACATTTGCGACTTTATATTAAAGAGCTACACTGTGAAAATGAATATGCTTTATCTAATCAATAAAATTGTGGCAACAGATTACAAGCATTATTATTTATTAAATTGAACAAATTAGAATTGAGTAATAGTTAATCAAATTAATATTCCAATTAATTAGAATTTGTACAATTTAATTAATAATATTGCTTGTAATATGTTGCCACAATTTTATTGATTGGATAAAGTATAATATTTTTTTCAGTGTACAGTGGATCATAACCTTTCATCAAAGTTATACAGAAATTTGGAACAATACCTGTTCTTGTCTTAGGACGACTTTGATGAACTTTATTGAAACCTTGACTACTGTGGATACATTATGCAATGAAAAACAAATGAATAAAATGAAATAATCATTTAAAAACTACATATGTACCATTTAAATGTTGTACAAATCAACTTATTTAATGCATTTTTTGCAGGAGCTTTTGTCTCATAGTGTATACATAATTCTGTGCTATGAAATAATATATATATATTTTAAACTGATATAACGCTTAATAGCAGGAATAGCAGGGATCATCAAACTAACCTAAAGTTTTTTTGTGCATTCGCAGACAAATAAAAAGTATCACTTTTAAATTGTATTTATTTATTTATTTATTTATTTTTATTTTATTACAAAACTTAAATTTTAGTTCTCATTCGATTTTTATTTGTTTGTACGTAAGTTTATATGTGCTTATAATTATGTTTGTCTTTTTTTTCATAATCTGAATTAATGTATGTTACATCACAAGTGTATATCTATATTACTTATGCTGTACTACATGCTATTGTTACTCTCTGTCAGACCCAAGATAAAGCAAATTAAAAAAAAAATTAATAAAAAAAAATAAAAAATAAAAATAAAAAGTATCACAAATACCAAGGTATTAATCTTTTTTTTCAATGTACTATGGTATTACCATGTACTCAATCACTGTATACTATTAACCACAATAATCATATTTTGATTCAATAATGTCGCATTTAATTATCAAAAAACAATTTGTGTCATGCAAGACAAACCTCAACAGATTGTGCCACGAAAATCCCCTAGAGATTATGTTTTAATAAGTTCATTATATTATATAATTCCCACGCTCACAGACACATCACTGCTGATCGGCGTCTGATGAAGTCGGCTCGATGTTTTCTGTCATTTTAGTGAAATGCTGATTTTTTCTGAAATCTTCAACAACCAAACATGCATTTGGAAATAAAGCCTGAAGGATATATACGTGTGCATGCAACCTGGAACATCAGCGTTATTTTGCAATATGAAGCTGTGAATCACTGATGAGGTCAGCGGAGGCTGAAGGAGACGGGACGGGACGGTCTGCGCTAAATGGCACCCGTGTTCATCTACAGATTGAGTTTGAGTCCGATTTAAGGATCAGACTGTCTTACTTGGATGTGTCACTATGTTTGACTGTCCTCAGGAGATGCTGAGGCTTGTGTTAGTGTGTGTGTGAGACACACTGCCCTCTGCTGGAGCGCTTCACACTGATGGAGAACACACTCCACCTGTTTGTTTCTGTTCATCATATTTCAGCGAGACGAACATGTTTCATGTATTTGATATTCACTCCATCAGTCGGCACACACTGTAGAAATAATTCAAGTCTAATTGTTCTAAAGTCTAAAAACCGGCAGCTGTGGCTCTGTAGATAGAAACAGCAAAATGTCATTTATAATTCTTTACTGCTAAAGCAATATTGCTCTTCACTGCATAACATAATAAACTCCATAAAATAACTGATATTTTTGCATATCTACTTTACTCTCTTTGCAACCCACATTTACTGCAATATATATATATATATATATATATATATATATATATATATATATATGAAGAGTTCAGATGCAAAAGCCTCTAAATGCCATTTGAAATTTTCTTCTAAAATGATCATTTTTATCAAGCTTGTATATTTAAGTTCAGTAATTTCACTTAAATGGCAGTGAAGATTACCTATTAATTGTCATTTAAGTGAAATTACTGAACTTAAATATTCAAGCTTAATAAAAATGGTCATTTTAGAAGAAAATTTCAAATGGCATTTAGAGGCTTTTGCATCTGAACTCTTCAAATATATATACACACACACAGACACACTTTTTGTTGCAGATTAAAATATCAAAAAGTTCATTATTTATTTATAGACTCAATTAATGAATTTGTTAAAAACGTAATGCCAATTAATATACAATAAGTTATTAATTAATGAAATGTGTTTGTCTATATAACATGCATTAGCCACACTCTAAACAATGCTGGGTTGTTTTTTTAACCCTAATTTGGGTCAAATATGGACAAACCCAAATGTTGGGTTAAAATTTCAACTAAAAAACTTTTTAAATTTTCAGTTAAAAAACTTCAGCTTTCACTTTCAACTGTATTTTTTAATTACATTTTTAACCCAACATTTGGGTTTTGTCCATATTTTACCCAAATTTGGGTTGAAACAACCCAGCATTTTTTAGAGTGCATGATTAGGGGAATAAAAAAAAAAATCGTATTTCATTTCACTATTTAATTAAATTAATTTCTCCCTCTTCTGATTTGCCTGTGCTGATAAATAAAGTACTCCTGACATCTAGTGAACAAAACAGAGATTGCAACGCAGAATTCTATACCTATAATTCTTTATATTGTATCATTTTTCAAAGAGTGCTTTAAAATCCTGTGAATGATTATGAGAAGTTGATAATTAAATCACTGTTATATGATTTAGAATCAACATTAATCAATTGCCATTGACCTTTTGCATTACTGGAGATGTGAGGAAGTATTATAATATTTACAGTAATAATAATTAATTCAATTTTTGCATTGGGCATGATATCACAGTAGTTTCAACTGTGCAGAATCAAATTTCTCTGCAACAATACACATATAATTTCACTCCGCTGAGAGATAAAAAAAAAAAAAAAAAACCACACACACAGCACGTCGTCATTCACTCATCAGATAAAACGAACAGGGACAATCTTATGATCAAAGTGTAAAACCTGAGGACGTCCTGTGGAGAGAGTGGAGATTAATGATTCTTTCCCTAATCCGTTGATAATTGATGCAATAACTGCAATTCATCAATGTGTCACATGACCTCACAGGACCTTACTGTGAATATCCACACTTTACAGCTCCCTCTTAACCCCCTGGGGTCTGAGGTGTTTTTGGGGCCTTTGAGAAGTTTTGACATGCCCTGACATTTTTGCTTATTTCAGCTACTTACAACATACCATTGGCCAACATATAATTATGCTATATTCAGCACAAACACTGCTACAATAATACATGAGCAAAATAGATGTACATGTTTGCATTTTATAGAAAAAAAATATTATGCGTGGTAAGTTAGTTTTAGGAAAAAAATTGTCACTGCAATAAGGCCATTTAACAAATACTGAACAGTTGTTCACAAGACTTTTGACTCACTATTCTTGTAGGCTAGAATTTTTACTACAAAATGATGTGAAAATCATTTTGACCACACTTTCACAAACCACAATATAACAATTTAAATATTGCAAGTCAGTTTTTGTGTCAGCACTGCTGTATGCGTGGGAGTGTCAATGGCCATGAATATTAAGTGAGATTTACACCAGGGGAGACAAAAGACACTCCCCCAGCGGCTAATGGCCCATCAAGCTGCTGTGAGGCAGCCTGAACTAAGAATGAGAGGAGATTCAAAGGTTATGTTTTCTGTTTTATTGTAATTCCTCCATGTGGAGGAACTAAATATTGTGCCTCACAAGACCAGAGTGCTACATACATAAACATAGTACAGGTGAAAAGTTTGGACACATTCCTATTTTTAATATTTAAAAATAATAATAATAAATTAAGAGTAACACAGTCACACATCTTTATGCCACTCTTGAAAACAGTTCCTTTTCAACTGAAGACATAAGTGAACATCACATGCCTGGCATTTCCATGGTGTTAATTGCGTTTTACCACGCACTGCTTTGCAATGAACATATGTCCGGCGACCAAGTGTGGCAACATTCCTTTCATCTGATGTCAGCTCAGCTCCTGGAATTGGTACATGGTCACTATTGGTCCGTTTTGGTGCAGTTTTATGTGACACACCACAGAGCTCTGTGATCAGTTACTCCATAAACTCTTTATGTGACATGTTACCATGTAGCTCTTTGTGCACAATGAAAGAGTTGGTGGAAACAATGTCCAAGAAGTGTAGAAAAATCTTTCTGTACCACTTCATTGTTTTGTGTTGTGCAGTGTAGTACTGTAACAGCTGATCAGACAGGTCAACACCGCCCATGTTCTGATTGTATGCAGTCACAGGTGCAGGACATGGAAATGTCTTTGTCCTCCATGTATCTTGTGTTTTCACCCTCCTCTGCACAGTGTCTCCCGTATAAGCAGGATGGATGGTAGAACAGACAGATACCTCTCGAGTGTCCATCCACTTCACAAAAACAAGAGGTCCATCCCGAATCCACCTGATGGATCCTCTGGCAGATTTTTTAAAGAGTGAATTAGCTGCATTCTTAGGGCAGTCCTTCCTGTTGTCCCTGTAAGTCCCACATGCACCAAACTTCATTGCAAACAAGTCTTTTAGGAGCTTTGGGCTTGTGTAGAAATTGTCCATCGCACCGAGAACTGAACGACACCTGCGTGTCCCTCTGCGTGGTGCTGGCGAAGGATGCTGAGACATTCCTGAGAAATTAAAATAAAATAAACTGTTAGCATTATCCAAAGTAAACTGATGGAAAAATAATGGGTATGGATAAAAAAATAATTTTTTTGTAGTTTCACTCAAGAATGGGAACTTTTACATTATTAAAAGTAAACAAAATACAACTTTTACATTATTATTCTGTAAACACAAAAAGGCGAAATATCTATAGATGGGCCATACATGAAATAGCCTACTCAATGAACGGATAGTTCGTGAATGACACATCACTACATTTCAAACATTTACACCTGTATTCACGAGGCCATGATAGTGTCATAGGCTAACCAAACATTTATATCTGTTGATGGGCATATGGGACGGAGAAATATTAATGGGCCGACGCGTCGCGTCACCGCGAGTAGGCTGTTGATGGCCCGATTGCACGCATTTAGTGGATGGCCCGTTTGCGAACGCATTTCAAACATTTACACCTGTATTCACAAACATCTGTGCATAAGGCACGCCTAAGTTATTTACGCATGATATAGTGTCTAGGGTAACCAAAGCTGAACAATTAATTATATAAATAGGCCAAGATATATTGTATTTAGACCTAATTACCGGAGCCTGAAATATATTTCTCTCAAACACATTAACATAAGCAGTTATTAGCAAACTAAATACATTATGAACAGTTATATATAAAAATGTATTGTATTTAGACAGTAGGCTAGAGATCACATATTTTACCGGAGGCTGAAACATATTTAACGTAATCAGTAGGCTATATAACCTAAACATGTAATTGTTAACAAAATACATAACGCATAGTATTAGATAATATAATAGCCCAACAAATTTGTTTAGAGAGTAACAGGCTATATCACATTCAAAACATACACACGAGCGTATAGGCTAGGTAGCCTATACTATGCCCGAATGATGTGAGGCAATCTTTTCAAAATATAGTCGGAAAATATGAGCTCTATATGATCAGAAAATGAATTATACAACACTAAACAACTTACTCCGAAATGAAATCCTCGGCGGGGTCAACGCGTTCTTCAAAATGCTGCCGTTCGTCGTCCGAGTTGCAGGAATCTTCCTCAGAGGAAAAGGTGAAATCTTCCTCGCTGTGTAGAATCATCTGAAGGACCTCTTCGGTGGAGTAGCGAAAAACTTTGTGTTGTTATGCCACTGATCGGTGGGCGTATGCTTTGCATAACATTAGATCTCCCATTTTACCATGTGAAAAGCGCTGGGGGCGTGGCGGTCTCAGCTAATTAAAGATAATGAACTGAGAACGAAAAAACTGTGCCTCTCCTTGGTTTCAAACGGATTACATAAACTGGAAATATTTATTTTTTTAATAAATTACTTCGTTTAAAAGAAGAGAACACAAGCTTTAAAAAGACATATGTCTTGTGTCTCTGTGACAAGTATTGAGTGAGTAACAGTGTATTTTTCGGACGCGTTTTAGAATGGACTTCAGTGAAAGATAGAACGCAGAACGCGCATCATGTTTATTATTGTTTATTTGGCGAAAAACACAACACTTTATTTTTATTGTGAGGTTCCACAAAAAAAATACACACTTCACAGGATCGAATGATGTATAACACTTATATGTAAGATAAAAATCAACAGAGTAATTTGAGTCTTTTTTGCACTGATAAGGAAAAAAGTGTGCTTATATCGCGGGCGATATGGTCGACCCCAGGGGGTTAAAGTCGGTGATTTATGATGAAAAAAAATGTTTCATGCACACTGAAAATTATAGAGATTTTAAATTTTCAATCAGAAACTGCTAGTAAATTTAGCACAATTCTAGGAGACTTCTCAAGCAAAGTTCACTGTTTCAAGTATATTACTCACACTTTATTTGTAAAATAAGTAATGCTTGTAAAAATACAATAATTTTAATGCTATATATCTAATTTAGATAAGTAATAAGTAGTTTACTTAAAGTATTTTTTTAGCATTGAAACAAATTCGCCAGCAAAACGTTAATACTGATAATGGGTTGAATAAAAATATCTGAATTTTCTTTTTTTGAATCTTTTTTTATGATAAAGATTTATAACTTTGTCTCCAATTTTTTTTTTTACATATATAACAGAGTATCGCACAGCGGTTTCTGAATGTTCTTGGAACGTCCAGTTATTTATGTTATATATATTTCTATATTCATAACTTTTCTTTGTTTTTTTGTTTTTTTGGTTATGTGAATGTTAAAGGTGCATTGCGCGAGTCTCTGAGTTTCTGAGAATCCCTTATTTATTTTACTGTACAGGATTATAGTATATATATTATATAATAATATATTATATTTTTTTAAATGTTGTGCTAATGTTTTGAGAACATTATTAAAGACCAGATGACTTGTATTAACATAAAACAGAAGGTTTGTTCATAACATGAGCGGAGCTGTTGATTTGAGGTTTCCTTGAGCAAACCTGTGTAGATGACCTTATCACAGTGACATCTCCAAATAAACACTGACAGGCCTTTAGAGAACGCTAAACTCAAGCTCGCTCATAAATCAAGCCCTGATTCAATCAGACGGCCCACATTGAGCATTTGGGCCAGAGGAGAGATCAAATCAATATTTACCTGAAATATTAATGCTGTTCAGAGCCAGAAACATGATGCAGTAACTAGTGCTCGTGCCCGGAGCAGGTGAAGCGGGTCGGTTAAGGGCAACAACAGGTCGGATGAGCTTTCTGCTTATTAGCACACACAACAACACAGGAAGTGCCCAGAGAACAGACTGAGAGCAATCCTCATGAAATATGAAGACGTTACAAGACAGCCGTCCTGGATTTCAGTCTCACAATCAGACAATCCTGATCATCAGAGAGACTAAATAAAGTTCAATTTGAGGCGTCATTCTTCTTTTATTGGCTTTAATGCAAACGATGCCGAACTACAAACTGAATCATGCGCAGTGAAAGAAACTGTTGTGTTCATGCTGCCTGAAATGTTACTGTACATGTAGTCAACTACACCCTCTGGACAGTTCTGGACGAAAGATTTTACTTTTTTTAATGAATTAATTTAATTCATTTTTTTATTATTATTTTTTTTTTACTTCATCGGAATGGTACGAAACTTGGTATCAGTTTTGGCACTTGAACACACACACACACACACACACACACACACAAATTATGGACATGATTCGAAAAAGGTTAAATGATCCTTAAAAAAAAATCACACTTGTATTGTTCATTTAGTATTGTATTGAATTATTCGGATGGCTTTGATTTTTTTGGAAACCAAAATTAAAATAAACCAAAATTTGGAAACAAAAATTTTCATATTAAAATTTTAAATAGTTTTTGTGCATTTTCTATAACAATAAATGTAAAATCATTAGGGCTGGGCAACGATTAATCCTGATTAAAAACTAATCGATTCTTGAGATTTAAGAATCGATGTCGGTTCGTAAAAATGAGAATCGATTAAATATTTGATATATTAATAACACATTTTTCTTAAATATACACATGCATGTGTGTGTATTTATATATACAAAATAATTATACACACCACACACACATATATTATATAAACACAAACTTTTATTTTAGATGCAATTAATCACAATTAGTCGTTGCCCAGCCCTAAAAATAATAGACCTTTTTGAAGTTTGCTTTTTTTAAACTTTTGAGTTAAGTTAATAATCAAAAATTGATTCGTGATTTGATTCGATTGAGTGTGATTCGCAATAATCTCCCAAAAGTCTGAGCTTATATATTAGAAATATAATATTTTGAACAGGTCCATGCTCAAAATGGATTATAACTACTGTGCATAAATATAATTTAGTACCATAAAATTCCCTAGAAATACAAAATATTACATAAAAAACATTATCAAATTAAAATATAGTACGGTACCAAAAAAATGTTAGAAAAATGTCGCCATGTTTGATACATATTCAAACGTACATTTTTAAGTTGAGATAACTAATCGCAACAATTTTTTTTTTCTTTACGGAGTGGCTATTTAAAAATAACCACCACTTATTAATAATGTCTTTTTAATGCTGAAATCTTCTGAAGTCGTGATTACGACGAGTTTGTCGTGTTCAAGTGCTTTGCTGTGGGAAAGAATAGGAATCATGGTTTATTCCTGCCTATTTATTGAGGAAATCCTAATAAAGCCAAATATTAAGAATTTTCAGCGCCCCATTCCTTGACAAAACAAACAATCACTGCGTGATCTAGATCATTTTCTCAAATACAGTCTGTTTTTGCTGTGCATAAATCATATAATATGCTTCAAATGATTATCCATACAGTATATGTAAATATGCATCACTTAAATGACAAAACAAGGCGATGTTGTTGTGAAAAAAACTAATAAATAATAAGTCACAGCAGTAATCATTCTCCCCTCTGGCATGTTTAAAGATTATGGCCCCTAATAAATGATCCCGAGCTTCCCAGTGGTAAATATGAATGCTTGAATGCCATTTAAAGCCACCAGAATGCACTTACAAATTACAAATATTCTCAGCTCTTTGACTAATTACTTTTGTTCTTTTTTTTGTAAAAGCATCAGCTAAATGCATAAATGTAAATGTGTTCTGCAAAATATTATGTTTGCATGTGTGTATGTAGACGAACGTCATGATGTCAAGGTGATGCGAGTCAAACTTTTGGAAAGTTTAAAACTACGATTACTGAATTGGCACTGCACTCTCAGAAAAAAAAGGTACAAAAGCTGTCACTGGGGCTGTACCTTTTCAAAAGGTGCACTTTTGTATCCAAACGCTTCATATTGGTACCTTAGTAGTACATATTAGCACCGAAAATGTACATATTACCTAAAATTGACATATTAGCTCATAAAATGGACATATTATCACCTAAAATGTACATATTAACACCTAAAATTGACATATTAGCTCATGAAATGAACATATTAGCACCTAAAATGTACATATTATCACCTAAAATGTACATATTAACACCTAAAATGTACATATTAACACCTAAAATTTACATATTATCACCTAAAATGTACATATTAACACCTAAAATGTACATATTAGCTCATGAAATTGACATATTAGCACCTAAAATATATTAGCACCTAAAATGTACATAATAACACTTAAAATGAACATATTAGCACCTGAAATTGACTAAAGTTTACCTTTTGAAAAGGTAGAGCTCCAGTGACAGCTTTTGTGCCTTTTTTCTCAGAGTGTGGCTATCACAGTGTTCAGAGAAAACAATGAGACAAACAGCCTCGCTTGAAGTGTGTGAATGCACGTTTGGACCGTTTGCATGCCAAATGCATAAATGTAACACTTAGACATAATAAAGTTCCAACAACAAAAATAGAATGTTTGAAAGCACTTTAGAACACAAGTGTGATTCCAGGGGATTCCCTGATAAAGTGAAGGTGACTCGCATCTGGTCAGATCCGGTTCAATAAATAATTCCCGTCACTGGGGATCAGGGCTTCGGCCAGCTGAACGTGGAGTTGAACATGCCATGAAAACATGCTCTGATTTGTTGCAGTCAGCACTATGTAGTGGCTTTGAGCTGCAGACACTAAATGGGAAGTGAAAGGTGAGGTCACGGCTGACTGCGCAAGAACCAAACCAGAACCAGCCTATGACGATGACTGACCTGGACAACACACGCAAGTGATGGACGTTCAATTAAAAGCAGGAGATTCAAACGCATTTCAGCATGTTCATACAGTACATTATATATTATTTTATAAGAAAGCTCTGTTGCTGCTAAAATAAATATCATAATTAAAGGAGTAGTTCACTTTTGAAAAAACTCTTGCTGATAATTTACTCACCCCCATGTCA
Organism: Cyprinella venusta; assembly: GCA_038021265.1. Taxonomy (NCBI): domain Eukaryota; kingdom Metazoa; phylum Chordata; class Actinopteri; order Cypriniformes; family Leuciscidae; genus Cyprinella; species Cyprinella venusta. The sequence goes on along the minus strand of CM075875.1, from coordinate 1,610,838 downwards.
TCCAAGATGTCCATGTCTTTCTTTCCTCAGTCGAAAAGAAATTAAGGTTTTTGATGAAAACATTCCAGGATTTTTCTCCATATAATGGACTTCAATGGGAACCAAACGGTTCAAGGTCCAAATGAGAGTTTCAGTGCAAACTGTTCAAAGGGCTTTAAACGACACCAGATGATGAATAAGGGTCTTATCAAACGAAACGATCACTCATTTAATAAATTTACTCTTTTTACGAGTCATTTTGGTTCATTCAACGAACGAAATGTAAAAATTGACTCGGAAAAGAATCATTCATTTTGATGAACGAGTTCGAACAGGAGAGTCACGAACACGCATCACAGAACAGAGCAAGGCGAGCATTTGAGCTTATAAAACTTAAACTTTGTTATTTATTTATTAAATGAGCGATCGTTTCGCTTGATAAGACCCTTATTCATCATCTGGTGTCATTTAAAGCCCTTTGAACAGTTTACAGTTTGTACTGAAAGTGTCATTTGGACCTTGAACCGTTTGGTTCCCATTGAAGTCCATTGTATGGAGAAAAATTCTGGAAAAATTCTTAATTTCTTTTCGACTGAAGAAAGGAAGACATGGACATCTTGGATGACATGGGGGAGAGTAAATTATCAGCAAAAGCTTTTTTAAAAGTGAACGACTCATTTAAACAAGTATTTTTCTCCAATATACACTGGCAACAATTAACGGCACTTCTTACGGAACTTCTTAATTATTGCCCTGATTTTTCAATCTTTAGCTGTTTTCTTACAGACTCTTTCTATTTATGAAGCTCAACAATCTCTTGCTGCACATCAGAACTACTGTATATTCTGTGGTTTGACTCACTGTGAAGGATGATTAAGGGAATTTGGCCTTTGTGTTTCCTCATATTTATAGTTCTGTGAAATAAAAAGTCATGTAGACATCTTTATGTTCTGGTGTGCTATAAATATGTAAATTATGAATGGGAATATATCTCCGAGATATTTTACTCATAATAATTTTTAGGGGTGCCAACAATTGTGGACAACGTGATTTTGGAGAGAAACACATGTATTTCATAACGGGATTTCCCCCCACATTCATAAGTTTTGAATTTGAATTTCGAACATGAAAAAGAAAGTATATAAAATAAAACAATGTTTAAAAACTTGAAGAGCAATATATATATATATATATATATATATGAAGAGTTCAGATGCAAAAGCCTCTAAGTGCCATTTGAATTTTTTTTCTAAAATGATCATTTTTATCAAACTTGTATATTTAAGTTCAGTAATTTCCTTTACTATAAGGTTCATTAGTTAACATTAGTTAATGTATTAACTAACATGAACTAACCATAATACATTTGTTACAGTAATTGTTAATCTTTGTTTATGTTAGTTAATAAAAATACAGCTGTTCATTGTTTGTTCATGTTAGTTCACAGCGCATTAAATAATGTTAACAAGATTTTAATAAAGTATTAGTAAATATTGAAATGAATGTTTACAAAGATTAATAAATGCTGTATAAGTGCTGTTCATTATTAGTCCATGCTAACTAATGTAGTTAACTAATGTTAACTAATGAACCTTATTGTAAAGTGTTACCAAAATTATTAATGCTATGTGTCCGGTCTCTTATCAAATTAATAATGAATAATAAAAAGCAAAATAATAATTAAAGATATTATTTATATATTAATTAATAATATATACAAATAGAATAGATCAAATTTATAATTTGATTAAAAAAAATATATTTTTATTTTATTTTATTTTATTTGCATTACAGTGATAAGAATTTAGGGCATACATATAGGGCATATATTTTTTTCATTCAAAGTACACTTTCTTATTTTTCCTTTGGTCCTGAAGTGAAATATGAGTGGGACATTTTCTTGACACTTTTAACAACAAGGAAAATCATTCAGCCATTTGTGATCACGTATGATGTGACACGACATGAAAGGTAGGAAGTGTGTGTGTGTGTGAGAGAGAGAGAGAGAGAGAGAGAGAGACAAAGAGTCCCTCACAGCCAATACATTAGTGTTTTCTCTCTCTGTTGCTCTCTCTCTCTCTCCTCACGTCGACTCGTTCCTGATTTCTGTGTTAACTCTGGATCTGTAAGGATGAACTCTAGTAAACGTCAGGAAACCTGCTGTGAAAATCCCATGAGGAACTGAACACACACTTCATCCAGGAATTAAACACAGCAGATCATCATGGATCTTTCGTTTATGGCTGTGCAGGTATGATGTTTGACATTACGTTTTAAAGATGCGAGCTTTATATGCACATCATCCGAGAGTTCGAGCTCAGAGATCCTCCGCATCCGCTCAGATGATTCCTGATCTTAGGACAGCTTCTTCATATCTCATGTGCAATTAACCACTCGTTCACTTTACCATGCCTGCGTGTGTGTCAGTGTGTGTGTGTATGTGAGAGAGAGACATAGTCAAGACGATCTGCTGAATTTCCATCAGAGCATCAGAATGGGGAAGAAAATATTATTTAAAATAATATCAAAATGGGAAAAAATTAGGGCTGGGAAACGATTAATCGCGATTAATCGCATCCCAAATAAAAGTTTGTGTTTACATAATATATGTGTGTGTAGTGTGTATAATTATTTTGTATATATAAATACACACACATGCATGTAAACATTTAAGAAATATTTGCATGTATATACTTTATATATATTTATACAAAATTAATATTACACATAAATATAAATATTTGTAAATAAAATATAAATATTATGAATATAAAAATGTAATATAAATATTTTAGGGCTGTCAAAATGATTAATCGTGATTAATCGCATCCAAAATAAAAGTTTGTGTTTACATAATATATGTGGGGGGACTGTGTATAATTATTATATATATATAAATACACACACATGCTTGTATATATTTAAGAAATATTTTCATGTATGTACTGTTATAGATTTATATGTAATTTATATTATATATAAATACAAATATTTTATAAATATTTTTTTTTTCTTAAATATACATGCATGTGTGTTTTTATATATATACAAAATAATTATACACAGTGCCCCCACAAATATTATGTACACACAAACTTTTATTTTGGATGCGATTAATCGTGATTAATCGCTTTGACAGCCCTAAAATATTAAAAACACATTTTTCTTAAATATATACATGCATATGTGTGTATTTATATATATAAAATAATTACACACACTACACCCACATATGTTATGTAAACACAAACTTTTATTTTGGATGCGATTAATCGCGATTCATCTTTTCCCGGCCCTAGAAAAAATATTATATGAACATTATAATTGCTAAAACTAAACAATACATAAATATAAATACATATAAATAAAAATAAATTGATTTCTTTTTTCTGGGTCAGACTATATCTCAGTCTTCCTCACTGAAATCTGTGAATTTGTTCTTTCAACAGTTGAACTGTATGTGAACTCACTTTATGTGTTATTTGATGAAGTGATTTGTCCACATCCATCACAGTGAACGTGCAAACGATTAAACGCTCCTTACGTCACAGAAGAAGAAAAATGCTCATTTTCAGACTGAAATAGAGATGTGATTATATGATCTGAAATGTGCGGTAACACAAATGCTCCTATTATTCTTCCGATGACTTTTTGAATGTGACGATAACACAAGTGGCACACACACTCATTACTGGAGGAAAAATGATTCATGAATCAGACGCTGTTGTTCACAAACTCTTTGAGACGGGCACAAATAAACAGGCCTCCCATGAGGCCGTTCAGCAACACCAGCGGACAGCAGGTGCTGAATAATCACAATCCCCAACACCATCACCGGCGGCCCGCAGCTCACGTTACCCAGCAGGAGTGTGTCTCGCTGTCAGCTCGGGCACCAGTGACCCTCTCCTGCGACACACTGCAACACTATCACACTTTCATCAGAACAGCATGAGTGTGTGAAGGCATTTACAACTATTAGTGTTTCACAACAAAATGCTATTTCTGTCTCTCACTACAAGATTGCACGTTAAATTCAGTGCGTTACTCGCCATTTCGTTGTAATTATTTGGTAAATTTAAAAAGCAACGTGTTCTTTTAGTACACTCTAAAAAATGCTGGGTTGTTTTAACCCAATTTTGGGTCAAATATGGACAAACTCAAACGTTGGGTTAAAAATGTAATTTAAAAACAACCCAATGGCTGGGTTAAAACAACCCAGCATTTTTTTAGAGTGTATTATTTTTGTATTTACTATTATAATTTGTATTACTATTTTGAATCAGGGTTTGTTTTTATATTTTCAGTATTTTACTCTAAATGAGGTTATTTTGTCGTTTTTTTGTGGTTTAGAAAAAACTATTTAATTACATTTAAAGTTCAATTTATTTTTATTTATTTTTTAATTATTTCCAGTTAGTAATTGTAATGCTTTAACTTAAACTTTTTACATTTATTTCAGTTAAATTTATTTTTATTTCAATTTTTTAATTTTCATTTCATTTTTTTCATTTTTTCAAATTTCATTTTTTTTTTAGCAATTTTAGTGATTCAACTTGAAATTATTACATTTATTTAGCTTAAATTTATTTATATTTCACCCTTATTTTATTTATTTATTCATGTTTAGGCATTTTTGTGCTTAAAATTATTTTATTTATTTAGGTTAAATTTATTTATATTTCAGTTTTAATTTTTATTGATTTCTAGTGCTTCAACTGAAACTTATTTGATTAATTTAAGGGTTAAATATATATATATTTTAGTGCTTTTTCAACGTATACTTATTGCAACATTTCAAATTTTCATTTAGTTTAAGATTTTCAACTAATATTTATATTTTATTTTATTTCAGCTTTATTTCAATACCAAATAGTTTTGGTAAACGATAATAATTCTGAAAGACTGTCTGAAATATGGACACTATATTATAAATATTATAATTATATTTTATTTTCAAAACTACATCTATTGTTTTTAGGATTTCAAAAAAAAAAAAACTTTCTTTTGATCAAATGTTTCAATTGCAAAGTGTGTGCATGCTTCCAAGTGAGTAAACGATCTAAAGCAATGGCATTCATACATTATTAATTCGCCTTGCGGTCACTGTACAGTGTACAGTAATGTAGGGGTCATGTAAACTGATGCATTTCTTGCTGTCAAGTTTATTTATGAGCTGACCATGAATCCAGCGCTTGAAAAATGAGAACGGAGTGCCTTCGAGAACAGGAGTAGCTTGCTTTAGTAATTTATGAACTGTTTTTCAGTGGCGTGATGTTTTGAGACTGTTTACTTCGAGCTGAAACCACCCGAGGTTTGATTTTACATCTCAAGAGGAGCGTTCATACATTACATAAGCACTCCAGACTCCTCATTCATACTTTATTTACCTTGAAGCTCGCATCATAAACACAACATTAACCAATGATATGGAAATACATTTTTTAAAAATCAGTATCTCATCGCAGAGGTTTTTGTTGTTGTGTTTTACCCAAGAAGATTTTTGGTTTATGGGTTTATTAAGGTAAACTTACACCTTTTTAAGACCAATAAAGTCAATTTAAGGAATTAATTCAATGAAAACACAATCTATGTCAATCAATAAATCACATCTTTGGGATGTGGTGGAACGGGACCTTCATGCCCTGGATGTGCATCCCACAAATCTCCATCAACTGCAAGATGCTATCCTATCAATATGTGCCAACATTTCTGAAGAATGCTTTTAGCACCTTGTTGAATCAATGCCACGTAGAATTGAGAATTGAGGCGAAAAGGGGTCAAACACAGTATTAGTATGGGGTTCCTATAATCCTTTAGGTGAGTGTATTCCCTGGAAGAGCTCCTGATGCAGCTCAGATGTGTCACATGGCCTCTGTCTGACTGAGCTGATGTGCACTCAAGAAAATATCACTTTTACCCTCAAACCGTGTTTCTTCTAGTAGTGGAAGTCGGTCATGTTGTGGCTTGAGGTCTGTTTCTATCTAGTCGTTCTAGTCTCCTGTCACAAACATCACAATGCCTCACTGGAGATCAAGTGAGGTTGACAACTACACCTTCTGCACATGAAATCCCCATAATAATGGCTTCCCAATCACAGATGAGGAAAAGATGACCCAGAAGTACACTTAATTTGATTTTATCGACTTTACTGAGCTCCCTGAAAAGCCTCCATTGTAGTCTTGAGTTTCGAACACGTCACAATATTCCTCATTATAATAATTCATGCGCAGAATAAAGGGGCGGGGCCTGGTTGGGTTAGTTAGTAGTGTGTTAAACTGGCGGTTATGGAAAGGGGCGGGGCGTTTCCCAAACACACTCGAAGCGCTCGACCAATCACAATATACTGCTCCAGCCGACCAATCAGCGCACAGTGTGCTTCAGAAGGAGGGGCTTCATAGAGACAGGAAGTAAACAGAGCGTTACTGACAGACTGGGAAGAGAGGAGCCGCAACAATGGAGAATATGAGGAGAATAATCAACATTCAAGCAGGAAAACCTGTTCTAGTAGAGCCTGAAACAACTGAAGACTTTATAAAAGGGAATAATAGACCGTCTTTATGCTAGTATTCACCCGTAGTGTTTATTAGTGTGACCACCGTCAAACAAACCAAATGTGGGACAATTATAAGTTTGTGTGGGACAATGTGGGACATGTTACCAACACTAAAACATACCCTGAAACGGATATGTCTATCTAACTTGATAAAAACATTTATATTCTGCCTTTCAGCGGATAAAAATGATTTGTTCTTTAGTCCCTTCCAGAAAAAAAATCTTTTTTTTTTCCAAAAATTTAAATTCAGCATCACTGAGCCCAAAGGCAGCAGGAATCGTGTATATAAAAATATTTTACAAACAGTTCTGACCAAGTCCAACAAAATAAACAATGAACAAATAAAATATAAAACAACGTGAAATTAGATAGACAGTCTTATATATTAAGAATATATTAAAAACCAAAACCCATTCATATTTTTAGAAAGGATGTGAATTACAACCACTGCAGGTTAAACAACAACAGAGTCCGTTAAATTAAAATTTGAATTTACCTAATTATCCATTTGTTTTCTGACAGGGAACATATCGTCGCTGTCCGATGAAAACCGCGTATGTCCATTTTTGGCGATTTTGAGATTTTTTGACAGATAGAATGTCCAGGTTCATTTCCGTGTACTGCATGCGTCACATGATCTAAATGACCAATGAAAAGTTGTGAAATCATGTCATCTGATTTCCACGTATTTCCATTTGCTGTCAAAGCTGTCCATCACGCAGCGTATCTCCCATAGGCAGAATAGTATCTCCCCGCCCTGTGGAGGCATCTCGCCGGTCTCGTGAAGTTTCTAGCCGGTCTCGTCTCTGAGACCCCTACACCTGGTATTAAAATGCGATCTGTATCCAGATAAGTTATCCGGATAATAAAAAAGGCATGTTAATGCAAGGTATAAATACGTTATGATCGAATTGTGATCGGATCTGCCTGACCATCTGGAGGTAGTCTGGCTCGCATTGTGTTCGGATCTTTACTAGTAAACGCAATCTGGTTGTTGAAACCACATATGTAGGCCTATATTTTACTTTTCCCAAAAATGCTAAAAAAAATAAACGAGTGAGAGCGTGTTATATAGGCTATATGACACGTTATAGTCAGATGACGGCGCTACTGCGACACGCATCACCGCAGATGAGCAGAAAGCGAAACTGAAAGTAAGTCACGGACGCAATCATCTTCACAATCACACAATCATCTCACACACACAATCATCTTCAAGTAAAGAAACGAAGTGATCTTACCAGGGCAGGCTGTTGCCGAGCTCGTAGCCTATGTCTTTGATTTTGAAATTAGCTGATGATAAAATTCAGCTCATATCTGTAATAAAATGCTGTTCATATCCGACAAAATTACGGTAAGATTGTGTAAATAAAGTATCAGTCTAGCATCGCCATGTCATTGTATGATTCATTGTCTCGTCATAGTTTGCAAGAGACATTTAATAAACTGAGCGTAGCCTATTCATCTGTCAATAAGAAACGCGATTTGGTCATTCTAATTAATGAACGGAAGAACGCGTATCGACCACTGTTACTATACAATATGCACGTATGTCCATTTAAACTCGATTTTGGGTCAAATATGGATTATGTCATGACACTGGCAAGAATATGGTTACATTTAAAGATGTTGTGCCAAGCATGACAAAGCTGCGTTCAGCTGTTTTTGAAATAACATGTTTTTTTCACTTCCTGAAAAGTAACCGTTTTGGACGTACGTGGTTTTCATCGGGCAGCGACGATATATGAAACGAATCACCGGTCCACATTTTGATTGACAGCCGTCACAACCAACGAGTGATCGTGTTTACTCCTTTCTTTTCAACCATTGGATAGTGTATAGCTAAAACACAGCTGTTGTATTTGTACTTATGATGAAGCGCTGCAAACTACGCAGCAAAAGTAATAAGTAGAGTGCTTTCTTAAAAAGGCAAAAGAAAGCATGCATGTTTTCTTAATATGATATTAAAAACTAATAGACTGATGAAAATGCGGGACATTTGCTCAATATGTGACGTGCAGGACAAGAGGAGGAAATGCTGTGCGGTACAACGCAACGCAAAACGTTATATACTCTACATGTATGTTCTGTTCAGGTCTCGCTGCCCTGAAATGACCGTTTGCCACTGAAACAAAGGCTCAGATGTATCTGAACCAGTTTTAGTGTGTGTGTTTGCTAAGAGCTCATGCAGGAGAACACAACACCTGCTCAGGGCTTTCCATCACATCCCTGTCCACTTCTTTACACCACAGGCTAATGTTCTTCTGAAAGTCACAGCAGTCTCGGTCAAAACACATTAGAGAGGTTAAAACTCATATATATTACTTAAGAAAAGTCAAGATGCAACATTTACGTACAGTGGCTTCACTCTTAAACACATTCTTTGATAATTAATACATGTTTAATTCAGTGCGTTACTCGCCATTTCTTTGTAATTATTTGCTAAATTTAAAAAGCAATTTCTTAGCAACGTGTTATTTTATAGTATTTTTGCATTTACTGTTATAATTTTAATTACTATTTTGAATCAGGGTTTGTTTTTCAGTATTTTACTCTAAATATTTTTTGAAAACACTATTTAATTAAAAGTTCAATTTATTTGTATTTAATTGTTATTTATTTCCAAAATTTCCAAAAATGCTTCAACTTAGTTATTACATTTATTTCGGTTAAATTTATTTTTATTTCAGTTTTAATTTTCATTTATTTTTATTAGGCAATTTTAATGATTCAACTTCAAATGATTACATTTATTTAGCATAAATTTATTTATATTTCACCTTTATTTTATTTATGTTTATGCATTTTTGTGCTTAAAATTATATTCAGTTTTAATTTTTATTGATTTAGAAACTTGAAACTTATTTTATTTCTTTACAGGTTAAATATATACATTTTAGTGTTTCTTCAACTTAGACTTATCGCAACGTTTCAAATTTTCATTTAGTTTAAGTTTTTCAACTAATATTTATATTTTAAAGTATATATATATATTTATATTTATTTATATCAGATTGCATGATGCAACATTCACGTACAGTGGCCACTTCACTCTTAAACACGTTCTTTGATATTTAATACATTCAGACATTAAATGTGACTTCAGTGTCCAAATACTTTAGAGGGCTGCTGTATTTTCCACTCGAGTAATTCCGTGCAAAAGTAGGTCAATTATATTGGAAAGCTCATTAGAATGATGGAGAGCTGAATGGTGTGTGGATTTAATTTACATTAAGAGCTGAATAGTGACGGCACCTCTGAAATAAATGTATTTTTCATACGGCTGTAATGAGGCTTTTGTTTAAAGCTCGTTCCACTGCCGTCTGTCCGTCGTGTGCAACTTACATTTCTATTGAAATTACATTATACAACTGTGAGTGGGTGTGTTTTATGAAGAACAAGTTTTAAATGTCGAATCTCCATCTCAACCAACAAAATATTGATGGTTGTATTAATAATGTATGCTTAAAAAGAAAGTTATTTTGCAAAAAATATATGGTTTTAGTTTACAAAATAATGGATGGATGGATGGATGGATGGATGGATGGATGGATGGATGGATGGATGGATGGATGGATGGATGGATGGATGGATGGATGGATGGATGGATGATAGATGGATGGATGGATGGATGGATGGATGGATGGACGGACGGACGGACGGACGGACGGACGGACGGACGGACGGACGGACGGACGGACGGACGGACGGACGGACGGACGGATGGATGGATGGATGGATGATGGATGGATCGATGGATGGATGATGGATGGATGATGGATGATGGATGGATGGATGGATGATGGATGGATGGATGGATGGATGGATGGATGGATGGATGGATGGATGGATGGATGGATGGATGGATGGATGGATGGATGGATTTGGATGGATGGATGATGGATGATGGATGGATGGATGGATGATGGATGGAGTGAATGGATGGATGGATGGATGGATGGATGGATGGATGGATGGATGGATGGACGGAGTGAATGGATGGATGGATGGATGGATGGATGGATGTAAGGTCTGATGTAAAGCGTGACCTGTTGAACTCTGTCTTTCAGCTCCCGATGATGAGCGGCGCGTTCATGGATGCGTCTCCGATGGACGACTGCAGCACAGAGCACTCGCTCTTCAACTCGACCGCGAGTGTGAACGCAGCGCCGGCTCCCTCAGCGCCGACACCACAGGAGGAGCAGCGCGTGTCCAGCGACGCCGTCTGGCTCTGGATCGCCATCGTCGCCACCATCGGCAACATCGTAGTGGTTGGAGTCGTTTATGCTTTTACCTTCTAGGGATCAATAGCAGACTTTTGGTTTTCTTTCTCTCCACCGTCCAGAGACCTGCAGTCCCACACGCACGTGAGGGACGAAGAGTAGCGGCCTTCGCTATTAACCGAAATTAGGGATGCACAATATATCGGCCACAGTATCGGTAACGGCTGATATCGGTTCATTTATAATGTTATCGTTGTCGGTCCGATAAGAAAATTGTGTTTGGGACATGGATTTTAAATTACAAAACTTTTGTTTTGTAATCAGACTCTCAAACGTTACATAAAAACGTGGATTTAGATTTATCGGAAAAATATATCGGCTATCGGCTTTCAAATATAAGAATTATCGGTTATCGGTCAAAATTTTCAAAAATGCATCCATAAATCAAGATATGTTGCAAAAAAATGTCTCTGCATAAGTTATTGTTTTCTAAGCAGTATCAAACAAGCAAAAGTGCCGTTTTATCGAATATTAGCACATTTGCAAACGCGATATTGATCTTTTACAACAATAATCAAAAAGTTAATAGGCTATCAGATGACTTATATTTAGTAAAATAAAATTGTTATGACACAATACTGTATTATTTTGCCAATGAAAATAGTTTGAAATAGTAGAGTACACAATGATTTGCTGCCCCCTATTGGAAGTTTGAGTATCATTTCATTTTATGTAAGGGACGAAGACTGAACACTGTTTTTATTTTCGTTTGTGACTGTAACAATAGTTCTGGTTAAAGAGATAGAATGAGTTTATAAATATAGAGTATAAAGAGCGAAATATGAGTTACATTGTAAATATAAAAGAGTTGGTCTGTCAAAATGGCTGAAAAACTACATGTATAACTACGAATGTTATACTTAAATATTAGTCTTATTTGAATTGTATTATAAATTAAAAGGCATAATTTTAGTTAAGGGGGGAAAATCTTTTCTCCTGAGACCACAAGAGGGCGCAATGAACATTGAATTGTTTATTCTCCGACTGTTTCTTTGAAACGGACCCTAAGAAATTGCCTGTGGGGGCGAATCAAAGAATTGACTTCGGCTGGTCAATGAATCGTAATTTTTAAACATTAAACAGCAGTGGCATTTCTGTGCAACCAGGGTTATTTTAGTCAACTAAAACTAAAAACAAAACACTTTTGTTTATTGAAAATCAGCGTTAAGTGAAATAACTTCTATAATTTCATACAAAAATTAGATTTTTCACCAGTTTCCAAAGAAACATTTCTTATTTTCATTCACTTTAACATGAACAATTTTTTTTTAACACAACCAAATGTGAAATTTTGAAACGGAAAGACTGAAATAGTATTTTCTAGTAAAACGTCGACCAAAAATGTGTAACTTTTATTTAATGATTTTGTCTTACAAAGTTTTGATGGACTAAAGCCTGTCTGTATTCATGGTGTAAAATGAATCAGGCTGGAAGTGGAAGCTCAGTTTGTTGTCTTTATTTTTCATAATGAGAGTTAAAGATGCCGTTTCTGTTGTAACCTGAAAAATGACATTTACTATTAAAATTTTAATAGCTAATATCCTTCATTTTCTGTCATCTATTTCCAGAAACGTTACACAGATGATTATGTCTGCATCAGCCGCGTCTGATGATTTCAGATTGAGCTGGATGAAATATTAACCTGATATCCTCATTATGAGCTCATTTGAATATGATGTTTTTCTTTTTATACACTACAGTGGCAATCTAGTGCCATTCATAAGCTCTCGTACTCCTCAGCTGTCACTCAAATGACATGATATCACTGTCCACATGCATTATAGATCATTTAGATTAACATCATTACCAAACCTCCCAGGATGCATCTGTGCAGACATGAGTCCTACCAAACTTTACCAATACAGACCGTCAAATTCACTGCAATCCTGAGCAAATCTGGTCAGCAAGTTTCTCAACATCTTAAAACATCTGCTTGAGTCATCTAAAACCCTCTCATAGCATCAGATTGATGATAATGTTGATCTGCTATATTGCAACATGGTTCCATCAGTTGTGGTTGTGAAACTTTTGCAAGAAATATTACTGAAAAAAGAAACTCTGAATGTGTCCATCATCGTATCTCTAGGTGCATACAGACCGCATGATTCATTAAAGCTGTCAGTTTCATGTGCTGATGCTACAAATTCATCTCAGTCCATGGGGTTTAATTATATCCAGAGAAATAAAGGAAAACCTCACGAAACAAGACATGAAAATAACAGCCGAACACACATAATCAGCTCATTAGAGGAATGAACATGTCGAACAAAACAACAAGAGAGAAAGAATAAAGTCTATTTAATGTGATGATGTCTTATAATCACCACTTTGGTCGAGGTTTTGAGAGAAACAAAAGAGAGGTTAGGGTGTCTTACAAAGAGGCAGAGGTAGTTAAGTAAATCAATACAAATTATTAACAAATGATTAATACCGGTAAGTAACTGTATTTAGTGCTCAGACAGAAGATCTCTGGACTGTTACACTGTAAAAAAATATTTTCAAGATTTGTTATCACAACATTTTTTCTTTTGTCAAATCAACTTAAATTATTTATTTAGTTCAGATAACTTATTATTTTGCGTTTCTGATGATTAAATCAATCTCGCTGTATTAACTCACTTTTTCCATTTCAATCAACTTAAAATTTCAAGGCGACCAGGTTACTTCATTTTTTAAGTTAAACCAACAATATTTTTTTACAGTGTACTTACAACACTTGATGTCCTCCAGCAGGTGGCGCTGATGCTTACAGAATTCACTTTCATCAACCTAACCTAAAGTCTGAATGATTGATACTGATAATGATGATTGAAATGATTGATAACACTGATAATGGTTAATGATGGTAATAACTATTGCAAACAGATTTAATAATAAAAAATATACACTGTAAAAAAATATTGTTGGTTTAACTTAAAAAAGTAAGTAACCTGGTTGCCTTAAAATTTTAAGTTCATTGAAATGGAAAAATTTAGTTCAATGAAGTAGATTAATTTAATCACCACAAACTCAAAATATCATGTTATCTGAAGTACATAAATTATTTAAGTTGATTCGACAAAAGAAAAAATGTTGTGATTACAAAAATCATGAAAATATTTTTTACAGCGTAATAAGTAGTAATTTTACTAATCACAGTAATGATGATTTGAAGAAGTAAAAGCACTTCAAGAAACAGATTATCCAATAAAAATGGCATTAATTATTATTTGTATTATTTTAATATAATTTGTAATTAAATATAATGTCTTTATATCTGTATGTCATGTTTTAAACAGAAAACACAACAGAATATGATCAAGGAACAGCATGGCATATAAAATAACTTGTTTCAAACACTTTGCCGTTGCTTTTTCCTTACCAAAAGAGAATGTTGAGTGGCTCTTTCTCATATGAAAGTTAACGGTGATCATGACTGTACATAAGACTGTAAAACCACCATAAAAGCATCATAACAGTGGACCATACAAGTCTTCTGAAGTCATATGATTAAAGAGGGTCTGTTGTTCAATTTTATAAAGTCTTCAGTTGTTTCAGGCTCTCCTAGAACAGGTTTTCCTGCTTGAATGTTGATTATTCTCCTCATATTCTCCATTGTTGCGGCTCCTCTCTTCCCAGTCTGTCAGTAACGCTCTGTTTACTTCCTGTCTCTATGAAGCCCCTCCTTCTGAAGCACACTGTGCTCTGATTGGTCAGCTGGATCAGTGTGTCGTGATTGGTCGAGCGCTTCGAGTGTATTTGGGAAATGCCCCGCCCCTTTCCATAACCGCCAGTTTAACACACTACCAACTAACTCAACCAGGCCCCGCCCCTTTATTCTGCGCATGAATTATTATAATGAGGAATATTGTGACGTGTTCGAAACTCAAGACTACAATGGAGGCTTTTCAGGAGTTCAGAAACACTGACACTGATATAGAGGAGAACTGGAGCGTTTTCATGCTCAAACAGCAACATTAAACACTAAAGACGAGGAACATGGGGAATAGCACGATAGTCTCTGAATAAATATGCACGGGTTTAGACAGACATGAGGGTGAATAAATAATGACAGAATCTTCATTTTCGGCCGAGTTTCCATCATGACATTAGAGAGTGTTTATATTCACTTACATAACGATGAGCGGAGCGTGATGAGTGTATCTGTGTAAACTGAAGTGACATTACAACCATTACAAACTCTTCCGGACACGACCATATGCAGATTACCAAATCAGCAGAGGAAAACTGATTACAACAACATCTGATCCGCTCACACACACACACACAGAGACTGAAGAACTGCCGCCATGGTACACGTCCACAACAACTACACAGGTGTACCACTCAAAAACTGAACTAGGAAGGTTGTGCACTTTACATAATATATTTTTATTTAGCTTACTTATAATAATCATGTTTTTTGACTTGAAATGTTTTTCTATTAAGGTTTATGTAATTATGTCTCAAGTTAACAGTACAAAATCCGTATGCGTTGTCTAAACACAAACCATATGTTACGTAAAAAAATTAGTAAATCCAGAGGGTGGCAGTATAGTGCGAAACAACGGCTGCTTTTAAATATACGTACAACTTAAGTTTACTTCATCCGTTTGTGTTGGATCACATGATTGATTTGTGTTGCATTAACTGAAACTGGGCGGTGCTTTTAGTTCCCAGCATGCTTTGCATTTGGTTGAATTAAGAGAGAATAAATGTTAAAATTAAGTGTTATTTTATCTTTTTTTGAGAAATTTAGAAAAGGCAAAGACTTGATAGTATGTAATTAAAAATTATATTGCAATTATTAGAACCATTTAAATTACATTGGGTTACCATTGTGGAGAAGAGTGGAGCATTTTGTTTGGCTGTCGACTGATTTAATAAATTTCTATTGCATTGGTTGAAGGAGCATGTAAAACTTAGCATTTAAGATACTAATATAAATAAAATATTAACGGATTAATGAATATACAAAAATACCCTAAATCATGTCAGGAAGCTTTTAAAAATTCATGTTGAGACTACTTGAATTGGGTTGGTTAAAAATTACTTTATTTCATGATGTTGAAGTTACATAAACAAATTATGTTTGTTTAATGTAATCCAGTTATGTGGAACCTGTTGACGAAATCAAATTAGCCAACATATAATTTTTTTCAGTGCACGTTATATCATGACCAAAAACACAGTGGTAGTTAGTAAGTAACCCTACCAAACCCGGATACAACTCGGTATAAATCTTTTTTACATTGCAAAAGTGACTCCAATGTAATCAAAAAAACTAACATGCTATTACATCCTACACTTCCACAAAAATTATATATGTAATGCATATTTTTAACGAGTGGTTTTGAATAACACCATTGGTTTTACTTATGCATTACCAAATATATATATATATATATATATATATATATATATATATATAGTATATACAGTATGAAGAGTTCAGATGCAAAAGCCTCTAAATGCCATTTGAAATTTTCTTCTAAAATGATCATTTTTATCAAGCTTGTATATTTAAGTTCAGTAATTTCACTTAAATAGCAATGAAGATTACCTATTAATTGTCATTTAAGTGAAATTACTGAACTTGAATATACAAGCTTGATAAAAATGGTCATTTTAGAAGAAAATTTCAAATGGCATTTAGAGTTTTTTGCATCTGAACTCTTCATATATATATAGTAATGTAATGTTAGCATGTAAAAATAATGTAATACATATAATAAGGTGGCATAAGTTGTTGGTTTGACTGTCAGAAAGCAGTGTGTTCATGAGTGTGCTGTGGAAAGTTCTTCTGGTGGTTTGCTTGATTGTGGTGAGGTCAGGAGAGCTGGCAGACTCTTAATGTGTTAGCAGGAGTTCAGCCAGAGACAGACGGCATCATAAATCATTACAGCTCTACATCAGACTCCGTGCCGTCCAGACGCGAGCACGTTTAGCGGTCACACACCCATTTAATGCGTTTCAAACATGTCCCTGGACTTTAAATGTGACTCTGTGGCTTTGAGTGATGGGGAACGGGAACGTCTCAGAAAACTAAAGCAGATACACTTATTGTTTCATTCGTCTGGACAATATTTCATTCTGAATGCAAAGTCCTTCCATTTCCATGGATTATGAAAAGCAGAGCGTCGTTATAAAGAATTAGCATTGTTTGCAGCACGGCACCTGTGTTAAAGTCCTGTGAAAATCAAGTTTTTATTGTTTATATATGTGGTGTTATAGTGTTTTGTCTATAGGAGACAGGGATGAAGCCAATCAGTATATGAGGATGATTAGGAGGCCATGATTGACAGAGTTCAAGGGGCAAATTTGGGTTAAACCCCTACTCTTATTAGAAGAGGGGGTTTGACCACAGAGACTAATATACTTAACGAAAAACACCTTGGTATTTGCTTTCATGTTTGTCTAAGTGTGGACGTCTAACGTTTCGACATGACATGCTTTGAAAGTGCCCTAAAACACACTTTCCGCAGCTGAAGACAATTTCAAAACCACACTTTAAAAATATATCCCTGAAGAAATCCAGACTCCAAATAAACACATTAAAATGCTCCATTCTGTTGGGATATATAAATAGAGCTACATTATAAATCAGCACAATTATAATATAAAGATGATCGTGTGCAGTTTTCTCTTGTTTGTCTCATTTTATTTGTCGTTATCAAGTTATTTTCATTGACAGAACAGATAATCATTTATTACACGTTCTAATCATTTTTCTCATCTGCATTATACACCGACTGAAAATATAATAGCAAACAGTGCAGAGCTCATTATTGACTCATTCGAGAGTTTTTATTTCTGTCATTGCTTGATAATTATTATTTTAAAATGATAGTACACCAAGAAAATTAAAAGTCTTCATTTGCTCATATCTTTCCAAACCGTATGACTTTGTTTCTTTACACTGTATACAACTTAAAAAGACAAAATCAGCTGCTGCCTTTAAATAAGTAATCCAGTTGGTTGTACAAGTCTTTTTAAAGTTTTTGGGTTGTTTTGGTTGTAATTTGGCCTAGTTGAATCATGCATAACTTAAAAGTTAAATTGGTTAAATTATTTTGTTGAGTTAACAGTAAAACACACGTTGCCATGACTTATTAAATCATATCTTTTACAGTGTTCGCCGGAGCACATAAAGAAACATCAGTCAGAACCTTCTGCCCTTTTGCGTTAATTAAAAGCAGATGGCTATTAGAGGCTGTCGAGCTGTAAAAAACACAAGTACAACAAAAGCACAAGCGAAAAGCGAATGACAGAATTTCTGTTTGGGTTAATCTTCCTTTGAAATGTCCTTAAGCTTTTGTTATGTCTGAACTAAATCCGTTTATTCGTCTAGCTTTTTCATCTCCATTGTTTCCTCACGGATGCACACAAATACAGGTGAAACTCGAAACATTAGAATATCGTGCAAAAGTTCATTTATTTCAGTAATTCAACTTCAAAGGTGAAATATTATATAGACTCATTACATGCAAAGTGAGATATTTCAAGCCTTTATTTATTACAATTGTGATGATTATGGGTTACAACTTATGAAAACCTTTCACAGTTTGGGGTTTTCATAAGCCATAAGCAATAATCATCAAACTTATAACAAATAAAGGCTTGAAATATCTCACTTTGCAATGCATAGAATATATTAGTTTCCCCTTTTAAGTTGAATCACTGAAATAAATGAACTTTTGCATGATATTACATTTTTTGAGTTTCACTTGTATTAATGCAAGAACAAAAGAACACACTCTGCAAACTTCAGAAACAAACTTCAGAAAGCGACTCTCACCACGCACAAGATTTTCTAATCAAATGCATTTAAACAAAAAATTATTCAGCGTTATTAAACTGCTTCAAGCTAATATGATCAGGTTTGTGAACGATCACTGTCACCCCCCTTTTTGTGCATAGATGTGAAAAAACAAAATTAAATGGTTGTAATTCATGAATACTTTGGAATACAAGCCTAAGTTTGCTGAAGCACAATGAAAGTGTAAAAGTTATAAAGTTATAGTTTACTGTAAAACAAATGTACTCTACTAAACGTTTTTTACTTTATACAAAATATATATTTTACAAAATAGTATTTCCTCTAAAATTGTGATAAAATCAAAGCCATATGTCGAAACAAGTTGTGTTCCATATTTTTATATCCTGGAAAAAAAAGGTAAACTACTGGCAGCTGTGGTTACCAGCATCATACCGTAAAAATACGATGTGTTACTGTTTTTGAAATTAACAGCTAAATACCGTATTGTCAGCTACAATATAAAACTTTAATTTAACAGCTATATACTCTAAAACAAAAACAGTAACACACCGTATAGTTACGGTATGATGCTGGCAACCACAGCTGCCAGTAGTTTACCGGTTTTTTTTTTTACAGGATTATTTTTTACATGGATATCACAAAAATGTAAGACTTTTTAGCCACTATACCAAAAACAGACACCGGGTGATGCCCACATTTCATTGCATTTTCTATGCATTCTCCTGCATCAAATTAATATTATTAAATATATTAATATTACATTTCTACCAAAATATTATTTCTATCACAAAACAGTCCGCCAAATATGAGTCTCACCAATTTCGACAATATGAAATTTGTCAAGATGTTAGGATGATACCTAATTTATGATGAATTCCAAAATATGTGATAGGGAAAAACAGGCAGTAAAAAAATGCCATTAATGGCAACACATTTGGTGTGTGAAGTTGAAAGTGACCCAACAGTCCCTGGTGACCCGACAGGAAGTTTACTTTTGAGCAAAACATCTTGGAATGTCCTTCTGACATAATAAAACTTTTGCATTTTAACATGTTAACTCCGATAAACATTTACACAACATGTTCACTGTGGTCAAGCATTTGTGTTTGTAAGCGATTCAAAGCACTTCAGATTCAAGCTTGAAAATATGATTTCACTTCGTAAATCATTTCCATCTGCTCAATTTGCCAGATATGTCCAGTATTTCCTGGACTTTCTCCTCTTATTGTTTTTGATGGAAGCTTGTAGCTCTGAGCTGATGTCCAATCCTATGAACGTCACTTATACAGACTCAATACATTACAGCGAAATTAAAGTTTAACATTTGGCTTAAATATCCGTTCAATGGTTTTACTGAAAGTGACCCTTCAGTGCAATAAAAATGCTTCATCTGTCAATCAAAATGCAATAACCCACTTTCCTTTTCAACTAACATGATGGTGCAAGCAAGAGAAATCGCCAAAATATTGCACAATGCACACAACGTAAAACTAAAGCAAACACAGAAGCCCTACTTTTTAATACGTGTGCATGAAAAACTTGCTCCATCTTTGAAATGACTCCATTCTAGTAAGTAACAGACGCTTTTCATAATCCAACCAATTCCCAGTGGATAATTAAATCCGGACGTGCATATTCTTATTGATGAACATCCTTTTTAACTCATAAATAAATCAGACTACGGAAACAAAAAATGCTTTCAATTTGACTAAGTATCTTTCTACGGGAACAATGATGGTAGCTCTAGCTCATAAACACTGATTATTGGAGTTTGAATGGCAAAAAAACAATTAATCTACCTCACTTAAAGCAAACATTGTCCTATAATCAGGAAAAACCTGACACGATCACTGTTCAGAATAACACTACTAACACATACAGTATAAAAAGATGTCTTTAAAGGAGTAGTTCACTTTTTTTTTTTTTTTCACTTTTGCTGATAATTTACTCGCCCCCATGTCATCCAAGATGTTCATGTCTTTCTTTCTTCAGTCGAAAAGAAATTAAGGTTTTTGATGAAAACATTCCAGGATTTTTCTCCATATAATGGATTTCAATGGGGTCCAAACGGTTCAAGGTCCAAACGAGAGTTTCAGTGCAAACTGCAAACTTTTCAAAGGGCTTTAAACGACACCAGACGATGAATAAGGGTCTTATCAATCTTATCATTTTCGTGTCATTTGATTCATTCAACATTGACTCATTTGTGCTTATAAAACTTAAAATTTGTTATTTATTTATTAAATGGCTGATCGTTTCGCTTGATAAGACCCTTATTCATCGTCTGGAATCGTTTAAAGCCCTTAGCTATAGTAAGTTTTTTTTAAAAGTGAACTACTCCTTTAAGGACCTGCGCCTGCACACGGCGACAACACAATCCTGAAGTGTCCACTAGTGCCTCCCCTGTGAAAGCCCTCTTCTCCTTCGATAAATAATTCTGTATTATGCATTTTTAAGTCCAGACAAGTAATTTGTTGAGGTCAATTTGTAAAGAAAGACTACACGGCTGTGCACATATATATATATATATATATATATATACCCAAATATATGTATATATATATATATATGCACGCCGTCAGAGTTTTGCCAGATCTGCATTTTTAGAGATAATTTTAAAAAATAAATAAATAAATCAAGGTTTGCATCTTTGGAAGCTATTTCAAGCTTTGCAATCTGCAGGCACTGTAAGTTGTGCGGATGAGCGGACATTAACAGCTAATGATCTTTGCAACGGAAGTGAATCAATGAAAACTTAATTTAGCTGGACAATAACTTAATTCTAGAGCTGCTGTAAAGACAAAACAATCTCTGTTACTTTAATTTCCTATTATCACCGTAAAGCTGCTTTGAAACGGTCTATATTGTTAAAAGCGCTGTTGACTTTACAAAATATTCATATAGACAACCGTTATTTTAAATGGTAATAAAATGTTTTTACTTTGTTTTGCATCTAATAAATGCAGCCTTGAAGAGACTTCTTTAATATTTTAATCAAACATTGGCTTATATTACAGTTTGAATGTTAATCATTGCATGTAGTTGGAACTATAGTAGTAGTACATTGTGAACACAGCTAATTGTAAAGCACAGTTATGCTCACTAACATTGAACCACTATCAGAGACACATTAGAGTGATTTACTTTAGTGAATGTGCGAAGGCGGCATATCCTCAACAGAGCGATAAAACCACAGTAAGTGTTCAGTAAGAGCTAAATGACGCTCTCATCTGGGCCTGTGAGACACTTTTGAGAAGTGATTTTAATCTTGAGGTTCATAAACTAACAGCTCGGTCTCAATAGTAGTTTTGTGGTGTACTCTTGCCTCCATTGTGTTTTTTAAATGGAAATGTCTTGGAGTTGATTCAAATAAACACTAAATCTTATTAGATTCAGACCTCCGCTCAAAACAAACACAGAAACTCTTCCCATCAGAGCTGAGCTTTCGTTTCTGAAGACAATAAAGTTCACTAAGCAATGCTCTAGAAACCATATTATGATTCTACTAAACCTTTTAAACATTTGTTGTATTTTGGATTGTTAATCACTGACACAGATTTAAGGAACTAATATTGACATGATCCGCTTTATTGTGCTCATCATCAAGAAAATAAACTACATATTTACATGTAGGGCCCTATGAAACCCGTTTTATTTTTTCCCAAATTCCGTTTTAATTTTGGGGATTTTTTTTTACTCTTTACTGTTATATTAATCGTAAAAAGAGTGTGCTTTTAAAGTTAGTGATTAAAATGTAAACAAATAAAATAGGAATGACCTTAAATTTACTAAACTTTTCAGGACAAATACTGCATGATGCAACATAACTGCACTCTTCAAGTTACAACAAAATATGAGGGAGTGAGCGAGTGAGAGAGAGAGAGAGTGATAGGGAGACGGAGGGAGAGCGGGGAAAGGAAATACAACTGAAACAATACGCTGCGTTTTTTTATAAATAGCGGTAAAAAAATGTACGAAACGCAATATGTGGTGGCAAATTAGTCTATGTGTGGGAAAAACTGCATAAAAGTCACATGCGAACTTCTCGGCTCGGCACTGACGGCTTATAGCATTGAATTTCGTAACTTTTTTGCCGACAAAAGCAGAGCCGCGGAGAGCCGCTTCGCCATGCTTTCATTGTTTTGATTTCGTCATTAGAGCTGAAATGACGGGTTGGCGGGTTAGTGTCACCTAGATTTGCTTCCCCCCCGGTCTGCATTTTCACCAGGCATACATTTTTCTACACAAAAACAAAATTTCAAACCAAATATGTAATATTCCACGAAATTCCACGTTAATTCGCCAATTCCGCAATTCCGTGATCGCGGAAATCATAGGACCCTATACATGGTCTGAATAAAATTTTATGGTATTTGTTTTTGTAAAACTCAGTGCAAAAGTGTAAAGGGAAAAAAAAGCAAACAGCACAAAAACACCCCCCTAATGATGTCAGCAGCAGCTGGGATGTAGTTAGAAATGTAAACACACTTTCACAAGGTCACGACCACATTTTTTCTGATAAGGAGCATTAAATCTTACTAATAAACATTAAAGAAACGGTTGAGGGGTCACAGACACCCCAGGACCCTTCTCTGACAGTCTTGCCCAATTGAGGGAAATCCACTTATTTATTTAAATCCAGACGGGAGTTTCTGAGTATTCCAGTAAAAGAACAGAAGGAAAAAAGCAGGAGGGTGGAGAGGAGGTCTGACATCACAGTAATGTGGAGCTCACACTGGTTTAAGAGTCAGGCCGTGCCGAGCGCTCGACAGAAGAACACACACATCTGGATCTGCTTTCTGGAGGAGTTGAGGTACGTACTGCACTGATTCAATTACAAGACCACAAACAACGTGTCATTTTCAGCTGAGTGTGCGGTGTGCATTAGACGCGGCGTGTGTACTGTATATCTTAAATTGATTTAGAGCAGTTTTGAAAGAAATGAATAAAGCATGTTCACTCAAAGGATTTTCCAAGAACAACATGTTCTGCTTCTACAGAAGTAGGAAAACAGCAGGAAGAAATCAAAGCCAGAGAAAAGGCAAAAGAAATAGACAGGTTGGCATTTTTAATTGTGCTGTTTGAACTTAAAGTTAGAAATTAAAACTTGTACGGGACATGATTGTCAGGTTTATGATGGTCTGAACGTCTGGAAAGTATCAATGCAAGGATATCTACGGCTTTTTTAATGTCAATTCATGTACTTTTTCAAATGTTTTGTCTTATGATATATATAATCATGTAAATCAAGAATACGGTACTCAAGCGGGTCACTGTTAGTATGGTGAATTACTCCATTGATGAACACTAACTTGTGTTTGTGAGGGTCTATATTAATAGATGCGCTTCTGAAAAAATGTTTGAGCCTTGAACTTTTTATTCATCAATGAATCCTTGATATGAAGCAGGACAACTGTTTTCAACATTGAAAATAATCAGTATATATTATGATTTCTGCATAAGGATGATTTCTGAAGGATGGAGTAATGATGCTGAAAATTCAGATTTGATCACAGAAGTAAATTACATTTTGCAATATATTCACCAAGCTAGCTATTTTAAATGGTAAAAATATTTCACATTTATTTATTTCACTTTCAAAAACATTTTAAAAAATCTTATCAACTCGGTAGACAGAGTATATTAGGTTCAGACAGTCCCACAATTTACATATTTACATCCTGGGATAAAAATACATTAAAAAAATAAAAAGTAAAGTAAATACCTAAACAGCAAACAGCTTATCTAATCACAGTTGCTTAGTCATGGTTAACAGCAATTAGTCTGACTAAAAAGATTCCCAATCGTCTGACTGTTCTGACCCAGGTAAAATAAGTCAAAGTTTTAGCCCAAGTTTGTTCATTTCCTTCCCTTGTTATTTTCCACCCAATCAGCCGCCTGACAGACTGTTTCTCCTTAAAATACGGGAAATATTATGCAACTACACAACACTTTCATACTGTATGGTGGATTCCAGGACTTACTCATCCACTAGTCATTCCAAACCTCTATGAATTTCTTTTTTTTTTATTATGCGGATCAAAACACTGTTTTTTTACATACAATGAAAGCAAGACATATGAGTTTGGAATGAGATGAGGGTGAGAAAATGCGGACAGGCTTTTCAATTTTGGGTATAAATTTCAAGTGAACAGATAAGATTTTTTGGAAAAACTCTTGTAATGGCCTTCCCCTTCCATTTGTTTGGCTTGGCGTCACCACTAGATGGCGAAATAAACATATTAGATATGAGGGAAAGGAAACAGAGCAAGAGTATTTCATGTTTGTTCTCGAGCTAACAAGCAGACTAACTCGCCCCCATGTCATCCAATATATTCATGTCTTTCTTTCTTCAGTCGAAAAGAAATTAAGGTTTTTGATGAAAACATTCCAGGATTTTCTCCATATAATGGACTTCAATGGGGTCCAAACGGCTCAAGGTGCAAATGAGAGTTTCAGTGCAAACTGTTCAAAGGCCTTTAAATGTTTCCAGACGATGAATAAGGGTCTTATCAAGCGAAACGATCGCTCATTAAAATCACTTCTCTTCTTGGGCCATTGAATGAATTGGGCTAATTAAGAGCAATTCTGACTTTATAACTCACAATTCTGACTTTATAACTCGCAATTCTGACTTTATAACTCGAAATTCTGACTTTATAACATGCCCTTCTGACCTCATATCTCGCAATTCTGACTTTATATCAATCAATTCTGACTTTATAACTCGCAATTCTGACTTTATAACTCACAATTCTGACTTTATAACTCGCAATTCTGACTTTATAACTCGCAATTCTGACTTTATAACATGCCCTTCTGACCTCATATCTCGCAATTCTGACTTTATATCTCGCAATTCTGACTTTATATCTCGCAATTCTGACTTTATATCACGCAATTCTGACTTTATATCACGCAATTCTAAATTTATATCAATCAATTCTGACTTTATATCAATCAATTCTGACTTTATAACATGCCATTCTGACTTTATATCACGCAATTCTGAGAAATAAAGAGATATAAGACTCGCAAAAAAAGTCAGAATTGTGAGATAAAAAGTCGCAATTACCTTTTTTATTTTTCATTCTGTGGTGGAAACAAGCTTCCATAGATTTCATAAAAATATTGATTTTTATGAAAAAATATTGAGTTAAAAATATTAAAAATATTGAGTTAAAAAACATTTTTTAAAATTGATAATAATAAGAAAAAGTCATATTATTCCATTTAATATTATTCCATCCAGCTGCCATATCACCCTGTAGAAAAGCACTATACAAATGTAACAAATTATTAATTTAAATTTAAAAATCTGACGCTAAACATCTCTTCTCTTCACAGAAACATGGAGCACGACATAAAAGCAACGACGTTATCGATCCTTTCTACAATTCCTACGACCAATTCCAACAACCTCACCAATGACACCCAGTGTCCGCATTGGGAAGTGTGGGACTGGTTGTACATCATGCAGCCTGCGTACATGTTCCTCATCTGCGTGCTGGGAATTCTGGGAAACATCTTCGTCCTGCTGGTCTTCGGCCTGCATAAGAAAGCATGTACGGTGGCAGAAATCTACCTGGGGAACCTGGCGGCCGCCGACCTCCTGTTGGTTTTGTGCCTGCCGTTCTGGGCGATCAACATCGCCGATGGTTTTGAATGGCGATTTGGATTGGTAATGTGCCGTTTGGTCAACTCGGGCATCAGAATGAACATGTTTTGCAGTATTTACTTACTAGTGTTGGTCAGCGCAGATCGTTACGTTGCACTCGTTCATGCCATGTCACGCGGTAGAATGAGACGACCACGATACGCCAAGTTCAACTGCATCGCCGTTTGGTGTTTCGGATTAATCCTCAGCATCCCAACGCTTCATTTCCGGGACACTCAATTCATCCCGGAGCTGAACATCACGGCTTGCATTCTGAACTATCCGAGTGAAAACGTCGGCCTCGTTTGCGACATCCTTCTCGTTTTGCTCGGCTTCATCATCCCGATTTTGGTGATCACCTACTGCACGCTGAAGATCATCGGAGCCCTGAGCAAGCAAGTCGTCGACCGCTTTAACGCGGAAAACACGGAGAGGAAAGCCACCCTCCTGGTTCTGGTGGTGCTGTTGGTGTTTCTCGTGTGTTGGGTGCCGTTCCACCTCGTGACCCTCCTGGATATCCTGGTGCGCTTCGGCCTCCGCGGCGGATGCGACTTTGAATCCGGTCTCGACGTCTCCAATCAGATATTCACCTACTTGGCTTTGAGCAACAGCGTGTTGAACCCGATACTCTACGTGATCGTGGGCAAGAACTTCAGGAAGAAAGTCAAAGAGCTGATAAAGCAACTTACAGAGAGAAAAGCGGATTCGACGAGCGGTTCTACAAGATCACAGCTCTCATCAACCTTAAAGACATTCACAACATTTTAAGACAATTGTGTGTGCAATGTAGGGCTGTCAAACGATTAATCGCATCCAAAATAAATGTTTGTGTTTACATAATATATGTGGGTGCACTGTGTATAATTATATATATATATATATATATATATACATATATAGGGCTGTGAAACGATTAATCGCATCCAAAATAAAAGTATGTGTTTACATAGTATATGTGTGTGTAGTGTGTATAATTATTTTGTATATATAAATACACACACATGCATGTATATATTTAAGAAATATTTGCATGTATATACTTTATATATATATTTATACAAAATTAATATAAATAAATATTAATTAAAATTAATTAATAAAATTAATTTAATATTAAAAATTAATATAAAAATTAATATAAATATTTGTTATATTAATAACACATTTTTCTTAAATATATACATGCATATGGGTGTATTTATATATATATATATATATATATATATATATATATATATATATATATATATATATATACACACACACAAAATAATTATACACAGTGCACCCACATATATTATGTAAACACAAACGTTTAATTTGGATGCGATTAATCGCAATTAATCGTTTGACAGCCCTAGTACAATGTTCATAGGTAATTACATTATATATTGTTTGTTTAATATGCAAGTTTTTATGTATACTGTAAAAAATATCTTTTGAAGTTGTAAATAACATTATTGGAGTATGTACTATTTTAGCTGTTCTTCAAAATTTCACATTTAACGCAAGGCTGTTACATTGTAATTATTTTGTGAAAATGTTGAAGTAAATCAGCACTGTTTTTTTAAAAGGTTATGTGATTACTCATTTTAAAAGGTGTGTATTTTTCATTAGATGTTTTGAAATGGTGGTGTTTTTTTAAGTCGTGCTGATGTCAATAAGCTCTGAAATTAATGGAAGGACAATATTAAAATACTGCCAAATCAAACTCACAATTACACCAAAGTTGCAAACTCCAGGTTGCATAAATGTTTGCATGTCACTTTGGATAAAAGCATCTGCAAAATGAACAGTAGTATTTAAAAGCAGTGTAATCCATACAAAATAAATAAAACAATACAAAGGCACAAAAAACATGATAATATCAGGGCACTTAACTTTACAGTCCTGTTTCCCATGTACATACTATGTACAATAGCTGGGTAATAACTAGGTACGAACCTTATATACTACTACTAATAATAATAATATAACTACTACTACTACTACTAATAATAATAATAAAAATACACTCTAAAAAATGCTGGGTTGTTTCAACCTAAATTTGGGTCAAATGTGGACAAACCCAAATGTTGGGTTAAAAATGTAATTTAAAAAATACAGTTAAAAGTGAAAGTTGAAGTTGTTGGGTTGAATTTTTAAATGACATTTTTAACCCAACATTTGGGTTTGTCCATATTTGACCTAATTTGGGTTGAAACAACCCAGAATTCTTAGAGTGTAATAATTAATAAGCAGTAATTATTAAAATAATTTTTAGTAAAAAAAAAAAAAAAATATATATATATATATATATATATATATATATATATATATATATATTATTTATTGATTAAATAATTATTTTACCAAATTATTTTTAGTAAAAAAAAAAATTTTGTAAAAAAATTAATTATATATATATTTTTTTTAATAAGGAGGCACAACTAAGTCATAGTCAATACTGAGAATTGGACCCTATACTAAAGTTTGACCAAAAAAACAACAGAAAAATGTATGTAGAAGCTGGATTTAAAAGCAGTGTTATCCTGGAACTTTTTGTCTGTGCGATGCAATGCCTATAAAGTATCAGACAGACTCCAGCCATGATGTGTCTGTTTCCAGGGTCAGAAAATGACTGGTTGGTCAAATTAAAGAATATGCGACAGACTTTCCAGTAATGACTCTTCACCCGTTCCTCTTTGTGTGTCTATGAATAACACCGCCCTAAATAGTGTTTTCCCAGCGATACCTCAGACATGTTTTCAAGAAGACTGCGGTCGGTAACAGCAGTGTGCCCGCACTCTAATCTGTCAGCATTCCCTCAAATAAAACACATATTTCTGTAAAAGACTGGTTTAAATTCATCATAGCCTTTTAAACAAAACCTCTGCCTTTCCAAATAACATCTCTTGGCTATTCTTTCCATGCTTGAAAAGTATTTTGTATGCCCCCTGGAGGCATTTGTACCTTTTTTGTGGGCATATTTCTTTTCTAAAAATATAAAAACATGTCAAATACTTTGAGTTAATATAAATAATTAAATTTCTCATTCTGGATCGTTCAGTTTTGCTCCCCAACAAAATCAACTTGAGCTTGGCATTAAACAACACTCGCCTCTGGAACTGAAAAAAAAAAAACAAAATATTATCTTGAAAAAACTTGAAATTCACTATCTATGCTGCCAATAGATATAACTTTTATAAATTTATTCAAGCGTCCTCAAAAAGAACATCTGAATAGTGATGAAGAGTTTGTTAAAGAGTTGTTGAATGACTACTTTAACTTAGAAATAAAACAACTGTCACTCATCAGCTTCCACACACACTCTCTCACTGCAGAAACTGAAATGAAGCAGATCTCACATCGACCTCTGCTGGTAGAAGAGTTACATTACAAGAGTACTTTACATCGTAGAATAGTGAAACTTAATACCATCTATCTATCCATCCATCCATCCATCCATCTATCAAAGAAAACTACTTCTGATTTAAAGGTATGTAAAGTAATGTTATATTATATATGATTCAAAGTGGCTTCAAAGAGTACCTAAGTATCTAACACAAAATCCATCCATCTATCCTTCTATCTATTTGTCCATCCGTCCATCAATTCATCTATCAATCTACTCGTCCGGCAATTCATTTATCCATCTATTCATTTATAGAACAAATATCTCTCAATAATTATGATCTCATAAAAACTGTGTATAAAAATAGATTAGAATAATGTAACACTGCTTGGCATAGCAACTGCCCAACTTTGTGTCATTATTATCTACTAGTATTATGTGAAGTAATACTTTCTAATAAGGAAACAAACCAATCCGCAGATAAATCAAGCACAATATCCAGAGCTTTGGCCCACAGACGTTGTGTTTGCATTTCTCTGAAGTCTTCATCTATCTCTCTTCAGTGTGTTACTAGTGTTTGTGTGCTGAACTCTGGAAGATGAAGTCTGAATATAAACAGATTCGGCCTCAGCAGGAGCTCGACGACTGTGGAGGAATGTGTTCGGACTGATCATTCCTTCAACGAGAACAAGAAGATCCGGAGGATAAAGTGAGGAATATATCAGTCCACCGGAAAACACTCGCAAAGAAAACTACTCCTGCTGAAAAGGTAAGTAAAGTCATATATTATTTAATGATTTAAAGTGGCTTCGAAAAGTACCTGCATGATTTTGTGAGTAAACATTATTCAATTCAATGCATTAGATCAGGCATAGACACGATGCTTTTTGTCTTTTTGCTTGATTTCAAAGTTGGTTTCAAAGTTGCATGAAATGTTTTGCTTGCAAATTTTTTGTGCATTTTTTATTAAACAATAAATAAACAAAAAAGTTTCCCAAATTGGGATTTGCGTGCTGATTTAAAAGAACGAACCAAAATTTTTACAAAATCATACAAATGTCAAATTAAAACAAACAAAAATAAATCACTTTCTAAAAAATATATTTTATTTGTGTACCTGGAAAAATCGGACAAGACACCTAATTTCTATACTGTAAAAATTATATTGATTATTAGAGCATGTTTTACAAGAACATATTTAATTCAATGAGTTACTTGCCATTTCTTAGCAATTATTGGTGATATTTACTGAGTTCAGAGCCACAGAATGACACATTAAAGGAGTGGATGTCCAAGTCTTTCTTTCTTCAGTCGAAAAGAAATTAAGGTTTTTGATGAAGACATTCCAGGATTTTCTCCATATAATGGACTTCAATGGGGTCCAAACGGTTCAAGGTCCAAATGAGAGTTTCAGTGCAAACTACAAACTATTCAAAGGGCTTTAAATGATTCCAGACGATGAATAAGGGTCTTATCAAGCGAAACGATCGCTTATTTCACAAATAAATAAAAAAGTTTTATAAGCACAAATGCTCGTCTTGTTCTGTTCTGTGATGAGCGTTCGTGACTCTCGTGTTCGAACTTGTTCATCAAAATGAACGAATCTTTTTTTCGAGTCATGACTCAAAGGGTCCTTGATAAGACCCTTATTCATCGTCTGGTGTCGTTTAAAGCCCTTTGAACAGTTTGCACTGAAACTCTCATTTGGACCTTGAAATGACTTGTAGCCAATGCGATTCAAACGAATACAAGGCATAATATTAAAATATAAATATATAAATTATAAACCCCATTTTAAAATTTTGAATTTTTGAACCCCATTTTGTTTGTGAATTTTACAGTGCGGCATATTTATTTGTGCAGACAGGGATATTGTTCTTTCATGTCATTTTGTATTAATTTTTACAATAAAGTGATGATAGGGCAAAAACTGATATGATGTTTGTCCATGTACGCGGTAAATTAAGAAACGGGAAAGTAAAGTAACAAGTAGTGAAGTTACTTTTCCAACGCAGTAACTAGTAAAGTAATCTCATTACAATTTACTGAAGTAACTAGTAACTAATTACTTTTTTTGAGTAACCACCCTAAAACTGCTTGTAGCCAATGTGATTCAAATGAACTCAAGGCATAATATTAATAAATTTCAATTTGAACTCAAAGCAAACGAGATCTGTCTTTAATCTTCTAGATGCAGCCGGAAAAGCTCATGTCGATGGCGACACTTCCGCCTCCAAATGCATCCGTCACTCCATCATATATGGATTTTTTCAACTCGACCGAGTGGCAGCTAGTCTACTCCATTATCCCACCGTACATCTTCGTCGTGTGCGTGACAGGAATTCTGGGCAATTCTTTCGTATTGCTAGTGTTCTCGCTCCAGGGAAGCCGATGGTCCGTCCCCGAGATCTACCTCGGTAACCTGGCGCTGGCTGACCTTATTCTACTCGTCTGCCTGCCTTTTTGGGCCATGAACATCCTAAACTATTTCATGTGGTCTTACGGGGAACTCATGTGCAAAGTCGTCAACCTCTCCATCGTCGTCAACATGTACACCAGCATCTACATGCTGGTCATGGTGAACGTGGACCGCTACCTCGCGCTCGTCTTGACCATGAAGGCTCGCTGGCTGCGGCGGAAGCGCTACGCTAAGCTCATTTGTGTTGTTCTTTGGCTGTTTGGCGTGGGAATGGGTTTCCCGACTGCCTTGATGCGAAAACTACAAGACATTCCGGCTCACCGAGCCGTCGAATGCACGCTGGATTATTCCAGCAAGGGTTGGAGGATTGCTCATTATCTGCAGCTAAACCTGGTGGGCTTTGCTCTGCCGTTCCTGATCATCACATTCTGCTGTTTCAATATCGTCCGAGCCTTGAAGCGAAGGAGAGACAAGGTGAACAGTGAAGACAGAAACGACAGGAAGGCTACAATCCTGGTATGCACCGTCACCCTGTTCTTCCTCGTCTGCTGGGGTCCGTTTCACTTCGTGACTTTCATTGATCTACTCTGCGATCTGAAAGTTTTGGGTGGGGATGAGTGGGACAACTTTCTAAATATTGGACACCAGTTTTCCGTATACTTGGCGTTCTCAAACAGCTGCCTGAATCCGGCGCTCTACGTTTGCTCAGGAAACTATTTCAAGAGGAAAGTCAGCAGCATCTACAACAGAAGAAAACACTCCTCGGAAGTGACCGCTCAACAGCGGACGGTTTTAACATCTACGACAACCGCCAATCAAATCAAGCCTGTTGTGTTGTATGAGCAAGACTAGCTTGGGATTTTTACAACACAGCCATGATATATTTATGTACATATAATGGCTCCAATTATGGTTCCCAATCTTCTTGTTCTTGACCAATTAAATTTAGAAGATATACAATTTTATTAGGGCTGTGCAAAAGTTAATTGCGATGAATCGTATCCAAAATAAAAGTCTGTGTTTACATAATATATTTGTGTGTGCTGTATATAATTATTTTGTATATATAAATACCTATGCATGCATGTATATATTTAAGAATTATTTGCGCTTAAATTCTGTATATGAATAGATAATCTATATTATATAAATATCTTATATATGAATAACACATTTTCTTAAATATATACATGCATGTGTTTGTATTTATATATACAAAATAATTATATACAGCACACACAAATATATTATATAAACAGAGACTTTTATTTTGGATGCGATTAATCGCTATTAATTTTTGCACAGCCCTAAATTTTATATATACATATATGTGTGTGCGCGTGTTTGTACATATATAAAATCCCATATCTAAAAAATGTATATGTGTGGGGTTCTATATATGTAGCATAGGGTTCTTTACTCAACTCCAAAGAACCTTTTATGCTGAAAAAGGTTCAATAATGACAAGAAAGAACACTTTTGGCACAAAGGTCCTTTACAGGAAATTATTCATTCATATATTACATTATTCTGCAACATTTTAATCATGCTGATTTGTGGAGGAGAAAAACTGAAATGGCACTCTTCGTGTGATATCGATTAAATACATAAAACGATATAAATATATATATTTTCTAACCCCCATATCTTGAATTTTGTGATCATTCACAGCATTCATAAATCCATTTTAGGGTCTTGATGTTTTTCAATAATATGAAATATTTAATCTGGAAAGGACAAAACAAATGATAATGAACGAACCCAAAAGGTTCCATAGAACCTTTTCCCTAAAGGGTTCTTATTATTGAACCCTTAAAAAGGATTCTGTATAGAACCTTTTA
The DNA here is from genome assembly GCA_038021265.1 of Cyprinella venusta. Taxonomy (NCBI): domain Eukaryota; kingdom Metazoa; phylum Chordata; class Actinopteri; order Cypriniformes; family Leuciscidae; genus Cyprinella; species Cyprinella venusta. The sequence goes on along the minus strand of CM075875.1, from coordinate 1,577,013 downwards.
GGGGTTCCAAATATGTAGCGCTGATAGAACCTTTTAAGGTTCTAAATAGAACCTTTTCTTCTAAGAGTGACAGTAGACCTAGTCATAATAATAACACCAATAATCAGACTTTTAAAATTTTCCATGACTGTGGAAACTCTGAATTATGAAGATTATACTGGCTCCAAAATTAATTCTAAAGGAAAACAATGAGTCTTAACATTTAACACGAGGCAAGAATAACCTAAGGTTAAATGCACAACATTGTAGAGAGTCTTTCTGGCTTGAGTTTCAACAATATATTACTTTTTAATCATAATTTTTATCTACACTTTTCAGTATTGGAAAAAAATACATTGATTATAAACATTGTAAAAATTGTTGCAATGCATTCTGAGATTGTCTTCCCAAAGGAAGTGTACACACTAAACAATGCTGGGTTGTTTTAACCCATATTTGGGTCAAATATGGACAAACCCAAATGTTGGGTTAAAAATGTCATTTAAAATCTTCAACTTTCACTTTCAACTGTAATTTTTAAATTACATTTTTAACCCAACATTTGGGTTTGTCCATATTTGACCCAAATTTGGGTTAAAACAATCCAGAAATAGTGTACAATTTTGGCCAAAGATGTTGAGATGCATTTGCTGTAGACAGAGAGAGCTCTGATCTGTCCTGTACATCAGAATGTTCTTGCTGTTCGTATACATGTGTCACGCAAAGTGAATTACTCATTCTTTATCAACACGCCATCTTCCAATTGTTGGTGGTAAGTGGCTACACATTTGGCTACACATTTTCACGTTTCTAAAGGTTACGCTTACAAGTGTTTACAGCAGTACCTTTCAGCAATGATAAATACTTGTTTCCAGTAAACTATTTGGTAAATATTTTAATTGAGCTTTTGATGGGCAGAGTTTGTCATATAAACAGGAAGAGCTGGTTTAGAGGAAGTTGCCGTAGATAATCAATGCTAAGCACAGATGCGCTTACTCAAACCACCTCTGCAACTTTGATCAGAGAGCACTAAGAGGTGAACACCTTTATCTCATTATCGAAACAACAATGTCACCACGTTTAACATTGTTACAAAAACAACAGGATTTGAAGGGAACAGGTATGAAATGTGTATGTGCAGCATTAGATGTCATAAGATTGCTAAACCAAATATGGTGAAAGCATAATATTTACATAAAACCAGCGATACTGATAAAAAAATACGTCTTCCTTTCACATGTTTGTTGTCATTCTGGTAAAGAAAGTAAAACTGTTTATACAAACAATCGAAATGACGTTTCCCTCCATCTCAAAGTGAAGACAGAGAAAAAAAATGTAGTTAAACATAAAACTAGAGTTAATAGCTAATAATAACTATATAATTCTGTATGGGCATCAATAAAAAATACATTTAAAAATTAAGTCTGCAGGAGACATGAAATGCAAAGACAGTTTCGGTCATAGCAATCATTAGAAGTGTGCAAATGGTTTTGTAGTCCAATGTCATAGCAGCATGAAAATATCAAGTTCATCTTTACAATTAAGCTAAAAAAAAAAAACTTATTTTCTTTCCATTACTAGAAAAATCACAGGGACTGCACATTTGTAAGCAACCAATTAATGAAGCATGTCTTAAGTTGATTTTAACCAGCAGCGAGTTAGTCATCATCTATGCATTGCACCACTATTATTTTTCACAATTTTAACTGTAATGTTAGGTTGTTATTGTTTTCCTGTATCTCAAACAGAAGATAATGGTGCTAGTAGTGAAGCCAAGGTCACGACAAGGGTCAAAGCACGAACTTAAAATGCAAATGTGTACCTTGAATGTAATGCGTATAGCTTTGGATAAAAGCATCTGCCAAATGCATGAATGTAACTGTAAATGTACCTTGGTGCTGCTAACTATTCAAATACTCAAACCATTGATATTTATATTACTTATAAGCAAATACTCTTCACCTAACCCACACATCTGTGCCAGAGCATCCAATGATCTCACCAGCTGGCTGGCAAATTTATTCAGAAATGCAACATATTAAAATTACAATAGTCTGATCCTCACCGATGTAAGAGACACCAAAGATTCAAATGAGAGAGAAAACGTGACATGACTCACTCAACATCAACATCAGAGGAAAATTTACATGCATCTACTGTATGTATCCAAAATAGAAGTTTGTGTTTGAATAATGTGTGTGTGTGTGTGTACTGTGTATAATTTTGTATATGTAAATGTAAACATGCATGTATATATATTGTATTTATTTATATATACCTACATACATACATACATACTAGGGCTGGGTAAAAATATCGATTCATCAATGCATTGCAATTCTTTGCTTCTCAATTCAATATCGATTCATCAAATCCTATGAATCGATTCAGCCATCCAGGCCAGTGGCGGCGCTGTGGGCTACACTCTAGTGAGAGCGTTCAGCGTTGTACAAGACGCGCTTTAGCCAGCAAAACAGCGCGATGACGGGCAGCAGCTGCACTCCGTACAAGCCTGCCCCACTAACATTAAAAGCCGACGTTTGGGCTCATTTTGGATTCCACTGTAAGCCGGGAACTATGGAAGCTTGTTTCCGCCACAGAATGTAAAATAAAAAAAGGTAATTGCGACTTTTTATCTCACAATTCTGACTTTTTTCCTCACAATTGGGAGTTTACATCTCGCAATTCTGACTTTATTTCTCAGAATTGCGAGTTATAAAGTCAGAATTGCACGATATAAAGTCACAATTGCGGGATATAAAGTCAGAATTGCGAGACATAAAGTCAGAATTGCATGATATAAACTCAGAATTGTGAGATATAAACTATTCTGAGAGGGAATAAGGTTAAGTTAGTCTTTTTTTCCCCTGATAACTCGCAATTGCTGTTAAGAGTGATCAGCTGTTAAGTGTTATTGTTTACAAAATTATAATTATAATATTAGACTTTTTTGGAGTATGCACATTTTGTGCTTCTGTTTACATTTCTTTTATGACTTGAATGTATAGGAAGAAAGAAATATACTTTCTACTACTTAGTTACATGCACTTTAGAGGTGTTGTTAAAGCACTGTACAGTGCTTGTCACAGTTGTGTTTGTATTCAACACATACAATATTGTACAGTTTATTCTGATGAATAAACCATGACAGGAAACAAACATGCTGGGGTCAATTTGTTCTTTAACATTGGTACTGCGCACGTTATTTAAAAATATACTCAGGCACTTAATTACTTGTGAATTTACTTATTATTGAATCGATATCGAAGCTAATAAATCAATATTGAATCGAATCGAATCGAAGCCTCAAGAATCGAAATCGAATCGAATTGTGAAATGCCCAACAATACCCAGCCCTAATACATACATATATATATATATATACTGAAGTACCTCAAAGTACCACATAATATGCAGCAATAAGACATTTGAATTCATTTAATCAAACATTTATATGGTAACAATAAAAGTATTGAGTATCTAGACACTATGTCAAACTGGTGCACTGTTTTAGATCCCAGCACACTTCCAGCATGCGGTACAAAAATATGAATTAGGATGAGGCCACGACTGATTCTACACATAAACCACTCTTGTTTCACATATACATTACATCTGTGAAGATGTTTCAGTTATCTGGTTTTAATCCAGATGTCTAAACTGTCCGTACGGTGTGATAACACACGATACGTCTGCAGTTCATCAGCCTTAAAGGAATTTGTGCAGAAATAGTTTGTCGTGCCTCTAAAAGCCTCTAAGTGCCATTTGAAATTTTCTTCTAAAATGATCATTTTTATCAAGCTTGTATATTTAAGTTCAGTAATTTCACTGGAATGGCAATGAAGATTACCAATTAATTGTCATTTAAGTGAAATTACTGAACTTAAATATACAAGCTTGATAAAAATGGTCATTTTAGAAGAAAATTTCAAATGGCATTTAGAGGTTTTTGCATCTGAACTCTTCATAACTCATTGAATTGTGAAATGCCCAACAATACCCAGCCCTAAGTAGTAGGTAGAATTATTTCCCATATATTTAAAGAAATGAAAGACTTAATAAACACATCTACTCTTCCCTCTTTAGCATGTCATCCTGGAAATCAGCAGCCATGCAGAACTAGTTTCCCAAACATGATTTGCATGGCTTATTTCTCAATGAAGGCAACGCCTGTTCACAGTATTTGATGTTGAGAGGATGCGAGTTGCAGTTGCTTCTTCAGAATGGCTGACAACGCTTCTTCAAACTTGACGACCTGCACACATGGCAACACGGTAGAGCGGTACATGTACCCGACGGCTTACTCGATATTCTTCATCGTTGGATTTCCAGCGAACTGTTTGTCTCTGTACGTGGCCTGTGTTCTGATGAAGAGAGGCAATAATTTGGCGGTTTATCTGATTAACTTGTGTGTCGGAGATCTGCTGTATATCCTAACTCTGCCCGTCTGGATCATGATGGCATTCGGGCAGGCGGTGAGTGACAGTCTGTGCAGTGTTATTGCGGTGGTCATGTTCAACAGCTTCTACGTGGGCTCCGGGTTTCTGTGCTGCATCTCGATGGATCGATATTTGGCCATAGTGTTCCCGCTGCATTTCGTACGGGTGCGAGAGGTCAGAACCGCGGTGATGGTGAGCGTCATCGTGTGGCTGGTGGAGATTACGGTTCATCTCGGTCTTCTGGAGTACACATACGAGATCAGGAACTTTTCTGTCAGTCGAATGTGCGAGGAGCCAGGGATAATGCCCAAAGCTGCTGCCAACATGGCCATCACACGAGCCGTCCTTGGGTTTCTCGTTCCTGTGCTCATTATGACCTTCTGCTTCATGGAGATCATCAGGGCGCTGAATAAAAGCACGTCTACCGTGGTCAGCGAACGGAGAAAGATCTGCTTTCTACTTCTGTGTCTTCTGTTCACCTACTTGGTGGCTTTTACCCCGTTTCAGGTGGTGATGTTCATCAGAGGACTATTGGAGCCCGGAGACTGCGGCGTTGCGCAAAATCTGAGAGGGGTTTACATGGTGTTTGTGGCCACCACCACAATCAACAGCGTTTTAGATCCCATCATTTATTGTCTCATAAGTGAAAGTGCCAAAACTGAAATGAAAAACCTTTTTAAGTGCTGCGGGAATCAATTCAGCAAGATTTATTCATCTGTGGTGAAAGCCTGAGTTTAGAATAACACTGGAAGATATACTGTATATGAATGACAATCATTTGTTAGTATTTGCAATGCTTATATAGCCAACAGTTTGGACAAAAGTAACTTAATTTGATGTTACTCATGATGTTAACTAGGGTTGGGTATCGAGAATCGAGTATCGATTGGAAGCGGGACTAACTTTTCGTTTTTCCCGGAATCGTTTTAAAGTTAAAATTTCGATTCCTAGTTTCGTTATTCACAGTCTGCCGAGCGGAAGAAGAAACCGATGAACAACACCAATGAAGAAGCGTCTAGAGGAGGTGTTGGCATAACCGCGAGAGTCGAACGTGAGTAGCTTACGTCGGCGGTCCAAAGTGTGGCTTCACTTTTCTAAAAATAACGAAATCTCGGCAAAATGCAAAATTTGTGACAAAAGGAGTATTTCCTTCAGTAAGACCGTTGGTTAGCAAGGTTAGCTAAACTTTAGATAAACTTTAACCTAATCTTTAGGTTAGCTAAAGAATCAGAATCGAGAATCGTTGGGAATCGAAACAAAGAATCGGAATCGAGAATCGTTAGGAACCGGAATCGAAACAAAGAATCAGAATCGAGAATCGTTAGGAACCGGAATCGAAACAAAGAATCAGAATCGAAACAAGGAATCGGAATCGAGAATCGTTGGGAATCGAAACAAAGAATCGGAATCGAGAATCGTTAGGAACCGGAATCGAAACAAGGAATCAGAATCAGAATCGTTCAAATTCAAACGATACCTAACCCTAATGTTAACCCTGTAAAGCCTGACACATGCAAATCATAAGAAAGTTAAAAGTGAGCTGAATAAAGAAAAGTTTGGATATGTGTATGGCACATAGATTATGATAAAGTGAAGTAAGGAGGGTAGACTTATTCAGAGACTCAAACTGAGCAAACATATGGAATTTGGTGGAGATGCTGATATTTATATGGACATAAAGATGAAATTATTTACATTTTTGTAACAGTATAACAGACTACTGACAAGAAAATGCATTTAAATATTAGTCGGCACCAGTAGATGATATTTAAATGTAGTGCTGTGTTTCGATTCAAGTTTCAAGAATCGATTCGATTCCGATTCTCAAGATCTTGAATCGATTATCATTATTCGATTCGTTCCGATCTGATCCGATCTTCGAGATTTAGATATTTGTTTTTGAAAAAAGCCTTTTTTCCAGCTGTTACCTGAATTGCAGGACCGTAGTTAATTATGCAACATATTGATACTATTAGTATCAATATGTTGCATAACTACAGTCCTGTAATAATTTATTATAGACATTCAACTGCAAATTAATGTAGTAGCCTATTGATTGCTGTAAGAAAGTTTTATGGTCAAATCTCTGTATAGTTTTAAAACATAATCCAATGCAAATACAATTATGATTGAGATATGAACAAGGCCTGATGATCATATTTGAGAGGCTCACATTTGAGATTTTAAAACATTGTGTGTGAGTAATCAATCAAATCAAATGAAGTTGCTTCAGTCCAGTAAGTGTTGCTCTTTGAACAATATCAAAGTTATTATGTCTACTTGATGAAAATATGTAAAGGTTTCACAGCAAAAAGACAAGTAAACCTTGAGTTTGGATGTTTGTACAATTACACATGTAGTAGATTGAGTGCAACAGGTTTTTATTTTAGTTTTGATCATATTTGTCAATCAAATATGACAGGGTTAAACCGAAAGGCTTCTGCTATATAGTCTGCGCACATGCGTGAACTGTTAAGAAGTTGAAAATAGTCATAATAAAAATGAGCAGTGTGTCCAAACTCTTGAGTGCTGCATTTCTGTGTGCATTTGTTTGGTGTGTGTGTGTGTGTGTTTCCAGAGAAAAAAAAGGCTTCTGTGAAATAGATCTAATCCGTTTAACAGCACGCAACGCAAACCCACTATCAAAATATCTATGGTTTCTGAGATATGTCCGAGTCCACACGAGCATTCAGTGGATACACGCAACTCGTCACCAAAACAAGTGACAGTGTTTCCCCTACCATTGTTTAACCCGTCAAAATAAAAGTTCGGGTTTAACTTGACAGAAATATATTACTGTTGTACAGTAAAATTTAGATATATGATAATGTAATAATACACTAACACTAATCCAAATAAATTATGATTTTTTTTAAATAAAACTGAATTTTAGGAATAATCCATGTTTTAATTTTAACAGTAAAGCTCATTGGGCAGCATGTTATTTTACAAAAAGTTTATGATAAATGATACAATTTGTGTTTGGAGGCTTCATTTTATTACCAGCAAAAACACAGAATTAGTGTTGATTTTTTTTTTCATATATATATATATATATATATATTTTTTTTTACTTAAATGTTCATAATAAATGATTTCAATTAATTAGACATGCTTTTTGATTGATAAAAAATTACATGCCTGCTCCACAACACTAGCACTAGCAACCAACTCCCCCATAGCTTCTCTATTCAAAATATCCTCTCAACTGTTGTCAAGGCAACACTCAAACACAGAACGGAGAGGCGGAGTCAGCGAAGCTCATTATCATTTAAAGACACATGCACTTAAACGGCGTGCTAAAAACAGAGCTGTTTTTGACCAGGTAAAATGAGTGTTTTCTTACAACACTAATGAGAATTTTTAATTAAAGTATATTACAAACTTTTCATTTAGACCCTAAAGAATCAAATTAACTTGTATGAAAATGGCATTATATGACCCCTTTAACGCAAAAGGTTGTTAATAGTTAGTTAAAAGTGAAAATTGGACCCTAAAATTAAGTGTGACCAAATATTTTAGCCTCATCAACCTCAACCTCATCATCAAAACTTAACTGCCAAAAATAACAACATGAGTGACTAAAAGATTTAGGCTATATATAAGTTTAAATGCAGTAAACAAATGACAAATCATGTTTCAGGAAGGCAGGATGTTTTCACTGTAGTGTTTTGTGGTTTCTGTCCACTAAGTAACGCCGAACAAGGAAGTAGTATCTGTCACTCTTCCTTCCTCTCATGTGAAGGAGATTGTTGCAATGTGCAGTTCCTTCGATTACATCTTTGCAAATATTTCTCTCATATTTTGTCAGAAAAACAGATTCTGAATTGCTGCACTTATGGTGAGTAGATTTGATCTAAAATATTCAGCACATGGGCTTTTGATGCAGTTAAAATGCATTTGGTTTTCAAAAGGTTTGGTTGGTTGATTTCTAATGAAGATATTGTATAATAACTATATTGAATATAGCTGTGGTATATATTTTACACAGTGTTGTTCTTAATATCATGAGTCAGCATATAAATCTGCTAAAAAGGGCCGTTTCACTCAAAACTGAAGATCTTTCATTGTTTAATCGGCCTCATTTCGCTCGCATCACTTTCTTCTGTGGATCATATAATAATTTTTTTCACAAGTATACATTAAATTGATCAAAAGTGACATTTATTAAAGACATTTATAATGTTACAAAAGATTTTTATTCAACTTTTTTAATAAACGTTCTGTAAAAAAACGTATGAATCATAACCATTTTCATTTTATTTTTGATTTTTTTCCCGGATTCTTTGATGAATTGAACATTCTGTTGTAATAACATTTCCCAATATTATTTTTGCTCAACCAAATGCAGCCTCGGTGACATAAGACTTCTAGGGCTGTGAAACGATTAATCGCGATCAATCTCTTCCAAAATAAAAGTTTGTGTTGTTTACATAATACATGTGTGTGAACTGTGTATAATTATTTTGTATATATAAATACAAACACACACACACGCATCGCATGTATATATTTAATAAAATATTTGCTTATATATATATATATATATATATATATATATATATTAGGGCTGTGCAAAAATTAATTGCGATTAATTGCATCTAAAATAAAAGTCTGTGTTTACATAATATATTTGTGTGTGCTGTATCTAATTATTTTGTATATATAAATACGCACACATGCATGTATATATTTAAGAAAATGTGTTATTCATATATTAAATATTTATATTTATATATATATATACAGAATTTAAGCCCAAATAATTCTTAAATATATACATGCATGAATAGGTATTTATTTATTCAAAATAATTATATACAGCACACAAAAATATATTATGTAAACATAGGATGCGATTAATCGCAATTAATTTTTGCACAGCCCTAATATATATATATATATATATATATATAATTTGTACTATACAAACATATTTCATATATAAATAAAACACATTTTTCTGAAATATCTACATGTATGTCTGTGTATTTATATATACAAAATAATTATACACAGTTCACACATATATATTATGTTAACACAAACTTTTATTTTGGATGTGATTAATCGTGATTAATCGTTTCACAGCCCTAGAGACTTCTTTAAAAAAAACATTAAATAATCTTTATTTTTCCAAACTTTTGACCAGTAGTGTTTATTACTCTCAAATCTATCATATTATTGTGGTTGCTTCTGACCATTTTCAATGTCACTGTATCTAAAAGAGCAGCATAAAAAGAGCACAGAGGATCATTGGGGTTTGAAACGGTCCTGAATAAACTACAATTTTGTGTGAACTGTTGAGTTAATAGTTGTCAAGTAAATCCATCGCATAATAAATAATGATGTTTGCATCCCTCCTCATATAAACTAGCTGTCTTGAGATGAACGTAACGGAGGGATGGACGAACTCCTCCGGCGTGAACGATTCGGACTGCCACCCGTCAGAGAATCAAGAAACGAAGGTGTTCGTCGCGTTGCACTTGGCCGTGATCCTGATCGGCATCCCGTCCAACGTCTTCTTCCTGTTCGTGTCATACCGGCTCATCCGTCTGAAGAACGAGTTGGGCGTTTATCTGTTTAATCTGGCTCTCTCGGACCTCTTGTTTATCACGTGTTTGCCCGTGTGGATTCAGTTCTCTCTCCACGACACGTGGATTTACGGAAAGGCCGCGTGTGTCGTGTGCGTTTTCCTGCTCTTCACGAACTTCTACACCAGCACCGTCCTTCTGAGCTGCATCGCTGTGGATCGCTACTTAGCCATCGTTCACCCGCTACAGTTTAGCGAGTTTAGAAAGCGCAGGATTGCACTCAGCGTCAGCATCGCCGCTTGGATTTTTAGCGTCGTATTCAATGCAATCACTGTGCGTCCAGATAGCGTCTACGAATACAATGAAGATTATTCAATCTGCTTGGACTTATTTCCTTTGCCAAATCAGCAAAAATGGGTCAACGTCGCTCGTTTTGTAGTGGGTTTCCTCATTCCTGCATTGGTGGTGGGTTTCTGTTACTGGCAGATCTATTCGGACGTAAAGAAAAACCGAACTCTGGGGTCGGTGGAGCGACGGCATGTGTTCAATCTTCTCGGAGGCATTCTGCTGACTCTTTATTTGTGTTTCGGGCCTGTGCACATCATGATGGTTTTGAGGGTTTGGCTGGAGGATTGTCCGTATCCCAACTGGCTCTTCATCGGATATAAGGCAAGCGTCTTCCTCTCTACGCTCAACTGCCTCGCCGATCCGCTCCTGTACGGCTTCACGAGCCGAACGGGCCAAACCAGTGCTTCAAAACTGTTACTCGTCTTCAGGAGAATATGGACGAAAGAGGAGCAGACGGGACCGCAAAACAACCAAATCCTTGGGACTGGTGTGGATTCCAATCACAAAAGCCATATTTACTGTACATCTGAATTACAGTTGTGATTGGATCAAGCTGATGTTTATATGCTATTGTGTTTTTTAACAAAGAACGGGACTGAAAGCAAGGGGTGAAATGAAAGGAAGACTCCCAACAGGGGAAATCGCGTCCTATTTCGAAAAGTTTTGAGCAATGAACATTAAATAAAAGTCCTTAACTTTTTTCTGTTTAAAATGTGTATTATGAGCGAATTCATTATGAAACTATCAGTCTGTGTTTACGTCTTATCTTGAACCACTATTGTACACTCTAAAAAATGCTGGGTTGTTTTAACCCAATTTTGGGTCAAATATGGACAAACCCGAAATGCTGGGTTAAAAATGTAATGTAAAAATTTAACCCAATGGCTGGGTTAGTCCATATTTGACCCAAAGTTGGGTTAAAACAACCCAGCATTTTTTAGAGTGTACAGTACACCTCTAATTGGTGTTTACATTGGGAGTATTTTACACTGGCTCGGATTAGGGATGGCGAAAACTAAAAATTTTATTGACCAACCAACGAGCCTCATTAACCAATTGAAACTAGTTAACCGATTAGTTTAAAATATGCTATGCTATTAGAAATAACAGCCATTTTGAGCCCACTCTGCCTCCCACTCACACACACACCCACTATAATAGAGCCAGACCGATATATCGGCCGATATTAGGCATTTTCCATAATATCGGTATCGGCAGTTATAATGGCTGATAAATGAATATTTAAAAAATAAAATAAAAACGGACGAAACACGCTTCAATCATCTCTCCTTGGCCTGTTATATTGAAAATGTATGTTTTACAATTTGCAGTATGATGTTATCTATTGCTAAATTATGACTAATCACAGACTAGCCAACCACAAAGCTAGCTAATGCCACTATCATCAATGAAAGACCGCTAACGTTAACATTAATGAGCTTGGAAACCACAATGAACCACAAAAAAACACTTTTTCTGCCTAAATAAAGTAATGATTACTGTATTTATAACTAGCATATCTCTTTACAGTCCCTGCATTGTAAAATGTAAGTTATACTTGCGAGGAGTGAACATTTAGACATAGAGAAAAAGTATCAAACGTATCTTGTGCAGAAAAGTTAGCTTTTCTTTTACACGTGTGTGAAACCCAACAATATTTAATAAAAAAAAATATCGGCCGATATATCGGAATATCGGATTTTAAAGCCAAAAATATTTGTATCGGTACCGGCCTTCAAAATCCTTTATCGGTCTGGCTCTACACTATAATAGTCTCCGAGCACTGTTTGTCATGTGTTGAGCATAGATGACACGGTAGGTTAGCTTTGGCTACCTTTCTCTCCTGAAGAGGCTTGCGGGTGTCGCGTTTTTAAAATATTTTAAAATTACCATTCATTCAAACACAAAGACTTGATCTATAAACTGACTGTCAAAGTCAAGACAATTTACGATAATCCTTGCTTTTATGAGAAATGAGAACAGAATTTCATCATAACTTAGGTAACGCACTTCCTCAGAAATACCTGCTTTCATTTGTACTTCCCCGTATTCACTAATGCTTTGCACAAAATATTATTTTGAGTGTTATCTATGCCCTTTTAATTGTTTTTTAATGGTATTATTGACTTTTTCAACAATACCATTAATCTCCTATACTAAGGAGTCTTGTTTTTGTCATATTTAATGAATATGCATACAAACACATTTATATATTGCATTATTACCATTTAGAAGTTTGGAGTCTGTAAGACATTTGTAACTCTTCGGCTCATCATTTATTAATTAAAAAAAACAGTGAAATTATTACAATTTTAAACAGCTGTTTTATGTTTGCATATATTTTATAATGTAATTAATTAAAGCTGAATTTTCAGGATCATAACCCTAATAAAACCCATAACTCCATCATAACTAACATGATCGTTCAGAAAACATTCTAATACGATTTGCTCAAAACAGTATTGTGTGTGGAAACCAATGATATATATTTTTTTATGATAAGGTTTAACAATGTAAAAGGCTTTACTGTCACTTTCTGTCAGTTTCACTGAAAATCTTCACAAAAAAAAAAATCTTTTTTAGGACATTTTGTCCCCATAACATACGGTACACCAAGCCACACACACACCTCAACAGAAAGGGGAAGAGATCATTCAGGAAGTGCCAAACCACAGTCTAAAATTAAACAAAGTTTCTCCTTTTAAATGATCTGTTCTTACACTTGATTATGGTTTTCAATTATTGTAAATAGTACATTTATGCTAAAATGTATAGCCCGTACACTACACAGTATCATAGAATTTTGTCGAATTGCCATAAAGCAGTTTGTGTTTCTTGCTCGTTCTCACGAGACTTCCTATTTCCAAATTACCAGGACGATGTTGCAAGGTTGATTTTCCGCCTGGAACGCTGGAGGGAGGGAGAAGTCTCTCTGAACGCTTCAAAAGCATGGTCCATTTTATTAATATTTTTAAGAAATACATTGAAACGTTCAAATAGTAGTTAAAATGTCCAGTTCATGTTATCTGTCCCAACACATACACCCCCTACTTTCACAGTGAAATGGACTAGTCCAGTACGGTGCATGACGCAAAAGATGAACACAACACACAGTGACAGGAGGACTGGGAAGTACACAAACAGAGACGAGTCTAAATGTGAAAATGAAACCAAGTTACCTCAAATAAAAGAAAAAAACTAAAAGATGCCGATAAGTATTTTTTGGCAACGCTGCCAAAGATGACAAGTGGTTAGCCATATTTGAGGTCGATGAATGATAGGTGAATGTTTCAATTCCAGTGGAGGTTTTTTTTTCTGCAACTAACAAAATTCTAGTCGACTAAGCCTCTTCTAGACTGTTAGTTAGTACATTTCAAAATTTATATTAACTTGAATTAATAAATTCTTTAGAATTATTTTTCATTCATTAACTAATATAGTAGTTAGCTAATATAACAAGATATTTTGTACGATAAAAACAATTGTATTAAAAAAACACAATGTTTTCTTAAGTATCTCAGACTCACAGCACAGACGTCTACACGTCACACACCTCCTCAATGAATGTCTGATGCAAACCACACAAGTCGCATCTGATAAACACAACCCTAAATGGCAGTAAAGCAAAGTCAAACATTCTCTTCCAGTCCAAGTGCCTGTTCTCGCCTAGAATAAGCTGCTTTCATGCAAAAGAGCTGTACGGTCATGAAGGCTAAATTCAGAACAACATGCATGACAACAGAAAAAAGTAGAAGCACAAATCGAGGTTTATCTTATAAATTATAGCATGCATGCACACACAAACTAGTCGCTGTTCTCAGCCTCAGAAAGTCAAACTCTTTTAGAAGAGTGTAAATAAAAACAAGTGCATGCATTTTGGGGGGAAAAGGAGATGGCAAAATGCAATGACGGTCTACATTTTTAATACACAAAATAATAAAGTATTACAGTCTCAGAATCTAATGCATGCACCAGTAAAGTAATGGCAAAAGGCTCAAATAACATGTACAGTTAAAACACTGAACATTTGAATGAATAATGTGTCAACTTACTGTACATACTGACTAACTTTCCCTTTGTTATTTAGTTTTACTGTCCTTAAAATATAGTTTTCCACCCTTATCTCAATATAATGCAGACATGATTCACATTTATCTAAGGTTTCACGATGACAAATGTAAGATTACTTAAATGCTTTGTTACTCAGAAGTTCATTTTATCATTCTAGTAATCATGTTCTCTTAGCCGTGTGTCATTGTCTTACAACATTGTTTCCATTTGTATGCATTAAAAAAAATGTAACGACACTACCAGTCAAAAAACATATTTTCCATATTAAAAGTAATAGTAAAGTCACTAAAACTATATGAAATAACATATGTTTGGGAAAATAATAGTGACTGAACTGAAGCATGTAAAAAACAAAAACTATATTTAAGGTTCTTTGTCTACTCTCGCTCTGGGCAGTTGATTAAAAAAAAATTAAACATGCTTGGGTGAATAGTAGGCTACACAATAAATTAATAATGTGCATTAATACTTTAGTTTATACTTTAAACACTATTGAAGAACATTTATTGTTACTGTTCAAATTTTTTCTACAAAAATAGCATGTGAAAATTAACAAAACCAAGAGACTAAATTAAGAGCAGGAACTAAATACTACCGTGACAGCTTTGCAAGTGGTTTTAGAAAATGATGGCGTGGGAAAGATTAAAATGGTGGTGGAATATGCAAATGATGTGGTAAATTCAGCTGGCCAGGTACAATAGGCCTTTGATATAAATGTACATTTCACCAACTTTGTATATTTATAGTAAGGCTAACATCATGTGACAGAAATAAAACCTGTGGCAAATTAATTTATGCATCCTCAAAAGATTTAAAATGCATTTACGTCATTTAACATGAAAGACCAAGTAATAAAACATCTAAAATGATGAGATCTGTAAGAAATAAATGACCTTGCGTTGTTAGGTGTGCCTTTTCGCAGTAAAACACTGTATAAAGCGAATGTGCTGTGCAATAACAAACGACAGTTTCCATGTCCACTGTATACAAATGAAATAATGCAAGGGTTTCACAAACAGTAATATTTCCAACACCGCTCTCTGTGTTTGTAGTGATGGCTACTCCTAATAGTCGGATTATATTGTAAATGAAGACAAAAGCATTTCACAGAGGGCATCGACCATCGAGAAAAACAAACCTTTGAATAAGTTACATCCAGCCAATTTTCTATCAACAACAAATGACAGATCAAGCTACGCGTTCGCGCATGCGCACTAACTCCAAAACTGGAAAAAACCGCGGTCTTCAAATATCTCCAAATATATTACCACAGTAAATCACCAAGGTTGTTGAGATACACATAATAGCCATAAAACATTAATTCATCCAATATTTTGTTAATAATCAAGAGTAACACCGACATTTAGCGTTCGCGAAGTAAATAAATTCCCCCCCCAAAAAACTTACCTTTTTCGAAGTCAGCGCGTGCGAACCTCCTCAAAGTGTCATCTTTCCATCCGTTTAGTTGTAGATTTGTGCGTCAAGTTTATCTAAAACACATGCCGTGTTAATCATTGACCACTTATCGACATGTTTGGTGAGTCAAACTTCAGAAATAACGTTAACTTACCGTCACGTAAACGGCAGTCGAATAACGGTCGAATTGGGGAGAGACACGATTTCCCAGCGTTAGGAGAGTTCGTGCTGTAAACGTCTGACATTTCTTCCATTTTCCAGCATTTTCTGTGCCACACGGAAGGAAAATCGATGTTTCTTCAGTACTTGTTAAGCTTCTTGCTTAGCCGCGAAACATCACTGACAGGTCTGACGTTACTTCACAAGATACGCAAAACCGGCACATCCGGGAACTTACCTGTTCAATTTTGTCCCCGCCCCCTTTTGGGGAAAACAAACTAGACTCCCCATAGACTTCAATACAAAATAACAGCAAAAACCAACGTCCGTACACAGCCGACAGGCGTAAATAACTTAAGAAATCATTTATATATAACATGTCAAGTAATTATGTCCACGCTGCCTGCATAGTGTGTGAAAAATACATACACAAACTTAATTTGGCAAATTTAAAAACATGTCCCTTTATTCTCCCAGCGTCAAATTGGGGTAACAACCCCACCCAGTGGCCAGAGGTGTCTTACCCGGACATTTACTTTTACCTCGTCGAGTAAAGTAAAAAACCTTACTGTATATCTCATGAATTAATGATTATGATGGCAGGTAGCCTGGGCTAGTTGATAACGGGCATAAAAAATGTATCTTTCACGCTTTATGGCAGGTAGGCTGGACAAATAATTACTTGACATGGTGTATATAAGTGATTTCTTAAGTTATTTACGCCTGTCGGCTGTATACGGACGTTGGTTTTTGACGTTATTTTGTATTGAAGTCTATGGCGAGTCTAGTTTCTTTCCGCCAAAAGTGGGCGTGAACATTCTATGACGTAGGGTAAACTTTTTTCCGGTGATAGCGGTTAGCGATAGCACAGTTGCAGTCGGTGGACAAATATGAGGACATTAAAAGCGGTCCGTCCTGTTGCGACCTTTTTATGATGTTTATGTCAACCCAAAGCTCTGCTTTCAATATACGGTTGATGGCTGACATGAGAAAAGCATGCTTTTGAGAAACCCACCATGCATGACCTCAGATCAGTGCAAGGTCTGCATCATACATCACCATAAAAACTAGCATCATACATCACCATACAAACTAGCATCATACATCACCATCTTTGTTTGTGAGGCATATCTCACTTGAAGATCAGATCAATGTTCTCATTTCCTGCTTTCACACTCGAGGCTGTGTATTCACATTATTTGATGCAACACTGCATACATTTTATCAGTGTGTGCATGGGTCATATTTTAGGAAATTAGTAGATCTCAATATTTAATTTTATTTGCATGAAAGTGCAATAGTATTAACTGTTTTAAAAGGGCTAAATTTTATCAGCAATAAAATCAATTTCTTTCCATTTCATACATTTCTACAACTAAGTATGTTCATGCTTTTTTTTACTGAATGCATTTAATTGTTTTCACAATGACCATAATTATGCTGATTATACTTAATTTGAATAAACGCTAAAAACATAATTATTTAAATGAGAACAAATATTTAACAATAAACTATGCATTGATTTCATTATGCCTGACAAATACATCCATCACATCAAGTTTATTAAATGGGTCCAAATGGGTGGATTTTAGTTGCAAACCAATCTTACATTTGAGGCCTATATATTTTTAGTGTATAATATTTTTTTTTTTTTTTTTTTTTACAAGTTTCTAGGTTTTACGCCTGACTTTCCAACTTTTTGAAACAAGGCGAAATCAGGAACTGCTGAAGACATTTGGATCACCAGCAAGTGCAAGAAAGCCAAAGTCACATTTCATGATTTATTTTTGCAAAGGCACTCATTACATTTAATGTAATGTTTGCACAACCATTAATAACCACCAGCTCACATCCCTGTGACGTTTACATCAGCATTACATGATCAACCCCATTATTGCATGCCATTTTACCTGTGTGTGTGTTATTGTGGACCAATGCAATGGGTCAGTAATGTTTACATCCACACTTGACATTTTACATTGGAAGACATTGTTCTGTGGCCATAAAATCAATGTGAATAAAATATAACACCAAATCCGGTTGTGTTATGGCAATAATGGAATAATTGTGGACTTTTGTGATTTACAGCGACTCCATGGACATTGAAGCCTTGCTTTATGAATGTGATCTGCTTGTCTCAAATGCAGCAGAATATGTCAACTAATGACATTTTTGTCTTCTTGTCATCAATATGGCTTTGACTCCGGTCATTTTGTTTATCACCAAAGACGGGATTGATATGTTATTAACGGACTGATTTGAAGTTGTGTAGAAACTGGCACCACAATCAAAGGTTATTGAGAACGTCTCTCAACCAAATTTGGCGTTGTGTTCAATAAGTTAGTGTTTCCGAAAAAGTTAATGATTTTCCACCGTAAACATCATCGATGACAGATTCATCTGAGCAGCAGAAGATATTCATGCAGACATCACGATTTACAGCATAAAAGGCTTTCGGTGATCCACGATCCACCTGAAAACAGCAAAGTCTCTGTTGACTGTCCTGTGAAGAGTCCTCATGTCGTAAAGAATATAAATAACTTATTTTAAAGGTAAAGGTCTTCCGAAAACTAAACATTCTGACATTATTTACAGACTTTGTTTTTTGTGGAACAAAAAGGAAGGCAATTTCTGACTAAAGCAGTTATGTTGCAGTATGTCCAGAGAGATCTTTTTCATATTAATAATAATGTAAAATAAATCATTGTACACTCTCAGAAAAAAAAAGGTACGAAAGCTGTCACTGGGGCGGTACCTTTTCAAAAGGTACACTTTTGTACCTAAAGGGGGCATATTGGTACCTTAGTGGTACATATTTGTACAATTATGGTACCAATATGCACCCTTTCGGTACAAAAGTGTACCTTTTTGAAAAGGTACCGCCCCAGTGACAGCTTTTGTACCTTTTTTTCTGACATAAGCTCCAAAAGATGATTTCTTCGTTGAAGTCGTCCCCTTCCCCACAGCTGTCAATCCAACCCGATCTCACAAGAATTCGTACGAATTTTATGACATAGCTAATTCGTAACAATTCGTACGACCTCACTCGTACGTTTTTGATAAATCGTACATATTTTACGAATTGGCCAATTCGTATGAATTCGTACGAATGACCCTGCCCCTAAACCTACCCATCACGTGGGTTTGGACAAATCGTTCGAGTGAGGTCGTATGAATTAGTACGAATTAGCCACGTTTTAATCACTCGTACGAATTCGTAGGAATTGGTCGTGAGATAGCGTACGTCAATCTCATACGTCAAACCAATTTCAAAATCAATGATCAATAAAACGTCATTTGTTCTGGTGTATCTCGTCATTGAGAGCTAAAATCTAAAAAGTTTTCAATGGGCTACATGCACGCATAAGTTCCGCATTTGACGCAAGGATGCTCGTCCATTTCCAATTGTGGAGATTAAAGCGGAGGAAAACGGGATTATGGCAGAGTCTCCAAAATGTACTGTCCTCCCGTCTTTGAAACGAAACGTACTTGCGTTTAGACGTAATTTTATATATAGTTATGTTTATTTAATATAATTTTAAAAAGAAGCATAAACACAACGAGGGGTGTCTGTTTTATCTGTTTTTGTGACTAACGTTTATAAAATTCAATATAAATTCTCTGTATTGCATTGGACTCTACGATCGGCAGAAGTTATCGAGCATCCTTACACCTTCACCGGATATACCGCCGTGCATAGAGCCCATTAGTAACTTTCACTGAAATTTCAATCTGTCCCTCACACAAAGCAACACGACTATAGACTACTGGGTAACACTTTACAATAAGGTTCGTTAGTTAACATTAGTTAACTACATTACTTAATATGAACTAATAATGAATAGCACATATACAGCATTTGTTATGTTAATCATTGTTAATGTTATTTCCAACATTTACTAATACTTGATTAAAATCTTGTTAGCATTAGTTAATGCACCGTGAACTAACAAAGAACAGCTGTATTTTCATGAACTAACATTAACAAAGATGAACAAATGCAGTAACAAATGTATTGCTCATGGTTAGTGCATGTTAGTAAATACATTAACTAATGTTAACTAATGAACCTTATTGTAAAGTGTTACCGACTACTGTTATGATGCTATTTTTGTCAGTTCAGCTCTCTTTGATTTCCATTACAGAAAGAAAGTCCTGAATGTCCCAATTTTGGTGAACTGTCCCTTTAAGGTGACATCAGTCTGTATTCCTTGAGCTCTTTTCACATTTTTTTTTTTTTTGGCAACTTGTCATTTGTCACAGTGAAAATCAGCCGCGGTTCGTCGTAACGAGTCGAGCCACAGCTTACAAAACGGAAAGGCACATTCTCTGACGCCTTCCCGTGCGTGTCGTCGCCTGCCTAGGGTTGATGCTCTTTCTGCTCGAGTCTTTTATTTCGCTCTTGCTCTTTGGCCTGGGCCGGTGCGAAACCGTTCTGCTGTTTGGGCTCCTCAGGAAAGTGAGGCAGACACGTAAAGCCAGTGTTCGCCTCTGCTATTTGCTCTTCCTCCACCTCCACCTCCTCCTCGTCCTCTCTTCTCTCCTCTCCCAGTGTGACATTGCTGCTGTTCCTGCTGAGGATCTCGCCCTCCCCGTTTGCATCCTCTGGGATGTTGTTGCGGAGATCTTTACTCCTGTTGCGTTTGGCCAGTTTGGTGAGCGAACCGAAGCGGTTGAGGAAGTTTTCCTCGGAGGAAACCTGCTGACCGCCACACTCCGCCTTCAGCCGCAGGTTGTTCAGTTTAGTGTTGATGCTCTCCTGCGAGGACGTCTTAAATCGCCCGGCGTCCAGACCAGCGAACACAGCCCGTTTTTCGAGCGACAGCATGTCCAGTGAATGGGCGCGCTGCTCCAGGCCTAGTCGTCTGCGCTCCATGCTGCGGATGGTGGCCGCCCGCTGAAGTTTGTCATGGATCTCGCCGCTGAGGCGTCGTCGCGTCTCGCGTAACTCCGCTCGAACGTTTGCTTTCCATTCGGCCGCATGGGCCTTAAACTCTCCAACCTGTATTGGATGATAGAGAGCAGTAATGAGCTTCACGTGGGCTTAAAGGCCCTTGCACACTGAGTCCCAAATTTTCGTATGCGCTTTTTCTAGTGTCAAACGATAAATTTTTTTAATCGCGATTAATGCAGAAAATCGCGATTAATGCGGAAAACGCAGAAAATCGAACCCGATCTAAATTTTTTTTATTACGGGCGAAAGTTTCGGAGGTATTGCAAGCATGACTGACCTAACATGAGGTTGTATTTATTTTTTAACGTGACTCGAATTTCGGACTCAGTGTGCAAGGGCCTTAAGAAGGGAGAACATATCACTTTTCTTAAAGCCAATGTAAAACAGCATTTACCATTTAAAGTCAAAGTAAAATGGCACTCGCCATAAATTATACAATTTAAACCCAATGTAAAAAGGATTTTTCCATAAGTGTTTATCATTTAATGTAAACTTAAAACAGCGTTTGCCAAAAATATTACAATTTAAAGCCAATGTAATTAACAACAGAGTTTGCTGTGCATTTTACCATTTAAAGTCAATGTAAAATAGCATTAGCCGAAAAATTACTATTTCAACCCAATGTACAACAGAATTTGCCGTACATTTTACCATTTAAAGTCAATGTAAAATAGCATTAGCCACAAAATTATCATTTCAACCCAATGTACAACTGAATTTGCCTTACATTTTACCATTTAAAGTCAATGTAAAACAGCATTAGCCACAAAATTACCATTTCAACCCAATGTACAACTGAATTTGCTGTACATTTTACCATTTGAAGTCAATGTAAAACAGCATTAGCCACAAAATTACCATTTCAACCCAATGTACAACTGAATTTGCCTTACATTTTACCATTTAAAGTCAACGTAAAATAGCATTAGCCACAAAATTACCATTTCAACCCAATGTACAACTGAATTTGCTGTACATTTTACCATTTAAAGTCAATGTAAAATAGCATTAGCCACAAAATTACCATTTCAACCCAATGTACAACTGAATTTGCCTTACATTTTACCATTTAAAGTCAATGTAAAATAGCATTAGCCACAAAATTACCATTTCAACCCAATGTACAACTGAATTTGCCTTACATTTTACTATTTAAAGTCAATGTAAAACAGCATTAGACAAAAAATTACCATTTCAACCCAATGTACAACTGAATTTGCCATACATTTTACCATTTAAAGTCAGTGTAAAACATCATTTACCATTTAAACCCTATGTACAACAGAATTCGCCATAGATTTTTACCATTTTAAGTAAACGTAAAAAAGCATTTGCCAAAAATATTATAAATTAAAGCCAATGTACCATCATATGTTAAAATTTGACTATTTAAAGTCAATTATTTATCATTTAAAATCAATGTAAAACCGCAATTGCAACAAATTTTACCATAAAACAGCATTTGCTATAGATTTGACCATTTAAAGCCAACATTAAACAGAATTTACCATTTAAAGTCAACGTAAAACAGCATTTGCTACAAATCTTTTTATTTTTAAGCCAACATTAAACAGACTTTCCCGTTTAAAGTCAACTTACAACAGCATTTGCCATTAGTTTTATCATTTAGAACCTATTTTTATGTGTAGAAAAGGTAAATAAGCAACAATGAGCATGCTAAATTTAACATTGGACATCATTCTAATCTACTATGATATACCTTCAAAACTCATTTCATACCTCCTCTTTTGTTTTCTTGGACAGAACCCTGAGCCAGTCTCCGATCATGCTGAGAACCGCAGCGAAATACGCCAGACCCACCAAAATCCAGAACCAGACCACAGGCTTGTACCATTTCATGTACTCTATTCTGCGATCTCCACCTAAAATAATCAAACCGATTATTACTGTTTGTCTTATAGCCTACTGTACATCAGCCAAAAGATCAAGACCTGAACTGCTTTAGACTTTTTATCTAAAGCAACTGACAGTGTATTTAATATGAATATATGAGTTCACAACACTTTTAAACATGAAGGTTCTTTATTGGCACTGACGGTTCCATAAAGAACCTTTTGTGTCCAGGAAAGATTTCAAATATTCGAAAGGTTTTTCAAATTGAAAAAAGGTTCTTATAAGAACTGTTTATGGAAAGGATCTTTTGGGAACGAAGTGTTGGTCTCCAATGGCATTTCAGCAAACATTTTAAGAGTGTAAACCAATGATTTGTGTGTCACTAGCACCATACTCTACCAGTTGAGCTATAAAAATTAAGAAATGTCCCAATCGGTGCTCATACCTGCCACATAATCTCCAATGCCGACGGTCGTGAGAGTGATGACGACAAAGTATATGGCCTCTAAAGTACTCCATCCCTCGATGTGTTTGAAAATCACAGCTGGGATGGTGACGAAAATAATGCAGCCAGCGATGATGAAGAGTATGGTGGAGGTGACGCGGATCTTGGTCTGGCTGATTTGCTTGTGTTTTTGCTGTAAATGGCGGCAGGTGAATTAATTTCAGGTGAATTAACATATTTATAAGTTGAAAATCCTCATTCAAAAGTAATTCGACTCACCCTGAAAACTTTTTCCACCTTCAAGATGCTCTTCATGAACATGGTCCCCAGTTGATCACCAATCCCGGCCAACAGGAAGCCAAACAGAGGGATGCCAAATATGGCATAAAGGATGCAGAAAATCTTTCCGCCTTCAGTGCTGGGAGCGATGTTTCCATAGCCTGCAGATGTGGGCGGAGAAGACAAGAGGTTATTTAATGCTTCTGATGTAAGCAGCTCTAGTTGACCCCCTGTATTAAATCTGCATTGATTCACAGATACAGAGAGAGACAATTGGTGGGTTTCATCGAGGAAACATGGCAGTAATTATTGATTGTTGAACAAAAGGGAAGTTAAGACAAGGACAAGAGAGGAGATCTGTGTTCTGCAGTCAGTTGCATGAAGGTCTGGCAAATCTCAGTTCCCATTTTAAAGAGCTTTTGCCCTGTTTACACCTGGTATTAAGGTGTGTTTTGGTCGATCGGATCACCTGTGTGTACCCGTTTACACCTGGTGCTCTTTTGTCCACTTAGTTTCAACCACTTCTGTCGTGATTCAAGTTGAGGGTCAATGGTCAGGTAAAGTATGGGTTTTTTTCAGATCTTTCGATCTAATGGACAAAATAAGCTTGAGCAATTTTTAGACATGAAAGCGACTAGAGCATCTTTCGTTTCTGCTCTGACAGCCACAAGACCAGCTGAACACTGTGAGTGTGTGTTAGAAATCAGGAATGGAGAGAAAATACTTTTTTGTGGTGAGACATGGTGAGAAACTCCTTGTGATAAGACTGAATGCATCTTAATACCAGGTGTAAACAAGGCCTTTGAGAAATCAATATGCATTTTGAGATGGTCCTCACTGCAGAACATGAAATCCAGAGGGAGGATTTGGATCCAGATCATCTCCGCCCCTTGATCCCTAACCCCTCCCCTAATCCTATCCATCTCCGCCCCCTGATCCCTAATCCCACCTAAAATCCTACCAATCTCCGCCCCTTGATCCCTAACCCCACCCCTAATTCTACCAATCTCCGCCCCTTGATCCCTAACCCCACCCCTAATCCTATCCATCTCCGCCCCCTGATCCCTAATCCCACCTAAAATCATACCGATCTCCGCCCCTGATCCCTAACCCCACCCCTAATCCTACCCATCTCCGCCCCTTGATCCCTAACCCCACCCCTAATTCTACCAATCTCCGCCCCTTGATCCATAACCCCTCCCCTAATCCTACCCATCTCCACCCCCTGATCCCTAACCCCACCCCTAATTCTACCAATCTCCGCCCCTTGATCCCTAACCCCACCCCTAATCCTACCCATCTCCGCCCCTTGATCCCTACCCCCTCCCCTAATTCTACCCATCTCCACCCCCTGATCCCTAACCCCACCCCTAATTCTACCAATCTCCGCCCCTTGATCCCTAACCCCACCCCTAATCCTACCCATCTAAACCCCTTGATCCCTAACCCCTCCCCTAATCCTACCCATCTCCACCCTGATCCCTAACCCCACCCCTAATCCTATCCATATCCGCCCCCTGATCCCTAACCCCACCCCTAATTCTACCAATCTCCGCCCCTTGATCCCTAACCCCACCCCTAATCCTACCCATCTAAACCCCTTGATCCCTAACCCCTCCCCTAATCCTACCCATCTCCACCCTGATCCCTAACCCCACCCCTAATCCTATCCATATCCGCCCCCTGATCCCTAACCCCACCCCTAATCCTACCCATCTCCGCCCCCTGATCCATAACCCCACCCCTAAACCTACCCATCTCCACCCCCTGATCCCTAACCCCACCCCTAAACCTACCCATCTCCACCCCCTGATCCCTAACCCCACCCCTAATCCTACCCATCTCCGCCCCTTAGATCTGGATCCAACTCCGCCCCCTGGATCTTGTGTACTGCAATGAGGTGCTACTGTGCATTTTTGGTCAAGGCCAAGTTTACTTTTATTATTTTAGTTTTGATTCATTTCCAGTTACCAATTTTAGTACTTCAACATTTAGTTGACAATGCAACATTTCAAATATTTCAAATATTTAGTACCAATATGTGCATACTAAGAATGCACTTTACTTCATATTTGATTTAATTTATTTTCTGTATTGAGTTTGAACTATCAAACGAAGGTTTGCTTATTTCACCTATCGTGGTGATGACGGTCCCAGCGAAGAAGAAAGCGCTGCCGAGATCCCAGTGGCTGGAGTTATAGGACGTGTCTCCAATGGGACTCACTCCAGCGCTGACCGCATCGACTGCATGCTGGGAAAAAATACATAGAGAAAAAGAGTCAAATGACCAGACTCTGACCAGATACTTACAGGGAATCAAACTACTAGATTTTATCCAAGCCACCAGAGGTGTAAAGTCCAGGTTCAGAAAGTAAAAGTTCTTCCAATTACCTAGTTTTGATCATTAGCACAGTTTTGACCTAATTAGTTAAATGTTTATTAGCCAAGAACTACAAATATCTAAGAAAATAATTCACAATAATCCTGATCAGACTTGCAAACTGCCGGATGTCCTGTAAAGCCCCCCGCTTTGGGTTTCTGTGGCTGAAAACATGCATTGAAAATCAATGGGCTCAATGTCAGTAATCTGATCAGGCTTTGTGACTCTTCTTAAAGAATTTTAAGGAATAGCATTGAGTTATGCTGAGTAAATTTAGTCAATATATCGGTAAGTCCTGAGCAGACCCTGGTCATGCTGTCTTTATGATATCCACTCAAATCTCGCTTTAATCGTAAAGCAGTACATTGTTTAACAGAAATTAACGATCAGCAATCAATCCATTCAAAACTATTCAATAAGTCAGATACACACTTAAACATAAAGAGCTGGCACCGATGGTTACGTGAAGAGCCTTTAAAGTCTCCTGTGGTGAAAATCAAGCTTTCAATGTTGTTTATAAGTTTTTGATACGCTTTAAGAGAAATGTGTAAAGTCGCCAGCTGAGTATTTTCTCCTTAAAACTGCAGTGAATAAAGACAGTCTCAAATCGTTGGTGTTTCTGATGTCACAAACGACCTTGTAACCAATCAGATCGTCAACCAGTGGATCTCTGAGCTGATTCAGTGAGTGGAGGCGGGGCTCATTTGCATATTCATAGAACCGCGTACAAAAAATGAGGCAAGGGTGTCGAGTTACATTCAAGCTATTTTACGGCATGAATAGTTTTTTCCCCCAGAAAAAAAAAAACAATACAAAAAAAAACATTTAAATGAGTCGTATTGGTGATTTATTAACTACAGGTGCACTTTAACATCCATGGAAGCTTTACATCCCATAAAGGGTTGTTATAGTGAAAAAAAGGTTCTTAATAATGGTAATTTAAAGAAATGGTCACTGAAATCACTAATTTCTTTAATGGCATCACTGCAAACCCGTTCTTTTGAAACCTATTTTTTTAAGAGTGTATCAGAGAGAAAAACACAACGAAACAACATGCTGTCAGCACAAAAACGATGAAGTCTGAGTAATATTTCTTCTGCTCCGCTAGGATTTGCCAAGTGTCCTGATGGGAAGATGTTTGAGTCAGTCCTGCTGACAGCCAAGAACAACAACACCTGGTCTCGCATGACAGGACAGATACATGTCAACATGACTGGCATCTAATTCTGGAGAGATTAAATCAGGTTTAAAGGCTTTTTCAAGCTGAATCTGCAACATTAAGATGCTTTACAGGCCCTACAATATGTTGGTTGGGTTGATATTGCATTGATCAAAGCTTTTGCACACAATTAACTATTGATAGTTTATGCGTTTTAGCAAGTAAACGGTGTTTTAGTGTAATTGTACAAACATCCATCAGCTTGTGGTTCACGTGTCTTTCTGCAGTGAAAGTCAATATTTATCAAGTAAACGTAAAAATAACTGATATTGTTTGTAATATTTCAAGATCAACCCTTACTGGACTGAAGCAACTTCAATTTACTTAATTATCCATACATATATATATATATATATATATATATATATATATATATTTTTTTTTTTTTTTTTTTTTTTTTTTTTAATATGAGTCTCAAATATGATCATCAGGCTTTTGAGGAAGGTTTATATGTCCATCTCTCAATCCTAATTGTATTGCATTGCATTATATGTTTTAAAACTACACAGATTTGATCATAAAACTAAGCATCATCTTACTAAGACATATTATTGGTAGATTTAGAGTGACGACTGATATTTATATACATTTTATGTAAGTACACTCTTATAAAAAAGGGTTATAGGGTTCTTTACTCAACTCCAAAGGACATTTAATGCTAAAAAAGGTTCAATAATGACAAGAAAGAACACGTTTGGCACAAAGGTTCTTTAAAGGCTATTATTCATTCATATATTAAAATTATTCTGCAACATTTTGTAGTTGTTATTAAATTATTGTTTATTAAACTGTTGTAGTAACTTAATTTTAATCATGCTGATTTTTGGAGGATAAAATGTCACTGAAATGTCACTCTTCGTGTGATATTGATTAATTACATTTTTTTTAACCACTATATCTTGAATTTTGTGATCATTCACGTGCATTGCATTTTAGGGGTTCCAAATACGTAGCACTTTAGAACCTTTTAAGGTTCCATATAGAACCTTTTCCTCTAAGAGTATAGTCTGCTATATTATGTCATCTTATTTTTTGGTCATGAATATCAGCATCTGCCCTAAATTTAATATTTTTGCTAATTTTGGGTCTCTGAATAAAACCGATGTGTTTTTCCCAACATATTCTCACTATATGAGCTATAAAAGCATGATTTATCAAATATGATACTCAACCAAAATGCTTTCCAGGGTCCGTGATTGTTCTGTCCGGTGGGCAGTTACAGTATGGACCGAGTTTGGACACGATCTATGAGGACGACTGGAGGCTTTTCTCCCAGGAGATTCTGCCTTTAGTGGGCCAAACGTTAAATAATTGATTCCCTTAGAGCCTATTCCCTAAACACCACGTCGAGGGGTTTGTTTCAATCGTCTTGGCTGGAAATGGAGAATTGATTTTTTTTATTTGAAGATGTCGGACAAATGATATGAGTCACTCACAAATGACTCTACGAGGACAGAAATGAAGAAGGACGTAGGCGTGTAAGATCTGATCACTCATGCAAGCGGTTTTGTCAGGTTTTTGAGTGAAAACTAAAACTAGGTCAGGCTGTAGGATGATCACGTGAGCACAAGGGATGATTTAAACATTTACTACTAACGCCCTCTTATACCGTTAAAAAACTACTGTGACTCGCTGGATAGGCAAGGACAGGGTCATTTTTGTATCTGATATTATTGCATGTGTATTTGTAGCTGTTTCTCTTTCAGACGCAACATTTCTGGAAGGAGAGTATTTAAATAAAGCACACAAGCTGATTTACTAAAGTTTGCGCGAGTCAATTTATTAGTATTTGCGCCATTGTTTACCTAAGTTTAAAGCATGAAAAAGCATGAAAGCCAGAACATCAAGACTTAAAAACAGTTTTTTTCCACAGGCCATCAGGCTGTTGAATGAATGACAATTGACAATTCTACGATCACACTTTAATTACTGTTTGCACTAAACTGTGAATGTTTGCATTGTTCAATTATGCTTTTTAGAATGTTTTTAATGTCTCTCTGCCAAATGCAATTCTACAATTGTATTTTTTATGTATATATTGTGTGTATATTGTGTACATTTTATATGGTGGGAACTTTTGGAACTTAAGAATTTCATTGCATGGTGTAAATCTGTGCATATGACAAATAAACAACCATGAACCTAAAGCAGCCGCTAATTTGAGCTGCTCCTGGTAGATTGTGTTGGTCTTCGTGGAAATGATCCGTCTGTTTTCGTCAGTAGATCACGTGCAGAACTTTACACTTCCATCAGCTTTTTCACACTAATTTGTGCTTCTCTCATGCTAATTAGCCCACATTAACGTATGATGTGGTTAATATGACAGAGCTATTTTAGTATTATTTATATACTATGAAACATTTTTGTCTTCATTTTAATTTTAGTTAAAGTTGTTGTACTTTTTTGTGCGTTTCTGTCATTTTTATTAGTTTTTATATTCGTCTATATAGTTTTTATTTATTTTAGAACTTCATTGAACTAAATGAAAATGAGGAATGTTGCCTTAGCAATTTTAGTAACCTAACAATAATAACCTTGGTTAGAGCTAGCACACGGCCTGCGTGACACGCGCGTCTCAGGCGTGACATTAGCCGCGCGGAAAACATGCTAGAAATAGAACTGACGCCTATTTTTCACGCGACACAAAAGCGTGTTGGAAGCGTTTCTAGGCAATGAAAAATAAGAAATGATGTTTATACCGTATGTCATTTTGTACACAAATGCATATTCATAAATTACATTTGATGTTTGAAAGTCTAGGTTTTGACATAAATTCAGATACCAATGTAATTTAAACAAATAATAATAATATATTGCCATTATTTTTGCCTATATAATTTTTAATTTTAAACAATCGAGTCATGTGGATGAGATCCATTATATAACAGGCTGAGAAAACATGCTTTGTTCAGTTTACTGGGTATCGTAACAAAATAAAAAGTAATGTAGAATAAAGGCAGAAACAATGAGCTCATTGAAGTAAAGAATAAATGTTGTTAAATGATTAGGAAACTAAACTTTAGCATTGGTGCTTTTACTCAAAATATGAGTGTGATAAAGTCAACAAACTGAAAAAAAAATGTAGGTAATATTATATTGTTAAAACTGGTTACATAAAATTGGTATCGTTATCGAAGTCAAGGTATCAGTATCAATATTTTTTGTTACAATACCGTGTAAACTGAACAAAGAATGTTTTCTCCGCTGTTATATAATGATCTCCAGTAATTCCTGGTTGGCTGTGTAGGATGTGTTGTGAGAAATCAATGCAAAGCTTTAATTGAAGGCAACACATTTCCTTATTATATGCAAGAAATGTTATGTAACACCTGCTGGTGCTTTACACAGAGTTTCTGCTGCATGCACAAGTGAGAGTGGATAATCCTGCCGATGCCCAGAGGGATTCATGTCAGTCTTGGAGTGACATTTACTGATCAATTAGAGCTCAGCGCCGGCCGGAGCAAACCGCAGAGGAGATGGGGAGGTCGTGTTGTTATGACTCTCACCATCGCTGAAAAAGGCTGGTTTTGAGTCTTTAAACATCCAACGGTTAAAGTATCTCCCAAGAAGCCTTTACAATGAACGGGTTTTTAAATTGAACGCTTTCTAGATGGATAGATGTAGTGTCTTTATGTCTCGGCTTTGTTAGGGTTAATCTCACAAAAACTTGTAAAGAGTAATATTTCACCCCAAAATCAAATGGAGGGAAAAAAAAGGTTTTAGGGCCATCAAGCCTTTTTGCATTGTGAAATTGTTTTCATGAGAATTAAGTTTATTTTCTCCCAAATGAATTATATGATATTATATGATAAATATAATGATATTATATGATAATTATAATGGTGATAATAAAGAGCTTTTATTGAAATTATGAATTGTAAAATGTTTTATTTGCTATGCTGCCTTTTTTTATTTAAGCCGATTTAAATGTATAAAACATCATAATACGGTATTATTTGGAAATGACAATTTTGAATGTAAATAGGTTTTTATTAAAATTAATGTAAATATTTAAATATAATACCAGAGTGATAATTTTCTTCATATAAAAATAATTTTATAAAAAGAAATAATTTTATAATTATAATTTTATAAAAAAGAAAAAAAATTGAAATAGTTTTATAAAATATAAAAACGTATAGGCCTAGTTATAATATAAAAGTATATATATATATATATATATATATATATATATTGCAACACTGATTTTTCTGATATACATATATATATAATATATATATATATATATATATATATCAGAAAAATCAGTGTTGCAATATATATATATATATACTTTTATATTATAACTATTTTAATTTTATATTTTATAAAATTATTTCTAAAGGATCATATCATATAAAAAAGTAATTTATAAACATTTTTTATTTAAAAATAGTAAAATGTATAAAAGGATCATTATATATATATATATATATATACTTTTATATTATGACTATATTTTTTTATATTTTATAAAATTATACCTGAAGGATCATGTGACTGAAGTCTGGAGTAATGATGCTGAAAATTCAGCTTTGCATCACAGAAAAAAAACATATATTTAAAAGTATATTAGAATAGAAAACTAATATTTAAAGTTGTAATAATATATCACAATATTACTTTTTTCTGTATTTTTGATCAAAGAAATGCAGTCTTGGTGAGCATAAAAAATAGTAATGTTTGCAAACTTTCCGGTTTGATATGTATGTGTGTGTATAGCCTATATAAACACACATATGTAATATATATATATATATATAATAATTTTTTTTAGATATTGTGAAGTATGATCTAGGCTTTATTCCATGTATCATATGATCCCTCCAAACTGATCTGTGATCTGACCTTGATCAGGTCCTCGAGCTCGGCCGGAGAGACGCAGGGGTTCCTCTTCAGAAACAAGGCCTTCTCCTGAGTGATGCTGTCCTTCTGGTTACTCTCGAAGGGTTGTTCCAGCGCCCGAAACGCCAGCCCGCCGCACACCAGGTACGACACCACCACCACGAACACGGCCAGCACCGTCTTCCACTTCATGACGGAGTGCAGATCCGAGCCGTCCGCTCCCGAGTCCATCCCGGCGAGAGCGCTGGCGGAGCGGGACGAGATGGAGAGGCGCGGGAGAGGGCAGTGGGCGTTCGCTTGGACCTCGCAGCCCGCCGGGTTCTGCATGACCTGAACCAGACCTGACTGAACCGCGGCGGACTCAACCTTCTTCACAGGGACGATGTTTGTCTGAACAGCCACTGAGAAAGAGACCAAGAAGACATTATTAACCCTTGTTTAACACGAGTCACGGATGGATGGATGGATGGATGGATGGATGGATGGATGGATGGATGGATGAAGGGAGTGGATGGATGGATGGATGGATGGATGGATGGATGGATGGATGGATGGATGGATGGATGGATGGATGGATGGATGGATGGATGGATGGATGGATGGATGGATGGATGAAGGGAGTTGATGGATGGATGGATGGATGGATGGATGAAGGGAGTGGATGGATGGATGGATGGATAGATGAAGGGAGTTGATGGATGGATGGATGGATGGATGGATGGAAGGAGGGAGGGGAAGGATGGATGGATTGATCTCTAATTAATCTCAAAATACAGAGAATATTCTTTGTAATCTCTCTGCGTCTTCATGACACAAACCGGTGAAGAAAC
The DNA here is from genome assembly GCA_038021265.1 of Cyprinella venusta. Taxonomy (NCBI): domain Eukaryota; kingdom Metazoa; phylum Chordata; class Actinopteri; order Cypriniformes; family Leuciscidae; genus Cyprinella; species Cyprinella venusta. Next base: position 1,544,261 of record CM075875.1, on the reverse strand, counting down.
ATATTCTATTCAGTTCTATTCTAGAATTTTACATCATGATAAACAACACAAACACAGTAAAACATGCACTGAAACAGCCAGAGGATGCCGAGGTCTGTGTGGCTTTGGGTGTTTCTCCTGAGAAGCTCTAATCCAATCCTCTGGTTGAGAGTGACTTCACCACAGAGATGCTTTAATATTCATCTCTTTTTCTAAGGTGATTGTATACATAGTGTATAAATTGCAACCGTATCACTCATGAACGAGGTGAATAACAGACAGATGATATCTGCTGGACGAGCACATTAGCTATCAGATGGGTTTGATGGAGGGTGTCAGAACCTTTGCAGTCACCCCGTTTAAAGATTCAGAGCTCCCTTTGTGGGGGACAGTGGGCGGAGCCTGTGAGTCAGGGTGATGTAATGCTCAAACCACCCCATCATTTATGCAGACTCCACCCCCTCGACTGCCTCACTACATGAGTCCCTTTGTAAAAATGAAACAGAAAATGATGCAAGTTTGGGTTTCATCAAACACCATATCGATTCAATACACCGAACATACATGTTCATATTTCTCTGTCGATTTTTACAATGAGGCATTGCCTAATAATCAATAAATGCACTTGACCATAATTTTGGACTCAAGGACACCTATGTCCCTACATCTGCTCAGAGATAAACCATGTCAGCCCAGACCACACAAATCAATATCCAATAAAGTATAGAAACTGTTATGGATGTGTCCATCAAAATTACTATAAGTAGCCTAATCCACTGAATCTAAAAGCCCATTTAGGCTAGAAAACATAGTGAGACTTTTAAATGACTTTGAATATATAAATATATGTGTATGTGAATAAAGTATAGCTAATTACCACTGATTACATGATCGCAACACGGATTTTTTCCTGGAAAAGCACTTCCTCTCAAATGCTAATTTTCTTAAGCAAAAATCTTATGATTAACCAATACAAATGCAAGACAGATCCTTTTATAAAATAAATAAATAAATAAATAAAATACAAAAAACAGCGACAATCTATCAAACTAAGTGATTTCTCATTGAAAGAGCAGAAGTTGAGTGAAATAACCGACTGACGCGACTAACCTTGTTCAGGATCCCAGTTCACCTGTTTCCTTGGATTCTCTAACGGGAATTTCATGATGGTCCAGAAGGGCTTTCCGTATCAAAGTGTCAAATAAAGCTATCCTAATACAACAGGCTACATTCTCGCTGCTCTCTGAGTGTTTGTTTCTTTAAAATGAGCAAATGGTTCAAAGCCAAGAGGTGATGATGATGATGGTGATGATGCTCGAGCACGCCTTACTCTCTCTACTCTCTCCACCCAACCACTCTCATCAGCTCCAGGCTCACATCACTTCGAGGAAAGCGAAACAAAGCGCGAAACATTAGCTGGGAATGGGATTGAATCATGTCGCGAATGTTGGAGCGTTTCGGCATCGCGCGTAAATCACTTTCCTTTGTTTCAGCAACGCCTCATCCTTTGTGTCAGGATTCCCACCGAGGCTTTTAGTCATGGAGAAGCTGCTCAGTCACTCATGCTCGCTATAATCATTGAGATGTGATATTGAGGATGATAAATAAGTTGTACTCACTGATCATCGTGTGTTTCGCCCGCCGGTGTGTGTGTGTGAAGCGGCTCAGAAGCGCGTGGAGAGCAGGTGTGCCTGAGCGCGCGGCGCGAGGGCTGGACTGGACTCACGAGCAGCGAATCAACACTTACACACAGTTATGAATTATTTATTGCAAGTGTGGGATGAATTAACTTGATAAATACAAACATCTTCATAATTATTAAAAAGAAAAAAATCCCATAATACGGTTATATTTATGACAATATTTGTATTCTATAATAGCTATTTAACATTGCATATTGTCAAATATTGTCATTAATAATATATTATGTTAAATATAATGCTTATGAGCTACCATCTGTATGATTACACTGCACACAGCATTATAATAATAAATACAAAATTTAATATTTTACTAAAATGTACTTCTAGGTTTGAATTATTTTACATTTTGAAAAAAAAAAATCTAGTACATTTTTATATTCACAATGTTATGATATTTAGTTGTCATATCTCATTTACTGGAAGGATAAATTTTCAGCTGTGGGTTTTATTAAGTTGCTCAATCCATAACCACCCTCATATCATAATTTAAAAACCATAACAGGGTGTATTAATTTAACCCATTATTGTTTGGATGCTGTATATTTATTAATTCTTTAAATATAATAATAACACTATTATAATATAATACTTAACATTTCAGAATGCATTTCATATTATAATTTATTTTTTATTTTTTATTATTAGGAGATTTTCCCATCATGATGTATTACAAATCATATGTATTTTTTTCGATGGATTTAAATGTGGAATGCTTATTTGCATGATTAAGTTTTCAATCAGTAAAACATTATTAAAAATCAAACAAATACATCCTTGATAATTAGCAGTAGTTTTGCCATCAAATGCCAAACATTCATTTTCTGCATTACAAATCATTTATGAACTTATTGATGCAAATCCAGAAGACATCACTTCACTATAACACTTTCGATCAATAAAATATTATAATAAATAAAAATGAAACGTAAAATTATATTTTACATTTGATTATTTTGTTCTGACAAATCTGATCCTTTTTAATGCCAAATAGGCCTATATGTTGTGTAATAACATTGCTGAATTATTGTACAGTTAGTTCTGCTCAGTGAGATCATATTTACAGGACGGAGAGTTCTTCATCGTTAGTGTGGTGGTGGTTTGCATTGAGCAGGAAGCACCCGGAGATTCCTCATGAAATATGGATGAAACTGTACCTCACCTCCTTAAGACCCAGCATCTATTAGTAATGATGAGTGTGAGATCATAAACACACATGCAGTTTTCTATATGAAATATTCAGTATCAGGTGGACTGTTTATTCTGAGGCGCCTTTATTCATTTAGTACTGGAAAATGATAGACTTTGACTTGTGGGGGAAAATTATTGATTTAAGTGTTTAAAATAGTCACAATATATCTTAAGTTGCAGTGAATAGTTAATAGGTTAAATAGGTTAATTTACATATTACACAATATTACTCCAACAGATGTCATATTTAAACTTATTTCACCTCATTCCTCTTTTAGATTTTATTCAGCAGATAGTGTTTAAGAAAACTTACAAGTTTAAGGCAACCAGCTGCAGGGCATTTTTGAGTTTTCTCAACTTAGGGTCATTAAAGATGTACAAACGTTTTCATGTTATATAGTTGAATTAACTTTAAAAACAGAATTTGTCAAACAAAATGTAAGTAGATTTTTTACAGTGCAGTATGAATACAAAATGACAGTATAATGTCTTGAAATTTCAGGAAAATTGGTGTAATATTTTTTTTTACATGCAATAATATCATATTTTTACTATTATTTAGAATTTTGTCTGGATTTTATGTTGAATCTTTCCACAATTTGTACATATTTTTCCAGCAAAATTGCATTATTTTGTTATTATTTTTCAATAAAATCAATATTTCAGATTAAAACAGAGTGAATGCCTTTAAAATCCATCTTTTAAAGTGAGAATAGTTCAAACAAAACCTTGTAATGTCATGAACACCTGTATTGCTCTCTGCATAATTATAAAAGCTTTGTTTTTTGGACATCACTTTAACTAGGTTTTGAATTAAGATATATATTTTTGCATTCTAAAAGATTACTTTTTGTCAAAGTTTATATATTTTTTGTCAGATGAGTATCAGGTCTTGCATCATTACAATCAATGCAGTCCTTGCAATCCCCCCCCCCCCCCTCTCTCTCTCTCTCTCTGTACTATGCACTCAAAATGTTGGAGATTAACCCCTCCATTGCTGCCATTTTTGCCTCATGTATGCAAGTCATTTAAACATTTGCAACATACAATTCTTTTTCCCTTTCATTTATGAGTTTCTTTCTTCTGCTGGTCAACGGGGTCCATCAACTATTTGGTTGACGACATGTTCTTCAAAATATATATTTTTTGGTGTTCAGCAGAAGAAAGAAATTAATTCGGATTTGGAATAACTTGAGAGAGAGTGAATGATTACAGACTTTTCATTTTTGGGTGAACTGTCCCTTTAAGAGATATATTCTAGGCGTCAGTCGCGCGCATAGCAACCAACATGGCGACGGTGAAGCTTCACTGGATCGGGGACAGATTAGCTGGCAGCTAGCAGCTAGCAAAACATCTGTGAAAGATGATAAATGTGAAAATAAGTGTATGGAGTATTTGTGATATGTCTTTATTACCTCATGCGTTCATATGAACGTTTAACGTGATGATTTCCGGTGAAACACGAGTATTTTGAGTATGAGACTCCAGCCAGAGTTTTTCATCATGGACACTAAACCAGGTAACGTTAACGTAACGGTAAATTATAATTAGCCTAGAAAAATATAATTATCACAAACGCGTATAAACTCGTTATTTATGTTTAAAGCATGTCATTTTAAGAGTAACGCACTAAAGTATCACTACATGTTTTTCATAATGCCATGTATTTGATATGATATTGTGTTATATAGCATAGTGTTTTGGATGTAATTTAACGTCACCATGGTAAAATCAAAGTACCGTGGCAATGCCATCTGAGACCATTTGAGTTGTTGTTTTCTGGTTATGATTGTACCAGTTAACAATCTAATGTAATATATAAATTACTAGCTCAAATGTTCATCTTTTAGGGTTCTGTTTTGGTTCATCTGGCAAACTGATGAATCAGTACTTGATTAAAGACCACATGCTTTCACATTACAGAAAGCTGTATTCAGCCAAAGGTAAGTTTCTATTTCAAATACATGCAATGATGTCAAATTTATAGTTTTTACATATTTATCATAAAGGCAATGGCTAGTGGAAAATGTTTAGTTTTTTGCGAGTTTTCCTTCATGCTTTATTCCTGTCTTCTTTTATATACTTTAAATCCCACTTCCTTTGTTTTCTTTTAGCTGCTGTGGACTGTTCAGTGCCTAAAAGCTTGCAAAGCAATGTCAAATGTAAGGGGAAATCCCATATTACCAATCTACTTCATTTGAAAATTAAAGTAAATACGTTTTTTATGTATATATATATATATATACATAAAAAACGTATTTACTTATTTACTATATATATTTACTTATTTACGTATTTACTATATATATATATATATATATATATATATATATATATATATATACACACACACACTGTATATGTGTGTGTGTGTGTAGAGGTATATAACGTATTAAATAAAACATTTAATGTAATATATTTAATAAAATATACTTAACATTTTGTTTAACTAGATGTAAATTACTATACTAGTACCTCATTCATAAAAAAAATCTTTATAATTTATTTCAATGATTTTGACCTCTGCAGATGTTGATCAAAAGCGGCGTGAGCAGTTAAGGAAAGACACTCGAAGTCAGTCGAGACGATCTGTTTCCCAGAGGAGCACCAGGATCAACTCCAGAGCCTCCTGTTCTTCTAAAAATGTAAGTTACCATCCTGTGCTTAATTATATGACGTTGCTTGGCAGAAACTGTGTTCACAACTGTAGTTTCCTCTTTGTTTCCAGAGCAGACCGTCTGTTCAGGGTGGCGATGGTGCCTATCATTACTTGGACCAATCGCTGGTGTCATCGCCCAGGATCAGCACCTCGTTTCAATCCAAACAAATTGTATATTCATCCCAAACATCCGGAACCCCTGCGAACCACTTCCGATCTGCCTCCGAGTTGAGTTCCCGAAGCCCAAACCCTCATTGGCAGGACGCAGGCCCGTCCTGTGCCACGTCTGCCAGTCAGAGAGGGTTTAAAAGCTTTCAGGATCCCACACAGAAGACCTACAGTGGTGACGTACTGCTGAAACACTCTCATCGCTTCACTCCGGAGAAACCCTTCACTCCGAGAACGCTGAAATCACACCACCAGTCCACGCTGTTACAGTATCGATATTACACTCCCCCACGGAGGAAAGTGGAAGAGGAGAAACCGCCCTCTGTTATTGGACAGGAGACGCGCCACCAGAGGTGTAATCACTGATACTGAAAGAGCCGTTGAGATTTAAAATGTCCATCTGATGGTATAACAGTGTGTTTTCTGTTGTCTGCAGCACACGCTCCAAACAAGGCTTTTCTCCAGTCGAGTCGCTTCAGGCAAGTCTGAAGGAAACTTGTGGGACGTTTGGCAAAGTATCCTAATTTACTTTCTGATTGACATCTATCTATCTATCTATCTATCTATCTATCTATCTATCTATCTATCTATCTATCTATCTATCTATCTATCTATCTATCTATCTATCTATCTATCTATCTATCTATCTATCTATCTATCTATCTATCTATCTATCTATCTATCCATCCATCCATCCATCCATCCATCCATCCATCCATCCATCCATCCATCCATCCATCCATCCATCCATCCATCCATCCATCCATCCATCCATCCATCCATCCATCCATCCATCCATCCATCCATCCATCCATCCATCCATCCATCCATCCATCCATCCATCCATCCAACCACCCACCCACCTATCTATCTATCCTTGTCCATCCATCCTTCTCACACATCTTTTCATCTATCTGTCCGTCTCTTTTATTTAAATTGACATGGATAGTGATTGAAATGCATCATCACAAATGTTCCTCCTTGTTGTGTTTAAAAGCATCCCAGAATGCACCTGATGTAGTTTTGTGATGAATATCCAGAGTGAGCTTAAATCTAAACAACGAAAAGCTCAAATATGGCGTTTTATCAAATTTGATCAAATAATGCGTCACTTTTTTGTCCTCTTGCAGACACTTGCTGTTGATAACGAGTGGTCGGATGAAGAATCAGTTAGACATCATGGCAAGACACACAGGTTTAAGGACAGTGATTTTCTTCTCTCGTCTTCCAGGTAAAAGTTTCTGTATATGACACAAATGCCACATATATATATATATATATATATATATATTTATATTTATATATATATATATATATATATATATATATATATATAGTCGGCACACTTTTGCTACCCAAAAATGTAATGAGCTTACCAAAACAGTGTGACACAGATGTTTGAAGTTATTTATTTATTTTCTGTCTTTTCGTTTGCATTTTTTACACATTTATACATGAGAAAAGACTCTTTTGTTTTGTTTCAGGGTTTCACCAGAAGGCATGAGATCCCCCATAATGAGGAAAGTTTCAGCAGAGTGAGTGTCAATATTTCACTAATGCGGCATTTAAACGGCTAATATCCCACTTATTATTGTTAAAGGGGACCTATTATACTCTTTGACAAAGTCTTGATTTCGTTTTTTGATACAATACAAGAATACAATTATAACAATCGATTGTATTTTCTGAACTTGTTGTTTTCATCAGGGAGGAAGAATTGATGTACCTGGAGTTCATTACAGACGTGACGAATGACATCCTAACTCAAGGCCTTTACTCTGACAGGTGTGTGAGATCTTTTTAAAATTGCACAGCATTTTTTGTATCACTTTTTGTTTCTTATCAGTCTAACGTTTCTAACAGAGTACTGAAGAGACTGTTTGAACGGCACATTGATATGAACAGGCATCGATTAGATGAGGTGAGTGTTTTGATTTTACATTTATTTTACCTTTTATATAAAGTGATTTAAAATGAGGAAAAATATTTTAAATATATTAATTAATATATTTATAGCATGTAATGCATTAAATTGATCAAAAGTGACAGCGAAAACCTTTATAATGTTACAAAAGAGTCACAGTTTCAAAAAAACAGCACAACTATTTTCAACATTGATGATAATCAGAAATATTTGTTGAGCAACAAATCATCATATTAGAGTGATTTCTGAAGGATCATGTGACACTGAAGACTGGAGTAATGATTGATTTGATCACAGGAATAAATTACACTTCAACATATATTCACTTAGAAACAGCTATTTTTAAATTGTAATAATATTTCACAATATTACTGTTTTTTATTGTGTTTCTGATCAAATAAATGCAGCCATTGTGCGCAGAAGAAAACTGAACAGCACTGTGTATATTTATTTCTTTATGTTTAATGTTTTTGCAAGCAACAGACTAATCATAAACATTTCATTATACTGTATGACACCCAATACCAAGTATCAGCCGAGTTGTAGGTGTCACATGACCATCCATTGAATTGTATGACAGGCAATCACTGTTCATGGATATCAAAGAAATGCATGAGAAGTGTCTTTATAAACTGAATCATATCTCTGTGATTTTTCTCTTTTTTCAGTGTAAACTCAAAATAGATGAATCCAAAAGGCATGTTTACAGGCGATTCATTAAATGATAAGCAACAAAAGCAGTTTATTCAGCCTCTCCTCCATTGAAATGCATTAAAAAAACAAGATCTGGTCATCTTCTTGTGCGTTATGATTCCTTCCTCACACTCACAGCCGTCCATCTCTCTAATATTCCCAACAGAACAAAATGCGGCACCTTCTAGACAATCTGCAGAAGGACCTGCAAGATCCTCCGGCTGCCTTCGTCCCGTCTCTGAGCGCAGAAGAAAAGCCTCTGCCTTCAGATGATGTTGATGATCTTCTTCATGATGTGTTTGTTGAGGACCGAGGACAGATCGAGGACATCAGTCCTGCTGTAGCGTCCACACCTGTAGGCCACAGCCTGGATGAGGAGTTCCTGAGTGATAATGCTGAAAATCCCAGGAACGAAGTGTTCGAACCGGTCGATGAACTTGGGAAAATCATGGCGGAGTCGTTAAGTGTGTCAGAGACTCAACGGGAAGTGCTCGAACCAGAGCAAACGAGAGGCGATGTGAGTGATGATGAGTTCTAGTAATAGAGACACTGTAACTCTTTCTGTAGAATATCAGGTTTAACTTTTTTAATGTTATGAATGGATGAGGCATTGTGTTTTCCAGGAGTCGATTGTTATACAAAGCCATTACAGTATTTTCAGCATGTTATGTGCGGCATTGCTGAATTTTTCTGCTCATAATGTGGTTTATTCTTTATGTAGTCATTCAAAACTCATGCTGTGACTTTTACTTGAGTGGTTTAGTTTGTGAAGCTGCAGTGTTCATATTCAGTGATATACTTGATACAGCTGATTTTATTTAAACTTTGAAAGATGTTCATCTTTATAGCTTTTGCATTTGTTACACACACACTAGGGCTGTCAAAACGATTAATCGCGATTAATCGCATCCAAAATAAAAGTTTGTGTTTACATAATATATGTGGGTGCACTGTGTATAATTATTTTGTATATATATAAAAACACACATTCATGTATATTTAAGAAAAAAAATATTATTTATATATAAAATATTTATATTTATATAAATTTTATATAAATCTATATACAGAATATACATGAAAATATTTCTTAAATATATACAAGCATGTGTGTGTGTTTATATATATAAAATAATTATACACAGTGCACCCACATATATTATGTAAACACAAACTTTTATTTTGGATGTTTTGACAGCCCTAACACACACATAACCATCAATAACTAGAAGTCAGTCTACATTTGTTTGAGTTTACAATGCATATATTTTTTGTTGCAGTATTCAGAATGGGTTAAACAGTTGTGTGTACTTTAAATACACTGAAATACACTATATAATTTACATTGTTAGCTTTCTTTTAGCACATGTTGATTTAATTGTCTCCTGAATGTTTTGATTTTTTAACTACTGAGAATGAGAAATGAAAAACTGTTACCATATGTATTTTTATATTTCAGATGACTTTTACAGACTACTGTATTTTTGTTGCGTGGAATAGCCTATGGATAAATAAATGCTTTTGCAATCACATTTGGTTCGTGATTATTGTCCATGACCACATAAGTGTTCTCTAACTTCCGTTAAATGCTCTCTAGAATGAATGTTTAACAGATAACACTGTTTTATTGCAAATCCGCAAAAGATGATAAAGACTTGTTGTTTATTACTGCGAAACGTCCTTTCGGAAAGCACACATTGCAATTATTCATGGCTTTCCAGCAGCTGCTCTCATTCCGCGCATTCCACGCACCTGACGTAACGCGCGCGCTGTATCGAGGCGCAGCGCTATTGTTCAATTTATTAATCTTATCTCAATTTTCAATCTAATCTGACCGTATTTTGCGTCTCCAAAAAAAATCTAAAATTAATTTAAACCTGTTTCCCATTCAAAACAGTCGTGTTTTGTGTTGAAACTGTGAAAAAGCGTTCAGACTTTCATGGGTGTGAGTGAAAATAGAGCCGCGGATGATTATGATCCCGGTCCCCCTTTCCTCTGGTATTCCGAGCGGATGTGACGCAGCAGCAGGAGTGTGACCCGAGGAACCTCAAACATGCGTCAATCCCGAAAAAATAAACCCCCAAATATCGGATTATTATTTTAAACCGAAATTAATACTCCAAAAACTATCCATGCTATAAATTAAGGATATAATAAATCAGATAATCCAGCAGGTAAGCGGCAAAGAGCCATTTAAACTATTCCTTTTCAGTTTTACACCGTTAGCAGAGTTAGCCAGCGCGCGCTCTTAAAGTCTTAATTTACGATAAAACTCAAGACATCTCAATAAATCAATGTGTTTAGACGGTCAAATATGTGTTTGGAGACTTTGTCGTCTTGTTTAATGAAGTGTAGAAGTCCAGTTTGGACGCGTGCGGTTTTGCGGTCACTTGTTGCTCCAAAAGTTAGTCAGACATTTTTGGGGTTTGTTTATATTTGGTAAATGCGAAAAAACTAATCTGTTTTAATAAATGACCGAAGCATTAAGAGCGTTGATGTACTTTTATAAAGTATAGTGCTTATTTTTTTTACAAATTTGGGGGTTTAAATGTCCCAAAAAAGCCTAAATCACGCTCTGTTATCAATGTTTTGTTTATGTTGTTATTTTTCAGTGTCCACAGTACAGTGGAGAGTTGTTATATTTTGTATAAATGGGTCACTTTTTTAATTATATAATATTTCGAAATATTATGACATTTGTATTTGCATGTATTTAATTTTTTTTGACTGATTGGATCATAACTATATGAATTATGTTTTTGATCTCAATTATGAGTTTGCTGTATGACACATGCCTCATGTTATCTGTGTCAGTTTACTTCATGTAATGCTTCTGATTTAATAAATTTACTAAAACTATAGTGGTTCTCAACCGGTTTTACTTTAAAAATCACATAAAAGCAACAAATATGTCCCTTACATCAATGTATTATTACGCCATCCATGACATGGCATTCTGTAAATGCATAAACAACCACAAAAATGTTGTTTATGCAACAAACACTACTATTACTATTACTAAGTGATGGATGAATGTGGGTTCAAACAATAAAGTGTTTTCTCCTCCTTTGTAAAATTAGATATCCCTCTTTTGCTATTGCATTTTATTATTTTTTTGCCTTTTATCCGTGAGCAGATAAACAGTGCTATCACTTCAAGCGGTCTTTGCTAATCTGTTTTACTGTGGTTTGTCTTTATCCAGGGACTCTTGTGGAGCCCTGTATAATCCAGCACCTCTCCATGGATTAAGCACGGAGGAAAGCTGAATCAAATCGTTCTGCTCGAGGAAGGTTGCGGCACCGGTTCAACATGCCCCTTCCGTTCGGATTAAAACTCAAGAGAACCAGAAGATACACGGTGTCCAGCAAAAGCTGCCTGGTGACTCGCATACAGCTGCTCAACGGTGAATATGTGGAGTTCACGCTTTCGGTGGAGAGCACGGGCCAGGAATGCCTCGAGGCAGTTGCGCAGAGACTCGAGTTACGCGAGGTAGGCTGGCCGTCCGTCCGTCCTCTGGCTACTAACACATCGACTTGGTTTAATCTGGTCGAAATCACCTTAACACACCATGGGCGTGTGTTTATTTTAGCTTGCTGGTGCCGTCTGGAGTCTAGGCTATTCTAGGACTGCAACCAAAATGCTGTCAAACACCCTAAATGCATGTGTGCCATGAATTCAGCCTGGACTAAGTGCGCTTCGTTTGTATGCAGTCGACTCCTCTTGAGAAGTCTGAGTGTTTTCCCCACAAAGTCAGATTATTATATCGCTATAGGTCGCAAAAGAGTATCGCCCAGTGTGTTTAGTTGCCTAAAGTTCACTAGTATGGTGATTTAATAAGTGGCTACTATTTGTTTTCTTGCAGGAAAAATGCAAAATTATATTTTAGAGGATTGAAATTAAAGCAGAGTTAGAATCAGTTAGAATTGACTTTATTAATTTTGAGTTAATTTATTATTTTTTAATTAATAATTTAATTTAATATTTTTTTATTAATTTTTCATTTTAGTTAGAATCAATTAAAGTCAATTAGAATTGAGACAAAATATCATGTCCAGTTTGGCATCAATTTTATTTTTTTTATTTAACCTTTATTTTACCAGCAAAGTCCCATTGAGGTTAAAAAACTCTTTTTTCAAGGGAGTCCTGGCCAAGAGGCAGCAAAAACACAATCAATTACATTTATAAAAGGTTATATAACACAAATAATTAAAAACATTTACAATTTAAACAGGTCGTTTCAGGTTCTCTCAATCTGGACTTAAAAGCATTTAAGGAAATAAGTTCAGATATTATCAAATATATTTACTAGGGCTGTCAAACGATTAATCGCGATTAATCGCATCCAAAATAAAAGTTTGTGTTTACATAATATATGTGGGTGCACTGTGTATAATTATTTTGCATATATATTTAAATACACACACATGCATGTATATTTACGAAAAAATATTATTTATATATAAAATATTTATATTTACATATATAAGTCTATGTACAGTATATACATGAAAATATTTCTTAAATATATACAAGCATGTGTGTGTATTTATATATATATATATATATATAAAATAATTACACACAGTGCACCCACATATATTATGTAAACACAAACTTTTATTTTGGATGCGATTAATCGCGATTAATCGTTTGACAGCCCTAATATTTACAAAATATAAATATTTTTGCAAATCAAAATTGCATGAGTGCACAAGTTAAAGTGTATGTTTTTAGTTGCGTTTGTTAATATCATTTAACTGCATGAGCTAACAATGAAAAAATACTTCTAAAGCATTCATTAATCTTTGTTAATGTTAATTTCATAATTTACTAATACATTAAAACATATTGGCTGATAGGGATAACCGATAATTTTCTATATTTGAAAGCCGATAACCGATATATCCGCGATTAAATTCAAAATTATATAATTTTTGAGAGCCTGATTACAAAAACAGAAGTTTCGCCATTAAAAACCATGGCCTAAACACACAATTATAATGTTCTCATGCTCTATATGAACTGTATTTTCCTCTTTTGAAGTGATTCCAGTAATTTCAAGCAGTTTAAATACATCATGTTGAACAGTGCGCAGCTTTTAGCTTTGGCTAATAGTCATCTTACTCAAAGCCTTGAGAGTATTTCCAGTTTTTGAAGTCAAGCACGTGAATGTCCGCCAGCCTCCGGGCCTGGTGTTTCTCATGAGCAAAAGAGCAATCAGTGAAATTCTGTTCATTCCCCAGATAACGTACTTCAGCCTCTGGTACTACAACAAACAAAACCAGCAGAGATGGATCGATTTGGAGAAGCCGCTGAAGAAACAGCTCGACAAGTACGGGCTGGAGCCCACCGTTTACTTTGGGGTGGTTTTCTACGTGTCGACTGTCACCCAGTTACAACAAGAGATAACCAGGTTAAGGACAAGAACATGTCTGAGAGTGATCACATCAGTGCTGTTACGGCGCTTTTACTCACTTCCGGTTTTTCCTGCAGATATCAGTATTATCTCCAGCTGAAGAAAGACGTTCTGGAGGGGAAGATCCCATGCTCCATTGAGCAAGCCATCCATTTGGCAAGCTTGGCTGTGCAAGGTATTTTTTCTGCTATTATATTTGGCATTTTAATGTACTGAGAAATCATAATTGAAGCAGGTCTAATGCGTCACGGCCCCCCGTTTTCAGATGATTCAGTGATCGTTAATCTTTTTGTGTGGGGCATTTTTAATATTAATATAATTTTTGGTTGGTTTCACTTAGTTGGGAGTTGCTCCCTCAAAGATGAAAATCCTGTCATCACTTATATCAGTGAAAATGATTGGAATGATTTAAGATTTATTCATGTTTTTTGTTTTTTAAGTCTCTTCTTCCCACCAAGGCTGCATTTATTTGATCAAAAACACAGTATAAGCAGAATTACATTTTAAAATAACTGTTTTGTTTGAATATATAGTAAAGTGTAATTTATTCCTGTGATCAAAGCTGAATTTTCAGCATCATTGCTCCAGTCTTCAGTGTCACATGGTCCTTCATGGGTTTTTGATGCTCAATTATTTTTTGATGAATAGAAGTTCAATTTGCAGCATGTAATAGAAACATATGTATTTACTCTCACTTTTGATTAATTCTAATATGTCCTTACTGAACTAAATTAGCTATTTTTCTTCTATTTAAAAAAAAAATAGTATATCACACAGGGTTCCTGCGGGGTCTTAAAAAGCCTTAAAAGCATTGAATTTATGAATTTGGAAATAATACCTTAAAAAGTCTTGAATTTTGATATCTGGGTCTTAAAAATTGTGCTGTACGTCAGTGTTAATTTCATTGACGAAAATAATGATGAACTTTTCTTTAACGAGATTTTTTCACTGACGAAAACGAGACGCTAGTTTTGAATGACAAAAACTGTGACGAAAATTCGTCAACGAAAAAAAACCTAGATGAAAATGTTAGATAGTGTCGATCCAGTCAGAACTGATGTCCTGTGTGTGTTTAGCTAATGTTAAAACACAACTTAACATTGTTCGGCAAACTTTCTTGTGGCCTACTGAAATGTTTTTATTTTACCTGCTTGACTTATCATCTTTTACCCATTCCACATTTGAAAAATAAATGAACACAAATTGAAGGATTTTGTTTTTCTTTGCTGGTAGGGACGGGAAATTGGTATTAATTTTTTATATAAATGGCCTTAAGAAGACTTGAATTTAACTTGAAGAAACCTGTAGGAACCCTGATCACAATTTCCATAACAATATAAAGTAGCACAACATTGATTTATAATCATAAATGTTTCTTGAGCATCAAATCATCATATTAGAGTGATTTCTGAAGGATCATGTGACACTGAAGACTGGAGTAATGATGCTTTTAAAAACGGTTAGTTTCAATCCTTGATTCTGATTGGTCAATAGCTGTGCTTTATTCATGACCGCTTCACCCAACGGCTCTATTTATCACTGCGGTTCCCATGGTAATGCATATTACACATTGGAGCGTTGTTGCTGTTCACAGTCAGGGACTATTTTTTCTAGCGGAAGGAAGGCTTTTAGTGATTTTACTTCATGAAAGTTGCACTAATACATGTTTTTTTTACTTTAATATTTGTATTGTCTGGTAACCGTTTTATAAAAGCAATAAGGTACTCGAGGCAAGTGTTGTATCGTGAATAAGTAACGGCTGAAGGGGTTACAGTGCCAACCACCCTTCAGCCATTATTTACACTGTAAAAAAATATTGTTGGTTTTAACTTAAAAAATTAAGTAACCTGGTTGCCTTAACTTTAAGTTCATTGAAATGGAAAAATTGAGTTAATGCAATGAAGGAGATTGATTTAATCACCAGAAACTCAAAATAATATGTTATCTGAACTACATAAATTATTTAAGTTGATTTGACTAAAGAAAAAATGTTGTGATTACTCACTGTAAAAAAAAAATATTGTTGGTTTTAACTTAAAAAATTAAGTAACCTGGTTGCCTTAACTTTAAGTTCATTGAAATGGAAAAATTGAGTTTATGCAATGATTGATTTAATCACCAGAAACTCAAAATAATATGTTATCTGAACTACATAAATTATTTAAGTTGATGTATCTAAAGAAAAAAATGTACACTGTAAAAAAATATTGTTGGTTTAAATTAAAAAAGTAAATAACCTGGGTTGCCTTAAAATTTTAAGTTCATTGAACTGGAAAAAGTGAGTTAATGCAATGAAGGAGAATGATTTAATCATCAGAAACTCAAAATACTATGTTATCTGAACTAAATAAATTATTTAAGTTGATTTGACTAAAGAAAAAATGTTGTGATTACTCACTGTAAAAAAAAATATTGTTGGTTTTAACTTAAAAAATTAAGTAACCTGGTTGCCTTAATTTTAAGTTCATTGAAATGGAAAAATTGAGTTAATGCAATGATTGATTTAAGCACCAGAAACTCAAAATAATATGTTATCTGAACTACATAAATTATTTAAGTTGATTTGACAAAAGAAAAAATGTTCAGTGACGATACAGCACAGCCTCTCGTATCTTATTGCTTACTGAAAATTCAGCTTTGATCACAGGAATAAATTACATTTTAAAATATATTCACATAGAGAACAGCTGCTTTTAAATTGTAATAATATTTCACTGTTTTTACTGTATTTTTTGATGCAGACTTCTTTCAAAAAATCGTTATTATTCCAAACTCTTAAAGTCATATTTAGGTATTCGGTGCACCAAAAATCTTGTCTTTTTTTATATATGGTGTAAGTAAAAGATGATTTGAGACTCAATCATAATTTGATGTTGCAAGAGAACATTTGCTTTAACATTCCTGAGATAACGCTCGGCCAGTGTCTGGTTCACGGGTGCAGATACTCCATCATGAAGGTTCAGTTTTATATTTCTACAGGCTGTAAGTCTTGAAAATCAGAGCACCATTTATCAAGCGTTGCTGCCAGGCTCGAGCCGCCCGTCTTTAGCATTTACCCGACACAAGAATCTCGTTCGGACCAGTTACATAGGAGCTGACATCACTCACTGAGATAAACAAATCATGTCCTGACTGTATTCGGTCTGTCAAACGGCTTTGTCTTCACTTGGTTTGTGTCATTTCGATAAGGCCAGGACCAGGAGTTATTTTAGTGCACCAGCATTGCTGTGTAAGGAGGCTTCACGCGACGGTGATGCCTGGGATTGTCGGCATAGCTGTGAACATTTCTAACGGGCTGATTAGACGTGCTGTTAATGTTGAACTACTACTGTTGCAAAGGCTACATCGATTCCTTTCATAACAAAACGTCTCTCAGCTTTTCTAAATTTAGATGTGCTATTGCCCTGAATGTTGAAGATGATTTTGCAATATCGTGGGGTCACATTTTATCCAACTCATAACTTCAGTGAGTCAAGTCAAGTCAAGTCATGTTTATTTATAAAGCACATTTAAAAACAGCTTCCGCTGACCAAAGTGCTGTACATATAAAATCAGTTAATCAAAACAATCACAAAAATAATAAAATACAATGGGTCGTTGCATAATAGAAAATAAAACATACAGTAGTGGAACGGCCAAAGTAACCTGCTTAATCAGTGTTGAACGCTATGGAAAACAGGTGTGTCTTTAGGCTGCTTTTAAATTGCTCAACAGATTCTGCGGATCTAACGGAGATAGGTAGGCTATTCCAGAGCCGTGGTCCTACCACTGAAAAGGCTCTGTCCCCGCGGGTGATGAGCCTAGTTTTCGGGACAGTCAAGAGGAGTCTTCATTAACCCTCAAACCGTATTCACTTTATAGCCCTTAATCCTGTAATTGTGGACAAATGTGGGCACAGAGGACTCAGGTGTGATCCTAATTTTTATTTATTATAAATGTTATATCACTGTCTTTGATAAAGTTTTGTCTATCCATTTATGGTGTTTTTTTTTTTATTTTGGGGGCATTTTTGAATTTATTTACTTCAAAAAGTACCATATTTTCTATGTAAATTATGCTTATTTTATGTTTTATTTTTTTAATTTTTTTTTAACTACATTAAAATATCATTCCAATAAGTTTTTAGAGCTAAAACCTAAAGATGAAGTGACTTTGCGGTCACCTGGTGTCTTATTTTGGCTTATTTCAGAATGCTCTAAATGACAGTTTTTCCCATTCATTTCTATGGGTGCCCATTTTTGACCCAAATACAAGATTAAGGAGTTTTTTTTTTCAACCACTTAACATTGTAGAATTGAGTCAAAAAAATTGTGTGTGTTCAGCAGGCTAACTTAGGAAAAGTAGCCAAGTCTTGTACCGCTCAGATCAAGGGAAGTATTTTTTAAAAATAAATTAAAACTATTTTGCCCACATTTGTCCAGAATACGATTTTAGGGTAAATAAGATCATATAAAATAATAATGAACAAATTGCAAAATAAATTTAATTTTTTTTAAAAAATCAGACATCTCCATTACTGGATGGGATTAGAGATTTTTATAAATCCTTAATATAAGTATTAAACTCGTGCATTTTCAGATAATGGCTGTGTTTATTATAGTATCATTGAGATACTATTACAGTTTTTAATAATATTTTGATATCATTTTCCGATATCATTTTAATTTAGCTGTGTTTTTATATTATGTCTATATAGTTGTTAACTTTTTTATTATTTAAATAACTAATAATTTTTAAAATTATTTAACTATTATTTTATTATTTAACTATTATTTAACTAATTTTAGGACAGCATGGTAAACTAATGTGCTTTGGCAAAATAAATTAACTTTAATAATTTATTAATTTATTTATTTTTAAATTTATAAATAAATGTATTTATAAATGTATTAAATACATTTATTATTTTTAATTTATAATTTATTAATAAAGGAATATTTTTATTTTATTTGTCAACGTTTATTTTATTTCGAACGAAAATGCCTTTTAGTTTTAGCTAACCATAAAAACCCTGGACAATGTACATTTGAAATATTAATATGAATTTATTGATATTAAAGTGATATTAAAGAATCAGTGTCATTCGGGGGCTTTTTTAATCTAGTTTGTCCATTGCTTCTAGCTGACCTAGGAGACTTCAACCGATATGAGTCCCAGGACTTCCTTCAGAAAATTGTGCTGTTTCCAATGGTGAGTAATCATTGTACATTTCAGTCTCGATGTAAAAACTGCAGGATATTTTTAAGCTGGCTCATTCCCTCTGTTTCTCCTCTTCTCTCAGCCATGGATCCAGGACGAGAGGGTTGTGGAGGAGGCCACTCAAAAAGTCGCCATGCTCTATCAAAACTATCGGTGAGAGGCCGTAGTCATCTGTGAAATGTGCTTGTTTTCCCATTTGGAAAAGATTGAGATAGTTCGCCACTGTTTAATGGAGGTTCAGTTAGGAGTCTTCATGAATATCAGATGGTACCAGTTAAAGGATTTCAAAGGCAGCTGTCACGCCTGACATGACTTATGACCAGTGCTTTGCTCTTGGCTTCCTGCAAAAGTTGTGTTTCCGAAGATCCCTCAGAGCAGATTTGCATGCATTCGACACATTATGGCTTGGACATGTATTGAAACATTTGCAAATTGGCCTATTAAATTGCATTATTTCAGGCAAATATTTCCCTTCATATCCCAGCCCTAACGTGTCGAACACATGCAAATCTGCTCTGAAACACAACTTGTTTCGAAACTGCAATTTTTTTTAAATGCAGATATAAAATAAACCAGCGTTCTGAATCATGATTTTTTAATGCACTTTTTATTTGGCCATTATGTTCCCTAAAGAGCAAGTCTTTACACTAGATTCACACTCCTTCAAAAGCTATTGCAAAAAATGTTGTAAAAGCAATTACATTTAAACATTTTAATTAATCTCACATCATCATTTGAGGAAATTTCTTTTCCAAATGTAAAGTCATTATTGTGTTAAAGGAGAAAGGATCAAATAAACAATACAAAAAGGAGCTTTAGAAGGAAATATTTGTCTTGATTTGATTCAAAAGAATTTATTTCACAAACTTTAAGGCTTTTAGGCCATTTTTTTAATGCAGATATAAAATAAACCATCATTCTGAATCATGATTTTTTTAATGCACTTTTTATTTGGCCATTATGTTCCCTAAAGAGCAAGTCTTTACACTAGATTCACACTCCTTCAAAAGCCATTACAAAAGATGTTGGAAGCAATTACATTTATTTAAACATATTAATTAATCTCACATCATCATTTGAGGTAATTTCTTTTCCAAATGTAAAGTCATTATTGTGTTAAATGAGAAAGGAACAAATAAACAATACAAGAAGCAGCTTTAGAAGGAAATATTTGACTTGATTTGATTCAACAGAATTTATTTCACAAACTTTTAGGCTTTTAGGCTATGATTTTTTCCCCAGAAACTGCATGTTGACAGACCGTTTATCGCATTAAGTCATTTACACTGTAATTACAACTGCCTTAATAATGCCAAGAGATTAAATGGGTATTAAAGGGATCATTAAGTGTACTCGCCCTTGTGTCGTTTCAAACCTGTATGATTTTTTGCTTTTGTGGAAGATTTAGGAAATGTCTCAGTATTTGTTTTGTTTTGTTGTTCATACAATGGAAGTGAATGGTAACCAAAACAGTTTGGTTACCAGAATTCTTCAAACGGCCGAAATGTCTTTAAAATGGGCCATTGAATCACCTGATTCGTTCAAAACACGAGATGAAAAACTTATTTATTGAACTGTTTGTATAAAATCAGTACCACATTTGTACATGTGATATTTGAGACCCTGTGAGAAATGGCATGTCATGCAGCTGAAATATCTTTTACTGCGTCTTGGAATAAGATTGCAGTCCTCTGACATTGTTTGTTGTGTAATGCACTTTAAGAATGAGGAAGAGCCTGATAAATGTGATCAGATGACCGCAACATTGTTGAATGTGATCTTTGTGCTGTAGTGTCTCAGAGCTGATGGTGTGTGTGTGTTTTGTTTTTCCCAGAGGTCTTTCTGCACCAGAGGCGGAGTTACTCTACATGCAGGAGGTGGAGAAGATGGAGGGGTACGGGGAGGAGAGCGTCCAAGCCAAGGTAAATCGCCAAATAAGAGCCCGTATTTGTTTTGTGCCAAACCATGCACAGGAATATAAATCTGAAATATTCATTTTAGCTCATAAAAGATTCCCTTGACACATTTTGCAATATGCAGAACTAATGCTGTCAAAACAAGAATTGTAACGAGGGCTGATGAATAACAGTTGTGCACAAAATGCATGCATACACTTAAAGGGTTAGTTCACCCAAAAATGATGTCATGTCTCATGTCGCTCCAAACCCGTATGACTTCTGTCCCTCCATTGAAAGTCTGTTCACCCAAAACTCGAAAACATTTATAAAGAGATTGCCTTTATTTATAATAGCGCTTTATACAGTTACGATTTTCAAAGCAGCTTTGAAATATGAAGTAAATCCATATGGAGCGGTTTTAAACAAGTTTTTTGAAGAGACACGATGGCTTTTTATGATGGACATACGTAACACGAGAATGAACCTCATTGGTCCAAATTAGGGCTGGGCAACGATTGATCGCAATTAACCGCATCCAAAATAAAAGTTTGTGTTTACATAATATATGTGTATGTAGTGTGTATAATTAATTTGTGTATATAAATACACACACATGCATGTATATATTTAAGAAATATTGGCATGTATATACTTTATATATATTTATACATAATTAATATTATATATAAATATTTGACATATTGATAACACATTTTTCTTAAATATATACATGCATGTGTGGGTATTTATATGTACAAATTAATTATACACACTACAATCACATATATTATGTAAATACAAACTTTTATTTTGCTAACAATTGATCGCGATTAATCGTTGCCCATCCCTAGTCCAAATTTTGAATGCATTATGTTTATGCATGAATAAAACTTTAAATTAAATGTTCATCATGAATTTAGATTTAGAAGATTTGCATTAAACTACTTGATTCATACACTGCAAAAAATACTTTTCTTAGTATTTTTGTCTTGTTTCCAGTCCAAATATCAAACATTGCTTAGATCGAGATCTATTTACAAGAGTAAAATGGCAAAAGTCTTGTTTTCTGGGGAAAAAAAAATAAGTTTTTGCTTTAAACAAGCAAAATTATCTAGTTTCTGTTTGAATTAAGATTATTTTTCTAACCCCATTGTCAGATAATTTCGCTTTTTTTAAGCATCAACTCATTTAATTTTGATTAATTCCCCCAGAAAAAAATGATATAATATATTATGTAATTTTACTTGTCTAGTAAATACATATTGATTTTAAGAATTTTTAGATATTTGGACTGGAAGCAAGATAAAAATACAAAGTAAGAAAAGCATTTTTTTGCGGTGAATGGATTTATTGTACGGCCTTTTTATTTGTAAAATGATCATCAAATTATGATTGAGTCTCAAATCATCTTTTACTTACACCATATATAAAAAAAGACAAGATTTTTGGTGCACCGAATACCTAAATATGACTTTAAGAGTTTGGAATAATAACGATTTTTTGAAAGAAGTCTGCACCTTTATAGTGTTTTGGGTGAATAGACTTTCAAAGGATGGACATAAATCTCTGATTTGATTAAAAAACTTATTTTTTTGTTTAGTCTTATGGGTTTTGAAACAACATGAGGATGACAGAAGCTATCCATTTAAGAAATGAATTATGTTTAATACAGTTTAATTTAACAGTAAATTGTGGTACTTCTGAACACATTTATCAAGCATCACAACATTATTACTCATACTTGATATTATTGATTTAAAACTAGCTCTAACTAAATGTTCCACTTTGATATAAATCTGCTTGCCAAGAAAGATACGGGAGATTTTTCTAAGACACCAGGCTTAAGTTTTTCTTCATACAAAATTGATGAATTGCATCAACTAAAAAACAAAAAAAAAAGGTTAATAATAATGTTAAGCTATTGACAGCCTTTAAAATGAATAAATATTTAATGCTACTGCTGCTCTTATTTCTGAACAGGACACTCAGAGCACAGATGTGATCATCGGCTCTTGTCAGGACGGCATTTTTGTCAAGCACAAAAATGGGAAAGCACCTCTCATGTTTCGGTATGTGTGCAATGCATTTATTTTTAGTAAAAAAATATTATGTGGGTAAATATATAATTACAGTTTTATATTGCTGCATTTAAATAAATATGAATAAATATTCTTTCTTGTGGTAATGTAGTGAAACAAAGTGTGCAAAACATTCTAGATTTATTTCTGCATTTTATTTTATTTTTTAATTTTGGGCAACATCTGATATATATATATATATATTAAAGCTGTCAAACGATTAATCGCGATTAATCGCATCCAAAATAAAAGTTTTTGTTTACATAATATATGTGGGTGCACTCTGCATAATTATTTTATATATATAAATACGCACACATGCATGTATATTTAAGAAAAAAAAAATATTTATATATGAAATATTTATTTATAGTATAAATTAAATATAATTATATATACATTATATACATGAAAATATTTCTTAAATATATACAAGCATGCCTGTGTATTTGTATATAAAAAATAATTATACACAGTGCACTCACATATATTATGTAAACACAAACTTTTATTTTGGATGCGATTAATCGAGATTAATTGTTTGACAGCCCTAATATATATATATATATATATATATATAATTAATTAATTTAATTTATTTATTTATTGCTCAGCCATTATTCATGAGGACAAAACCTAATATTATCACCCTTTGTCAGAGCAAAAAATAAATAAATGAAATATAGAGATATATATATAAGATGTTGCCCAAAGGCACTAATGCACCTCAAAAGGCTGTTTATCGTATCGTGTGTTTAGGTTGTGTATTGCTGTCACGTGTCTGACTGAGCTCTTCATTGTTTCTGCAGGTGGAATGACATTAATAATATGACTCATAATAAGTCCTTCTTTGCCCTGGAGCTCGCCAACAAAGAAGACACAATCCAGTTCCAGACCGTAAGTCTGCATCTGCACCGTCTCAGACAGCTCAGATGCTTTTCTTTGCCTGAAATAACTGAACGACTTCATTAATCTGGAGTTATGATGCTTACATAGAGAACCTCTCAAATGCACAGAAAATTATTGACGTCCTTCTTTTCAAATGTTCTTCACAATAAGAAAAAAGTCTCTTAACAAACCACTCTATTTTTAAGAGTGTATCACAATAATGCCCATGTGTATGTCCATTCTGTTGCTGGCCTTTAAGGAACGCCACTGATTTAGGCCCTGAAACACACAAGTTAATGTCCTGGCCTGATTTGATTTAGTAAAAATGTTCTGGCTCTGTTTCAGGAAGACATGGAGACGTCCAAATACGTGTGCAGAATGTGGCTGGCGCGACACAAGTTTTACAAAGTTAACAACAGCAGTTTGTAAGTGTGTGTTTTCTGTGGTGTGTTTGTTTGGGGTGCACTGATTTTGGCCAGCATGATTTAAACAAAACAAAGCCTTCATTTGTCTCTTTCCTCTAAAATAATAGTTTTATTCGTTGTAATGTGACTAAATGCTAGATTGGTTCTGTTGGATGGATGTGAAACAGGACGACATTATAGGCTGGTACCATACAAACGTTTTGAAAGTCTCTCTTCTGCTCACCAAGGCAGCATTTATTTGATCAAAAATAAAAAATTACATATAAAAAAATTTACAATTTGTAAATTTTTTAATTATTACAATTTAAAATAGCAGTATATAAATAAAAGAAGTCTCTTCTACTCATCAAGGCTGCAATTATTTGATAAAAAATACAAAAAAACAGTAATATTGTGAAATATTATTACAATTTAAAACAGTGGTTTTCTATGTGAATATATATGTGTAATTTATATATATAAGTATATATATATATATATATATATATTTTTATATATATATATAATATATTATATATATAATATATGTATTTATATATATAAGTATAATATATATAAGTGTAATTTATTCCTGTGATCAAAGCTGAATTTACAGCATCATTACTCCAGTCTTCAGTGTCACTTGATCCTACAGAAACTATTATAATATGATGCTCAAGAAACATTTATGATTATTATCCATGTTGAAAACAGTTTTTTACATGTTTATTTCAGGATTCTTTGATGAATAGAAAGTTCAAAAGAACAGAATTGATCTGAAATGGAAAGCTTTTGTAACATTAATCACTACCATTCAAAAGTTTGGGGTCAGCAAGAATTTATTTTTTATTTTTGGGGGAAAGAAATTAGAAAATACTTTTATTCATCAAGGATGAGTTAAATTGATCAAAAGTTACAGTAAAGACATTTATAATGTTTAGAAAAGATTATATTTTACTTCTGAACTTTCTATTCATCATAGAATTTGGGGGGAAAAATGGTACACGACTGTTTTCAACATTGAAAATAATAATTTATGATTTTTGAGCATAAAATCAGCATATTAGAATGATTTCTGGAGGATCATGTGACACTAAAACTGATGTGTAATCAGCAACAGTAATGATGCTGTAAATTCAGCTTTCATCACAGGAATAAATTACACTTCACTATATATTCACATAGAAAACCGCTGATTTAAACTGTAATAATATTTCACAATATTACTGTTTTTTTTGTATTTTTTATCAAATAATTGCAGCCTTGGTGAGCAGAAGAGACTTCTTTTAAAAACAAAAATCTTACCGATCTAAAACTTTTGACCGGTAGTGTGTGTGTATATATATATATGAAGAGTTCAGATGCAAAAGCCTCTAAATGCCATTTGAAATTTTCTTCAAAAATAATCATTTTTATCAAGCTTGTATATTTAAGTTCAATAATTTCACTTAGATGGCAATGAAGATTACCTATTAATTGTCATTTAAGTGAAATTACTGAACTTAAATATACAAGCTTGATAAAAATGATCATTTTAGAAGAAAATTTCAAATGGCATTTAGAGGCTTTTGCATCTGAACTCTTCATATATATATTCTAAATAAATATATTGTCAAATATAATTTATTCCTGTGATCAAAGCTGAATTTTCAGCATCATTACTCCAGTCTTCAGTGTCACATGACCCTTCAGAAATCACTCTAATATGATCAATAAACATTTCTGATTATTATCAATGTTGAAGACAGGCTTTTATCGGCTGCTAAATCAGTGCATGTGCAGTTTTGCGTGTCTCTTTCTCTCGGTGGCTTCACCGCTGTCCGTTTGCTGTCTCCAGAGAGCTGTCTGACGGCCCGAACTCTGAGGGCTCCCAGAGGTCCATTCTCTCTCTTTCATTTCCTCGCTTTCCAACCCTCTCGCGTCCCTCTGTGCCTGCTGACGAGGGGTGAGCGTTACTGCATTACTGCTCAGAGCCTTCTCAGGGGCTACAGAGAGACGGGGAACTCCTGATAACTACCTTTTCCTGAACTTTATTTCTCATTTAAATCAAGATGCATTATAGACACTAACCCCTGGTTTCACAGACAAGCTTTTAGTCTAGTCCCAGACCTAAAATGCATGTTCGAGTTGTTTTTAACTGAAAGCAGATCTTAAAATATGTCAGTGGCATTGTTTTGTCTCACACCCGTAATGTTTTTTTCTAAGGCGCGTTTATTAAAGCTACTTAAATCTCCTAATTGAACTGAGGCCTAATCCTGGCTTAAAGGATTAGTTCACTTCAAAATTAAAATTCTGTCATCATTTACTCACCCTCAGGTTGTTTCAAACCTGTGTGAATTTCTGTCTTCTGCTGAGGAAGATTTTTTTCAGATAACCAGATGGTCCCCATTGACTCCCATTGTTTATCTTTTCCCTACTATGGAAGTCAATGGGGTCCACCAACTGTCTAGTTATCTTTAAAATATCTTTTTTCAGGGTCTTAAAAATTTAGAAATAATACCTTAAAAAGTCTTTAAAAAGTCTTGAATTTTGATGTCTGGGTCTTAAAAATTATGCTAATTTCATTGACGAAAATAATGAAAACTTTTCTTCAACAAAATTTCTTCACTGACGAAAACGAGACGCTAGTTTTGAATGACAAAAACTATGACTAAAATCTATTGACATTTTCGTCAACGAAATGAAAATGTGTGTGTTTAGCTAATGTGTGTGTGTGTTTAGCTAATGTTAAAGCTAAACCTCCTGTGTGTGTTTAGCTAATGTTAAAACACAACTTAACACTGTTCGGCAAACTTTCTTGTGGCCTACTGAAATGTTTTTATTTTACCTGCTTGACTTATCATCTTTTACCCATTCCACATTTGAAATATAAATGAACACAAGTCGAAGGATTTTGTTTTTCTTTGCTGGTAGGGATGGGAAATTGGTATTAATTTTATATAAATGATCTCAAAAAGACTTGAATTTAACTTGAAGAAACCTGTAGGAACCCTGTTTTTTGTGTTCAGCAACTTGAGGGTGAGAGTAAATGATGGCAGAATGTCCATTTTGAAGTGAACTATTCCTTTGAGAAATCAAATACTTCAATCTTTTATAAATATTTAACTTTAAACTATTTTTGCATAGTAAAAAATAATGCAAAATATATTTCGTTGCGATGCAAAAATGCTAATTCAGTGCAAACCTTCACCCATTGCTTTTTTATGTTACCATAGTGAACCGCTGTGTTTGTGAGAAATACAACTTTGAACTTTATTACGCTCTGGTTTATTTCAACTGGTCTTTTATTGCCTTGTGTTTTATTACAGACAAACTCAGCCCGCTCCTGTAAACCCAGTGAGGCGACGGTCCTCTACGAGAATGTCTCTGGTCAGCATTATACCGGTTATTCATGGACTACACAACACTTTCACAATGGAGTTTCTAGAGTTTGCATGATCTCTATTGCAAAACCTTGCTGTCTTTTAAGGCAGCATCCTACCTGAAATGAGCATCATGTTAATCTAATAAGCATAAGTAACTGTATATACAGCCAACTTTTAATGTAATTATGCTGCCTGACGTTGGAACGGTACCTATATGACTCAAAATACTGTCACAGAATTAATGTGTCCTGTTGAATAATGCTGATTTTGTTTTGTCTTATGATCCAGCCAAAACCACAGCCCTACATGATGGCACCTCAGATGCACTTTAACGGCCATTACACCGAACCATACACGTCTTCGCAAGGTACAACAGGCCGAAAATGCTCTGTTTGTTTGTATTACTAAACCTTATTGTAAATGGGGTTTAAAAAACCTGATAATTTACTCACCTCCATGTCATCCAAGATGTCCATGTCTTTCTTTCTTCAGTCGAAAAGAAATTAAGGTTTTTGATGAAAACATTCCAGGATTTTTCTCCATATAATGGACTTCAATGGGGTCCAAACGGTTCAAGGTCCAAATGAGAGTTTCAGTGCAAACTGTTCAAAGGGCTTTAAACGACACCAGACGATGAATAAGGGTCTTATCTAGGACCCTTCGAGTCATGACTCGAAAAGATTTGTTCATTTTGATGAATGAGTTCAAACAGGAGAGTCACGGACGCGCATCACAGAACAGAGCAAGGCGAGCATTTGAGCTTATAAAACTTAAACTTTTTAATTTATTTATTAAATGAGCGATCGTTTCACTTGATAAGACCCTTATTCATCGTCTGGAAACATTTAAAGCCCTTTGAACAGTTTAAGGTTTGCACTGAAACTCTCATTTGGACCTTGAACCGTTTGGACCCCATTGAAGTCCATTATATGGAGAAAAATCCTGGAATGTTTTCATCAAAAACCTTAATTTCTTTTCGACTGAAGAAAGAAAGACATGGACATCTCGGATGACATGGGGGTGAGTAAATTATCAGCAAAAGTTTTTTGAAAAGTGAACTACTCCTTTGATTTTTTTTAAAAAAATTTTAGATATTTTTACTGTAATAGCTGTTCACAATTTTTCCACTATGTTGCATAAAGTCATGTAACAATAATATATACTGTATAATTATATGTTATATTACTTAGTCATGCCAATATATTATATATACATATATATATATATATATATATATATATATTAGGGCTGTCAAACGATTAATCGCGATTAATCGCATTCAAAATAAAAGTTTGTGTTTACGTAATATGTGTGTGTGTAGTGTGTATAATTATTTAAATACACATGCATGTATATATTTAAGAAAAATCTGAAAGTATATACTTTATATATATTTATACATAATTAATATTATGTATAAATATTTGATATATTAAGAACACATTTTTCTTAAATATATACATGCATGTGTGGGTATTTATATATACAAAATAATTATACACAGTGCCCCCACATATATTATGTAAACACAAACTTTTATTTTGGATGCGATTAATCGCGATTAATCGTTTGACAGCCCTAATATATATATATATATATATATAAGAAGACCTAAAATACAGACTCAACTTTTCCTACAGATAATCTTTACATCAACAACCAGAATGGTTTTTACTACCATTCCCAAACCAGTCTGGACCGCTCTCCGCACGAGTACAACGGTAGGATCCGCAACGGCAGCGTTTACAGCGCCCAAAGCACCAGCTCCCTCAACAACCCGCAGCATTACCTACAACCCTCGCCCATGTCCTCCAACCCCAGCATCACGGGCAGTGACCTCATGCGACCAGACTACGTGCCTTCCCACCGCCACAGCGCCCTGATCCCGCCGTCCTACCGCGCCACGCCCGATTACGAGACCGTCATGAGGCAGAAGAACCTCAGCATGATCCCGCCCTCCGAGCGCCAGAGCCACTCCATGAGGAACCTCAACATCGGAAACTCGTACGCCTACAGCCGACCGGATCCGCTCGTTTACAGCCAACCGGAGATCCGCGAGCACGGAGCGGGCCAGTATCCGTTCCACCTCAACTACAGCTTCCACAGTCCCTCTCCGTACCCCTATCCCACCGAGAGACGGCCCGTGGTGGGCGCCGTCAGCGTCCCCGAACTCACTAACGTCCAGCTCCAGCAGGCACAAGAGTACCCGCCGCCCAACATCATCCGGAATCAGGTTTACTGGCCGCCTCCGCCGTATCCGTACCCCCATCCTCGACCCGCCAACAGCACCCCGGATCTGTCCCGCCACCTGTACGTCAGCAGCAGTAACCCGGATCTCATCACTCGCCGCGTGCATCACTCGGTCCAGACCTTCCAGGAGGACAGCCTTCCCGTGGCTCACTCGCTGCAGGAGGTGAGCGAGCCTCTCGTCACGCCGCGCCGTCCTCACATGCACAAGCGCAACTCCATCGAGATCGCCGGGCTGGCGTACGGACTGGAGAACATCAGGCTAAAGGAGAGGAAGGCGAGTAGTGTGACGTTATACATATATTAGGGATGGGCAACGATTAATCGCATCCAAAATAAAAGTTTATGTTTACATAGTATATGTGTGTGTAGTGTGTATAATTAATTTGTATATATAAATACCCACATGCATGTGTATATTTAAGAAAAATGTGTTATTAATATATCAAATATTTATATTTTCATATAATATTAATTATGTATAAATATTAAGGCTGTCAAAACGATTAATCGCGATTAATCGCATCCAAAATAAAAGTTTCTGTTTACATAATATATGGGGGCACTGTGTATAATTATTTTGTATATATATAAAAACACACATGCATGTATATTTAAGAAAAAAATATTATTTATATATAAAATATTTATATTTATATATAATATAAATTATATAGAAATCTATATACAGATTATACATTAATAATATTTATAAATATATACAAGCATGTGTGTGTATTTATTAGGGCGGTCAAAACGATTAATCGTGATTAATCGCATCCAAAATAAAAGTTTGTGTTTACATAATATATGTGGGGGCACTGTGTATAGACCATTTCACAAGATGTAAACAACACTGGCCCAGAAGCACTTCCTGTTTCAGTTTTTTAACACTACATTAAAGCTGGGATAAAATACAACCAACAGAACATTTAAAACTGAATCAAAAAGTTAAACAAACATCTTTAAGGTGTTTTCTTTACATGTGAAATAAAGAAAACAGTTACAAACTGAAACAGGAAGTGTTTCTGGACCAGTGTTGTTTACATCTTGTGAAATGGTCTATAATTATTTTATATATATAAATACACACACTTGCTTGTATATATTTAAGAAATATTTTCATGTATATACTGTATATAGATTTATATATAATTTATATGATATTTAAATATAATTTTTTTATATATATATAAATAATATAAATATTATTATTATTATTATTAATATAAATAATAATATAATTTTTTTTCTTAAATATACATGCATGTGTATGTATTTTTATGTATATATATATATATATATATATATATTTACACAATTATTATACACAGTGCACCCACATATATTATGTAAACACACTTTTATTTTAGATGCGATTAATCGCGATTAATCGTTTGACAGCCCTAGTTTAATTGTTTTCAATAGAATTTTGCTAATTACTAATACTAATAATTTTAAGCATTTGTATTTATATATTTTTTTATTGAAGTATTATTAATAATATAAGATCCTGAATTATTTTAATAAATGCATTAATTTTTTTGCATCATCTATAATAATAATAATAATAATATTAAACTTTATTTTATATAGCGCCTTTAAAAAGTATCTCGAAGCGCTTCACAAATATAGAAACATAATAAAACATACAATTTAAACAAACAATGGAATAAAACATGAAATATAGGATTAATAATAATAATACAACTATATCTACCCAGGTTTCCGCATCAGCGGCCGAGACTCCGCCCCCGGTTGCCCAGACGATGACCCCTACGGCATCTGGCTCCGACATCAATGTCGTCCTGGAGGTCCCGAAGCCCGAGGACGGGGTCATCAAGGAGGACGTGTTCTACGGCCACAAAAAATCCCTGTCCGACGCCACGATGTTGGTGCACAGCAGCGGCGAGGAAGAAGAGTTTGAAGACGACAGCGGGCGTCACACACCCCAGTCTCAGGATGCTGTGGGCGGTCACATGACACCGCTGGAGCGGCCCCTCGGAGAGCCGCCAGCTTATCCGTTCAGCCACGGTATGGACGCGGTCCCGACGGGCTCTCTCGCGTACCAGGCCCATCCGATCATCCGCAAACCGGAGGATGTGGGGCAGCTTCCCCCTCTCCGAGAGCCCGGACACATGATGCCCTCGGTTTCAGAGGGGGATCTGAGCGGACAGGGGCGCTTGAGACAGAAGAGAGACCTCTTTAAGAGACCCGTCTCTGACGTCCCACCAGCGAGGAGGAACATCGATGGCCTTCCGCCTGCAGTAAGTGCACCAATGATCAGATTTGAATAAGCAGGGGGTTCTTGCATCAAGCTAATCTTTGGGCGTGTGACGGTACATTTAGCTCACATGATGTTCACAGGAACGAGACGAGGCGCTGTTTTGACGCTTGTGGGTCGCAAGTACCAAAACGAGTGGCTTACTGTGCTTAAACATAAAATATTATGTCAAAATGACTGTATTTGAGAGTATTAAGTTGAACACGGTCAGTTTTGGAACATAAATATTAGGGCTGTCAAACGATTAATCGCATCCAAAATAAAAGTTTGTGTTTACATAATATATGTGGATGCACTGTGCATAATTATTTTGTATATATATATATACACACACATGCATGTATATATTTAAGAAATATTTTCATGTATATAGATTTATATATAAATATAAATATTTATATATATAAATAATATTTTTTTCTTAAATATACATGCATGTGTGTGTATTTATAAATAATTATACACAGTGCACCTACATATATTATGTAACACAAACTTTTATTTTGGATGCGATTAATCGTTTGACAGCCCTAATAAATAGTTGAGAAGGATAACGCATGTTGTGTATCAGTAATTTGGATCTGTGCATAAACTCTTAAAGTGACAGCAGTCTAATATTAGATCATGTTCAATATAAACATAACAAAAGATTAAGAAAATCACTCTCTGCACTTGACTGAATTACTTTTGTAACTTTAATTGTAAGCATTAACCCTAAAAGCGTATTCTGGACAAATGTGGGCAAAATACTTTTGATTTATTTTTTTAAAAAAATACTTCCCTTGATCTGAGCGGTACAAGACTTGGCTATTTTCCTAAGTTTGCCTCCTGAACACACAATTTTTTTTTACTCAATTCTACAATGTTAAGTGGGTGAAAAAAAAACTTCTTAATCTTGTATTTGGGTCAAAAATGGGCTCCTATAGAAATTAATGGGAAAAACTGTAATTTAGAGCATTCTGAAATAAGCCAAAATAAGACACCAGGTGACCGCAAAGTCACTTCATCTTTAGGTTTTAGCTCTAAGAACTTATTGGAATGATATTTTAATGTAGTTAAAAAAAATTAAAAATAAAACATAAAATAAGCATAATTTACATAGAAAATATGGTACTTTTTGAAGTAAATAAATTCAAAAATACCCCCAAAATAATAAAAACACCATAAATGGATAGACAAAACTTTATAAAAGACAGTGATATAACATTTATAATAAATAAAAATTAGGATCACACCTGAGTCCTCTGTGCCCACATTTGTCCACAATTACAGGATTAAGGGCTATAAAGTGAATACGGTTTGAGGGCTACTCTTAAATTAAATAATCATAGTTAATTTTTACATTGGATAATTATCCAGTGTTATTTTTACATTTGATTACTTTAATTTCTGTAGTGTTTCTTACCCGAACACTAACCTATTATTAGACCCAGCTGAAAAAACTTAAAGTTGTGTTCTCTCTTGCTTTTGTTTGCAATTTGTTTTTATTTTGTTATGAACATTTTACTTACTTTTACTGCAAAAATCCGTATCGGCAGGTAACACGACCAAGAAAATCGCAATCAATGCATCTCTAATCTCATTTGCAGATATACAAGTGAAACTCAAAAAATTAGAATATTGTGTAAAAGTTCATTTATTTCAGTATTGAAATTTATTCATTTATTCAGTATTTATTTCATTGAACCTTAAAGGTGAAACAAATATATTAAATAGACTCATTACATGCAAAGTGAGATATTTCATGCCTATTTGTTATAACGTTGATGATTATGGCTGAAAACCTTTTCACAATATTCAAATTTTTATTTGGGGTTTTCATAAGCTGTAAGCCATAATGATCAAAATTATAACAAATAAAGGCTTGTAATATCTCACTTTGCATGTAATGAGTCGAGTATGTATATATATATCAGTTTCACCTTTTAGATTGAATTACATGAAATAAATGAACTCATGCAAGATATTCTAATTTTTCGAGTTTCTCCTGTAAAGATGATAAAGGAAATCCAGACTGATTTGTAAATGCATATGATCCGACTGGTGATGCTTTTGTTTTCGTTTCGTCAGCATGATGTAGAATAGGTGTTTTCACATTGGGGTGAGCCTGTAAACTTGACTTTATACGCATGACTTGAAGAATGCGGCCCAACAGGCTGTCAGACCCGAAAAGCTGCATTCTGCCAAAGAGCACAGCTGTGTCTCAGATCCTGATCCTCAGACTGTGTTTTCCTCTCTCGCTCTCTCCATCGCTCTCTCCGGGTATGAAGGGCATGAAGAAACGCTCGGAGGTCAAGAAGGTGGGACCCCTGAAGCTGGCGGCCCTGAATGGCCTGACTCTGTCCAGAATGCCACTGCCCGACGAAGGGAAGGACGACCCGGAGAACGCGTCTAATGATGAGAGGGTGAGTTCTGCTTTCAGTTTGACTGCTTGCTTATTCAATCATTCATTTGCTTATTTACTTAATATTTATAATCACGGAAAATTAGAAACTCTTTCAATTTTGCAAGCAAGGGAGGAGTGTTTATTAATAAATCAGGTTATTTCCTGGTAGTGAGGTATAAACATAATAACCTAATAATTTGTGTATCTGACTCTCGAGTATTTCTTTTATATCTGATGTGATGTTAAAGATGCATTGCGCTACATTTCATCTTAAAAATACCCTTTTTTCTAACCCATACATGCTTAACCCTCAGGTGCTCTTGGTTTCGGAGTCACACTTGTCATCTTCCCGGTCAAAAGTGACCGGACACCTAAAAATTAAATTTCCTCCATCCCAGTAAAAGCAATGCAATTTATTTTTGTTCTATAATATTTATTCTTTGTAATTTAGTATTTTGAGACAATTTGATTGAATTTATTAATATTTATGCAATATTTATGGTCTATTTTTGCCATGGAAAAATATATATATTTTTCTATATATATATTATTTTTTTCAAAAAATTATTAATGCAGTATTTTAGTTTAATATAGAGTCTAGGCCTTCAGAAAAAAAATATTTTTTGAAGAAAATTAGCACCATCTGGTTACAGTATAGAGAAAAAGCGTAGAATCATGGTGTAACCACTAGATGGCATGTATGATAAGCTGTTTATGAACACTTTTTTTTTTTGGTGGATTTGAATATTTAGTTGAAAAAATCTCAAAAGTGATTTTTTTATTTTAAAAAAATGTAAAATAAATAAATAAATAAAAATTTGTAATTTTTTTTTTTTGTCAATATCCCATTCATTTCCTATGGGGGTCATTTTTGACCAAAGACCACAAGTGTGACTATTTTTTTAAGACCACTTAGCATGCTCAGATCATGACCTCGATTTTTTTGTGTGTTCACATACATAATGACATAAAAGTCACCAAGTTTCGTAACATTCCGATGAAGCTGTGATTTTTAAAAATTCAAAACATACTTTTTGCAATCAAAATTTATTGGTGTGTATGTGTATAAAAGTGTGTTTGTATGAGTGTGTGGGTGGGTGGGTGTGTCTGTTTTGCACTCTAGATGTTGTAGAGTGTCACCCCTTTCCTGCGGTGTCCTTTTTTTAGAATTGTGTCCGATTTGTAGATTGCACGTACAAAAATTCAGAGAATTTTTTGCGATTTTGTCAATTTCCCATTCATTTCCTATGGGGGTCATTTTTGACCCCCAAGACCACAAGTGTGACTATTTTTTTTACGACCACTCAGCATGCTCAGATCATGACCTGAATTTTTTTTTGTATTCACATACATAATGCCATAAAATTCACCAAGTTTCATAACATTCTGATGAATCTGTGATTTTTAGAAATTCAAAACAGAAATGAGAAATGACCGAAGAGCACCTGAGGGTTAAACAATTGTCAGTTCTGTTGAGGGCAGGTTGAGGGCAGGAATTTTGAGAGTGCAGTTCATGTCCTCACACATCAGTACTCACTGTTAGCATAGCATTCTGAACAGACCCTCACGTCCCGTGTGTGTCCTGCAGTGTAAGATACTGGAGCAGCGAGTGGAGCAGGGGATGGTGTTCACCGAATACGAGCAGGTGCACAAGAAGCGGCCCAACTGTGAGTGCACTATCGCTCAGATGCCCGAGAACAGCGACAGGAACCGCTTCCAGGACGTGTTGCCCTACGACGACACGCGTGTGGAGCTGGTGCCCACCAAAGAGAACAACACCGGCTACATCAACGCCTCACACATCAGGGTGAGCCGGCGATCTGTGTCCATTCAGACATTATACATCGATACTTCAGGACGTTGTATTTAATTTTAGGAGTTCAACCTAAATTTCTACTACTAGAGATCTTATACTGCCAACCCTCAAAGTTTAAGCACAAACTGATGTTTTGTAAAAAATTATAATTATAAAATTATTATTATTATGCCCTTAAACTGATTGTGCAGATCAAATTGTAATCCTAGGGATCTGAAACTGGTTTAAAGGGTTGGTGAAACAATCGTCTTGCCCTGATTGGACACATGGTGGCGCTACAGTGATCAAAACAAAAATTGACACAACACGTTAGCACCTTTAGTCTAAGCAGCATTCAAAACTTTATGACTATATTTTTATTAGGGGTGTAACGATACCCTCATGTCACGATTCGATTCATATCACGATACTGAACTCACGATACGATATTATTGCGATACACCAAGACATATGGTAAAACAAAAAATGTACTGTTGATTTAAAATACTAAATTTGATATTACATTGTGGGTTTAAATGAATTAGTGCTTGTAAGGACAATGGTGACACCAGAATAACAATATTCATGATTCTGAAGCTGAAATTACTGAGTTATTGTAGATGAATATGCTTGCACACTTTCACTGACTAGATATATTTAAAATAGGGCTGTCAAACGATTAATCGCGATTAATCGCATCCAAAATAAAAGTTTGTGTTTACATAATATATGTGTGTATAATTATTTTGTATATATAAATACACACACATGCATGTATATATTTAAGAAAAATCTGAAAGTATATACTTTATATATATTTATACATAATTAATATTATGTATAAATATAAATATTTGATATATTAAGAACACATTTTTCTTAAATATATACATGCATGTGTGGGTATTTATATATACAAAATAATTATACACACTACGCCCACATATATTACGTAAACACAAACTTTTATTTTGGATGCAATTAATCGTTTGACAGCCCTAATTTAAAATAATGTCGGACACTTTTTACTGGTAACATCAGACATTTGGCATTATCAGGACGCACAAATATTCCCCCATTGCATTGTTGCTGCATTATAATCAAGATTAAATATAATGTAGTACTATAATATAGTAGAGTTCAATGTAGTACTTAGTACACTAAAACTCTGAAAACTTGAATTTTTTTCCTCACACAGTAATTTTTATCCTATCCACGATATGTATTGCGATATATTGTGGCACGATATATTGTTACACCCCTAATTTTTATGCATGCACTTGAAGGTCTTAAAGTGCTTGGACCCCAATAATTGATGCTTGCAGCTACAATTTATGTATGTATTTTATTCATGCGTTATGATTAATCAGCCTTCATATTGTGATTTCTGCCGCTTTGTTTACTAGGTCACGGTCCGAGGTAAAGAGTGGAGTTATATCGCATCTCAGGGTCCGCTTTCCAGCACCTGCCAAGACTTCTGGCAAATGGTTTGGGAACAAGGAGTCGCCATCATCGGCATGGTCACAGCAGAGGAGGTGAACGTTAAAACATATCTCTGCGTGTACGGAAAGGAAATGTGGTATTACTTTGGGTCTGGGTACTGACACATTTCATCAATCCTGATTTGATTAGAAATCGTTAAAAAATTCAAATAAAACAAAATAAATAAGAAACTAATGCTGTAACTATACTGGGAATCCGGTCAGCTTGTACATTACTGTAATATTAAAGGGTAAATTGATTTGTGTAGAAGCATTTAAATTGCACAAGGTAGTTTTTATAATAATAATGGGTCAGGAAGTCAGGAAACTTGTTTTATTTCCTGACCTGCAGGAAGGAGGTCGTGAGAAGAGTTTCCGCTATTGGCCTCGTCTGGGTTCTCGCCACAACACTGTTACTTACGGACGATTTAAGATCACCACGCGCTTCCGGACGGACTCGGGCTGCTACGCCACAACGGGCCTGAAGATCAAACACCTCCTCACTGGACAGGAGCGCACCGTCTGGCACCTGCAGTACACCGACTGGCCCGATCACGGCTGCCCCGAGGACTTTAAAGGCTTTCTTTGTAAGTATAATCACTGCTTTTGGCACTCAAGACATCACTGGTGGTGTTAGCATCTGCAAATGAGTTTGTTTGTAGTTTTCATATTGTCTGGATAATACAAATTGTGCATTTCTCTGTTAGTCAGACAGAACGAAAAGTGAAAGTAAAATGTTTAACATGCTGGACAAGCGGTTTAACACAAGGAACGTTGTAATTGGAGAATGTCACAAAAACATCCCTAGGTCATATTTCCGAGTTATATATAGCCGAAAATCTTTGAAAAATCTGAATATGGTCAAGAATGTGTGTAAAAAATATTTTATATAAAATGATAACAAAAATAAGATTTAATAATATTATAATTAGGGCTGTCAAATGATTAATCGCGATTAATCGCATCCAAAATAAAAGTTTGTGTTTACATAATATATGTGGGTGCACTGTGTGTAATTATTTTATATATATAAACACACACACATGCTTGTATATATTTAAGAAATATTTTCATGTATAGGCTGTATATAGATTTATATATAATTTATATTATATAAAATTATTATTTTTATATATATATAAATAATGTTTTTTCTTAAATATACATGCATGAGTGTGTATTTATGTTTGTATGTATGTATGTGTATGTATGTATATATATACACACACAAAATAATTATACACAGTCCACCCACATATATTATGTAAACACAAACTTTTTTATGCGGTTAATTGCGATTAATCGTTTGACAGCCCTAATTATAATATATAATACTACAATTATAATATATAATGTTATAATTAATATACACACACACACACACACACACACACATATATATATATATGGTGCTGTGCAAAAATTAATTGCGATTAATCACATCCAAAATAAAAGTCTGTGTTTACATAATATATTTGTGTGTGCTGTATATAATTATTTTGTATATATAAATACCTATGCATGCATGTCTGTAATTAAGAATTATTTGCACTTAAATTCAGTATATATATATATAAATACATAATCTGTATTATATAAATATAAATATTTTATATATGAATAACACATTTTCTTAAATATGTACATGCATGTGTGTGTATTTATATATACAAAATAATTAGA
Organism: Cyprinella venusta; assembly: GCA_038021265.1. Lineage (NCBI taxonomy): Eukaryota > Metazoa > Chordata > Actinopteri > Cypriniformes > Leuciscidae > Cyprinella > Cyprinella venusta. The sequence continues at coordinate 1,504,823 of CM075875.1, read as the reverse complement.
TACAGCACACACAATTATATTATGTAAACAGACTTTTATTTTGGATGCGATTGATCGCGATTAATTTTTGCACAGCCCTAATATATATATATATATAAATAAATACTTATGCAATTTAAATTTGCATGTGTATATGAGTCTGGAATTCTATCATATAATATTGTCTTTATACTTTTATGGTCATAAATATTGTTTGCAGATTAAATGTGTTTAATTGTTTTGCCACGATGCGTAACAGTAATGTCACAACATCTTATTGCATATGCTTTAATTTCTTGGTGCACAATATCATTTCTAATTTGTGTGTGAAATATGAGCTGGACATGTTTCCTAAGATCATCCCAACGATGCATGACTGTTCCTGTTCTTGCCTGGCGTGGCTCTTTAAATGCTCTATTTCTGTGCCTCAGCGTACTTGGAGGAGATCCAGTCCGTGAGGCGACACACAAACAGCTCCAGCGACCCAAAGAGCACAAACCTGCCGGTTCTGGTGCACTGCAGTGCCGGGGTGGGACGCACTGGTGTGGTCATTCTGTCTGAGATCATGATCGCTTGTCTGGAACATAATGAGGTACATATGTCCTGTGCTTACAGTGGGGGGGGGACTACATGCACTGCTTACTGTTGGCATCAGGGCAGAAAGAAATGTTACACTTCTGCTAAACACATGCTTGCTAGGAATAGAGATGACCGCATTCTCGGCAGACGTAGGCATGTGGCTGGACAGGTTTGTGCTACACTTAGACCTTAGTCACCGTTTACGGCACATGGTTGAATATGACGAAAGCACAGACTGGTGCTGTTGTGTAACCTAGCCAGTGAAACATTGAAAATGATTTTCACAGTCGTCGGTTAACATTGTAAAACATTATGAACATTTGACCTCGGACCTGGGGATCACAAATATAGTTTATACTATAGGGTTGTGCTGTAACCCAATTTAATATAATGTTAATGGCGTATATCACAATTTGGTTTATTTAGCTGGAAGTTCAACGGAAAAAAAATCTTTATTCAAAAAAATATATATAAAAATATATATATATATTTGAAAAATGCATGGATTTAAAGATATAAAATTTTAAGGATTTAAGATAAAATGTATTAATTTAAAGTAATAATTATTTATTATTAAATTGATTTAAAAATGTACGTATATACGTTAATTAATTCATCTGAGATTAGTGCAAAATTGGCTTCATAATATGAAACACTTGACAATTTTTTTGGTATATTTTAATTATTAGAATTTAATATGAAATGTTGGTTAATTAAATGCAATTATTAAAATACCTTTTATATACAATATTTTAATCATTCTTATGTAAATAATTTGTCGCAACTGAATTAATCAGTCTGATATCAGTTTTAAAATAAAACACTTGAGGTAAACCTAAATACATAAACAATATAAATTATTTTACTGTAATATTAAATGTTATGATTAGGGCTGTCAAACGATTAATCGCGATTAATCGCATCTAAAATAAAAGTTTGTGTTTACATAATATATGTGGGTGCACAGTGTATAATTATTTTATATATATATATAAATACACACACATGCTTGTATATATTTAAGAAATATTTTCATGTATATACTGTATATAGATTTATATATAATTTATATTATATATAAATATAAATATTTTATATATATATATAAATATTTTTTTTCTTAAATATACATGCATGTGTGTGTATTTATATACAAAATAGTGCACCCACATATAATATGTAAACACAAACTTTTATTTTGGATGCTAGTTATAATTAAATTATTAATAATTTAATTTATATGTATATATGTTGTTGTTTTTTGTATATTAACAGTTTATTTTCATCATCCTTGTGTAAATGATGGTTTTCAATTAAATAAAAATAAATCAGTCTAATATCACTGCAAAAACAGATTCATGTTATAAGACACGAGTTCAAAACTAAAGTTATTAATCATTAACAAAATGTTAATTATTCTAATATTAAATGTTATTTATATATTATTTTATACTAAAAATATTTTACGATTGATGGTTTTCATTTGTTGCAAAAAAAAAAATGTTTTGTATTTGTGCCTTTATTTATTTTAATTTCCATTGCATGTGACTTTTTTATATATATACAAGTATGCATTGCTTATTTATGTATTATATTAATTATATATATTTTACAATTGATTGTATGTGTTTGTTACAAACAGTTTTCGTTTTGCATTTATGTGCCTTTATATATATATAATTTTAAAATAATTTTTATCATTTTTTTTCATCATTTCTACATAAATAATTCTGCATTGCTTTGCCTATTTATCTAGTATTATAAACAATGCGATGCGTGTTTGTTTCCCAACAGATGCTGGACGTCCCGACTGTTCTGACTTTGCTGCGACAGCAACGCATGATGATGGTGCAGACGCTCTCACAGTACACCTTCATCTACAAAGTGCTCATTCAGTTCCTGAGAAACTCCAGACTGATCTGAGACCAGCGCTGGCTCATGTCCCATGAGCCCTCTCACGACCTCTCAGTCCGCCGGAGCCGTGAGCGCGTGGCATGGCATCGGACCGGCGCCGGCGCGGCTTGGCTTCCTCACAGTATTAGTGACGGGGCGAGTATGAAGGACACTGCGCCGCTCTCTTTACCCAGTATTATTCACAGATTCCCCTGTGGGCTTGTACACGTGATCGCGGACGTCAGTCCCAGCACTTTCATTTCGCTGTACATATAGACGCGAGTGACGCAGCTCTGTTATTTAATATGAGGCGCTGAACTGCAGTGGTTCTTTTATACCGGGATTTGACTAGTTTACGCATGAAGGTTTAGCACGCCAAAACGACAAAGACGTGTGTGGATTTCACTTCAGTATGATCGGGTGAATCTCACGAAAAGCCCCAAAAATATTAATTTGATGGACAATGTGTTCAATTTTCATGAAAGTAAAGGCAAAATGTGCAAAAAAACGACAACAAACAAACCCTTGCTTTTTTATACGCTAAATAAAACGGCTCGTTTCTTTTCATGAGATTCACCCTGTTGCATCATGGGATAGATGTTACAGGAGTCCAGTGTTAAAGCTGTTTCTCGAGATCGAACGCGGCCAAAGACGGGAGGGTTTATTTTCTGTCCGCAGACGCAAACTATAAATAATTTACTCTATGTATTACAATTGTATATGAAAACTCTCAAATGTATTCTACGCATCATAATCAGAAAGGCTTTCTCTTTGCATTTGGGATATTTTTGTATTTGCTCTTTCGGCCACCAGCATCCCATAACCCGAAGCACCAAAGAGCGTCACAGACTTGACTTACGGATTAGTGTTGGGTTTATTGTGAACGGTTTGTGACCTCACTAACTTACACACACCAGCTATGATGGTTTACCAAAGAATTTTCACTTCATTTACTTGTTGTCATTTTAAAGTCTTAAAACACTGTGAAACCAAGCACAATGTGCCATATCAAATCATTTAGGCCCTTTAGGCGTTTTAATTCACATTGCGATCAGGTCTTATAATCTTTAATTATTATAGCAACGCTGATTGATGCTACCGTAATGGTGCTGTTACATACTGTACATTCAAACTAAGCTTTCATTCGAGTCGATCGATTCATTATGACAGTCATTTACTGTTTATTGTTTTGCCATGGGTGAATGTCAGAGGAAATATACAGGTCATATTTCACTTCACAAACAAAAAAATATTTTTTTTTTGCAATTTTAGTAAGTGCAATTGAAAGTATTTGTTTTGCTGAATTTTATTTATTTTGTTTTGATGAATTACTGAATTCCAGTAATGAGTAAAATGTGTAATTATGAAAGTATTAGAGAAAGGTTTAATTTTCCCAAAATAGGCTTTATTTGTCATGTACAATATCAAATTTAGGGCTGTCAAACGATTAATCGCGATTAATCGCATCCAAAATAAAATTTGTGTTCACATAATATATGTGGGGGCACTGTGTATAATTATTTTATATATATATATATATATATAAAAACACACATGCTTGTATGTATATATTTAAGAAATATTTTCATATATATACTGTATATAAATTTATATATAGTTTATATTATATATAAATATAAATATTTTATATATAAATAATAATTTTTCTTAAATATACATGCATGTGTGTGTATTTATATATATATATATATATATATAAAATAATTATACACAGTGCACCCACATATATTATGTAAACACAAAGTATTATTGTGGATGCGATTAATCGCGATTAATCACCCTAATAACATTTTTATAATTTTTTATAATTATAATTTTTGGCCTGAAATATGACCTGAAATTCACTCTAAAAGCTCTGAATGGTATAAAACGACAGCGATGTCCTTTTTTTTCTTTTCTTTCTTTGTGAAGGACAATCACTTTTTTCTCATTATATTGTGCATCTGAATATCACTTCATATCGTGAATGAACTAATACGTTTAACAGTTCAATTATCCGTCAGTACTATATGAGGTAAAATCATGTAAGTGTTTGAGTAAATGGTTACAAAAGCACAATGTCTGTCTCAGAACCTTTTCATACTTCATGTTGAGTGTTATTGCTCTAGATTTAGGCAAACCGTTGGGATGATGGACGTTTGCTCATATTTATTATGCGAGCGGCCCGTGATCAGTGTTCATCTGAACTGGAAAACAGAGATTCAAGACAATTTATGAACAAAGCTGAAAACTGGACTGTTAAAGCCCTTCCCAGAGCTGCTTTTGGAATACATGTATATTAATAGCACATATTGTTTATATGGCTGATTTTAAGTGTTATTAACTTTTATCCATATTAAACTTGCCGCCATCATCATGAGTGTGTTCTGATGATGTACAGCTGTCAGAAGAGCTAAATTATATCCCATTGTAAACAACTATATTTTTCATTCAGAAAATAAATATTTTAAGTTGTTAAAGCAATGCTTTGTCTCTCTATCTTATTTTACATCAGGTGGAAGGAGGATTTGGAGGCCAAAAATATTTTTTCTGTATATATATATTTTTATTTTATGTATATATATATATATATATATATATATATATATATATATATATATATATATATTAAATATATATATATATATATATATATATATATATATTTATATAAATATATAACTTAATTTTAAGTAATTTTAATAATTATATGCATGTAAATAAAAAGAGTTTCTTTGGAATACGTTTTATTATTATATTTAATTATTTTATAACACTGCAGCAAAGTACCGTGGTATTACAATCTAACTCCATCACTTTACCATGGTACTACTGTACTTTATTTTATAAGGGAAGTTTGTCAATGCATTAACGTAAAGTCGGTATTTGTTGTTGACAATTCTTGTATTATTAAAAATGTGACTACAAATGCAGGTCAACAAAGTTTTCTACAAAGTCCTTAAGGTTAAAACTGACCTTTTCTTGGAATTAAGATGTTTTATTGTGTAAATAAAAAAATTTAAAAAAAATTATATAGTGAATTGTGCATGCATGTATGTACAATGTATCCCATCAGCCACAAGAGGGCTCCATGTTTATGTGATTGTTGCATTAAAATACACTTGTTGGAAAAAAAAACTTGGAAAGGTATTATGCTGTCTTTGTTCTGAAATGGTTTTGGTCATAAAATGTTGGAGTTCCTTATAATCTTTCAGGTGAGTGTATGTTGCATCAGGCTATATGCATACAGTATATGATTTGACTTCAGTGATTATAATAAACTAACAACTCAAAAGGTTTTGTCTATATGATTTGTATTTTAAATATATTTATGAATAATCTCTATTATTTATGTGAGCTCGGGTGCTTTTTAGAAGACATTAAAAAGTGCTGTATTCTGCTGCCAGGCCAGTAGATGGTAATGACACTATGTAAGTGATGACGTCACTTTGTAGGACAACTCGGAAGTTAGCGGCGCGTGAGTTCCCTCGGTCGAAAAGCAGTGCATTTTCCCCATAGACTTTTGGCAAAAAATAGGATCTGTGTTTAATAAAGAGTCGTGACCCTTACACGTTTTGTCTATCAAGATAATCTTTAAGTTAATCCAAAATATATACATTTTGAAGCCTATATGAAGATTTAAAAAGAAAAAACAGACACAATAATTTAAAAAAAAAAACACAAGCAGGTTATAACTGTGTTCTATCATGGGGACTTGCTGGCACATGCATACTGGAATGCTAAATGAAGCGCTCTCCAGTTATTAAACCTGACACAGCATTTCCCACTTTTGGAGAACTCCCCTACAAAATGGATTATTTATTGGTTTATCCATTTTTATTTGGAAAATCACATTTAGAGTTAGGTTTAATGCTAAGAGTTCCAAACTTGCAGAACCTGCTAACGTTATTGGCTCCCATAGACATCTTGTCATAGGAAGTAACGCTACTATCTCTGGCTTTACTTCGAATTCATTGATGGTGGCGGACTTTTGTGCAGTGTATGATGTTCACGGATGAAATCTGAACTAGGAAGAATGTTTTTTAAAAAACAATTTTTTGATGAAAAATACATGTCTGACCGTTGGAACAAACCAAAAAAAAAACAAGAAAAATCGCATTCATGATGATTTATGGTGATTTTATTTCCGTTAGACCTGTGTCTACCCCTGTTTCAAGATGGCGGCTCTATTGACGCAGACCTCACCTTGGCTACGGCAGTTCATTGGAACGAATGCGTCAATAGAGCCGCCATCTTGAAACAGGGGTAGAGACAGGTCTAACGGTTTTTCTTGTTTTTATATATATATATATAAGTGATTTCTTAAGTTATTTACGCCTGTCGGCTGTGTACGGACGTTGGTTTTTGCCGTTATTTTGTATTGATGTCTATTGCGAGTCTAGTTTCTTTCCCCCAAAAGTGGGCGTGAACATTCTATGATGACGCAGCGCCGGTTGTGCGTATTCGTTCCAATGAACTGCCGTAGCCGAGGTGACGTCAGCGCTAGCAGCTAGGTGCATTGTGGGTAAGTTTGTATTGAGCGTTGATTTATGTGTTATTGCAGTAAGAACTTAACGTTTTTGTGATGTTAAAGATATGTGTGTTAATGTTCAAGTTAGATCAGATGTTCTTAGTTAAATTTTGCTGCTGTAAAAATGTGTCTCTCACCGTCATGGAGAGAGATGTGTAAAGCAATAGGGGCTTGCCTGTGAACTATCCGAACTTCCGATTACGTCACGTTGATTTCTTAAACCAGTCCACCTTTTGATAACACTCTGGGTCGTGCGGTGTATGGGACAAGAGTGTTCTGATCTCATGATAGGAAGTAGTTTATTCCGCGTTCCAGGCAACCTGTAACTCGTGTTTTTCCAACCTTATTCCCGTGAAAGTGCACTGGAACGGCCGTGACTTACCACCCGTGAACTCGTACTAGATCGATGTACTCCCAGTTACGAATTCTGACGTCACATAGCCTGCGAGCCTATAGAAAACTACAATGACAGCCCCTACGATGCAGTGTTTCTGCAGGCACATTTCCAAACAAATAAAGTAAAATAAAAGGTATTACAGCTTATCTTGCCTCATGTGCTACTTTTTGTCCTCAGTTTCCCACAAATAAACAAGGAGTAAGCACCTTTGGTGTTAGAAATTATTACAAATTGCGCGTGAGCCCTTAAGTTCCACCATTCTGGTTTGTTTACATCGAGGTAGTTTGGCGTGAATGACCTGGAATGCTACAAAGGCGTAAGTCGTGGTTTGAAGTCGTGATTCACGTGCTCAAAAACCTGCCTGAAACCCATCATTAGCTAAAATGTTATTAACGTATTTTAGCTCTGGTTAGACCGATAGGAAGTAGCTAGGTAACGCTGCTATCTCTGGCTTTACTTCGAATTCATTGGTGGTGGCGGACTTTTGTGCAGCGTATGATGTTCACGGATGAAATATGAACTAGGAAGAATGTTTAAAAAAATTCTTTCTGGAATCAATGATAAATACATGTCTGACCGTTGGAACAAACCAAAAAAACAAGAAAAATCGATATCTGAAATATGAACTAGGAAGAATGTTAAAAAAATTCTTTCTGGAATCAATGATAAATACATGTCTGACCGTTGGAACAAAACAAAAAAAAAAAACAAGAAAAATCGCATTCATGATGATTTATGGTGATTTTATTTCCGTTAGACCTGTGTCTACTACATTGACGCTGATGCATTAAAGTGGAGGGGCTCCCCTGTTTCAAGATGGCGGCTCTATTGACGCATTCGTTCCAATGAACTGCCGTAGCCAAGGTGAGTGTATATGTCTATGATTGGCTCCATCCAGTTGTGCCGTAGCAGCAGGTTAGTTTTACAGTCATCCTCAAATTAAGTACATAACAGACAAGATCTTGCATTGACCCTTAAAGGAGCTGTATGCAATACATTTATTTTCAATTAATCATAATTTTCCCTGATATGTCTCTGGACATTAAGAAATCACGTTGTCAAACAGTTGTCTGGCTAGGATATTGTATTTTAAAAAGTGAAGTTGCTGTTACGGTGAAATGCCATATATGGTTTGTATCCTGTAGTGACGTCGTTGGCCCGGTGCGCGGGCAGTTGTTAATGGAGTTTGGCATAATAAAGATGCACATTGAATTGGCTCTTGATTATTCATTGTATAGTACACGAACAGTTTTTTTTTTGTTTTTTTTTTAATTGAGAAATAAATCCAAGTACAAAATACGGTATTAGTACACGAACAGTTGTAGCCCTCAACTGATGTTGATGATGTCATGTTGTGTTCTGATGCTCCACCGATCTACCAATCACAGAGTCAGTAGTGTTGGGATTCGGGTTGCCAGCTCTTCTCTTGTTACCACAGTTGGAGATACTTTTCCGAATCGGATAAAAAAAATCTAACGTTGCGAAACCAAAAAAAAACTTGAATCTGAAATACTTTGTGACAAAGTCTGAAATAAATAATGAACAGGAAAAAAAACTCCCGTCACTTCCATTGGAAGCTTCTTGTAGCAGCCTACGTTACCGCTGGATTCTGCAGCATATCTGGCAACCTCGAGTCAAATGGGAAGGATACATCGCTTTACAGTCATTTGAAAGGGATTGCAGTACCAGTTTTGGCCACAATCTTGCAGACGGCTCCTTCAGGCTAATATTTTCTGGAATTTAAGCTGATGTTTGAAATCCCACTTATGCAACATCTCAGGCATTTCGTTTCTTGCACAGCACAGTTTCACAATAAATGTCACTCTTTGAGTTTAGATTCTGATCTTGATGTGTTTATTTCTTACAAACAGATATGCACATTCCAATAAAAACAGTCATGCTCAATAATTAAAAAACAGAGACAAGGTGTTCAAGGGTGTTTTAATTTCATCATTTGAGTGCAAAGTAGAACTGAAACCCAGTTTTTTTTGCATGGAGCATCATGTTTCAGGCTTTGAAGGTTTAGTCTCACTTTTTTCCTTTTTCACCTTTTTTCCCATGTTCACCTCCTTTCCCGTGTTCCCCTCCATGACCGTGTTCATGACCTTTTCCATGACCTTGACCTTTGCCTTTCCCTTTGTCTTGGCCCTTTCCATGCTTCCCCTACGAGACAAATCAATACGATCAGATGCGGATATTTTAAAGGTGCATCAAATGTTTTCACCATTAAATTTTATTCATTTATTTACCTTTCCACCCTCATCATCTGAGCTCTATGAGACAGGAAATATGACAATATGATTAGCATAAAATGGAAAAGGTAATTGACTGTACTGTTTGTGTAAAATTGTTTGACGTGATTGCCTCAATACCTCAGAATGATGTTCATCCTGTTAATAAACAGTATGATTAGTGTTTCATTCTTTAAAATTAAGCTTTATTTAATCAATGAATTTCCGTGCACATTGAAAAATAGAAATATCTCACCGTCTTTGGTGCTGTAGAGGACATAGGAAAACAAAAATAATCATAAACAATTGTTCTCCAATGGCATTTAATGAAAATTGAATTGGAAAAGTGTAAATGTAAAACATCCTAAACATTTAATAAAATGCCACAAACAGAAAGATGTCAACATATTTATATAAAATATCACTTACGTTTATCGCCCATGTTGAGATTTGTTTCTGAAGTGCAATACGGCAGTAAAACTGAACTAAAAAAAAAGATCCATAAGCGAATTTGCCTTCGACTGCATGCTTGAATGTGTATTATTTCACATATCTAAATGCAATAAATGATTCAATCTGTTTTGGTTTATAATCATGCATTTGACGAATATCTCTGTCATGTTGCAGAGAATAAATGAAGAATGTCTTACCTCTTCTCGTCTTGCTCTTTCAGTGTGGACTTGCCGTTTCCCTGCTGTATTTATATGTGTAGGTCCGCCCTCAGGTGACACAGATACCTGCTCATCCGCACCCAAGAGTGGATAAACAAGTCTGCATTAAAGAGTTGAATGATGACTATACGTTTAACTGTCTTAAATCTCCTCTGTTAGTTAGTTTCATGTTTTTGAGTGCACTTAACATAACACTTTATTTCGATATTAGACATTATAAGTAACTTTGCAAGTGCATGTCAACTTAACCCGCACCCTAATGTAACAGTTGGCGTGTAGTTAAGAAAAAATCCGATCCCTGCATGTATAAACATGTGAGTTTAAATGTAAAAATTCTCTTGCTGTAAAATGGTGATGTGTTTTTGCTTTGCATGGGGAGAGGAATGTTATTGTCCCACACCGATGCAATCTGAATGGAGAAACGCCCTAAATAACTTGGCAAGTCCACAGAAATAGGCAGTTGAACAAATCATAATTACAGCCTCCGTTTCCACTTCACAAACCAGAAAGTCTACAAAAGTCAGAAAGATCTTCTTCTGAGACCTGTCAATAGAGTTTACATGGGAAGATGCATAGAAACATTTTATACAAATCACACTCTCAAAAAAATTGTATGAATTGTATAGGGTTAAAATGACATACATTTTTTACCCCTAAAGGTGCATATTAGTTCCTTAGAATAGAAATATGATCCTTAAAGGAGCACTTTTGCTGATAATTTACTCACTCCCATGTCATTCAAGATGTCCGTGTCTTTCTTTCTTCAGTCGAAAAGAAATAAAGGGACTTCAATGGGAACCAAACCAAGGTCCAAAAGAAAATTTCAGTGCAAACTGTTCAAAAGGCTTTAAACGATTCCAGATGATGAATAAGGGTCTTATAAAGCGAAACGATCACTCATTTAATAAATAAATAACAAAGTTTAAGTTTTATAAGCTCAAATGGTCACCTTGCTCTGTTCTGTGATGCGCGTTCGTGACTCTCCTGTTCGAACTCATTCATCAAAATGAATCTTTTCCCGAGTCAACTCGTTCATTTCGTTCGTTGAATGAACCAAATGACACGAAAAAAGATTTGTTCATTTTAATGAATGAGTTTGAACAGGAGAGTCACGAACGGTACTACTGCAGATTTAGGGGTTAACTTAACTGGATTACCAGTTACGCATTCTCAGAAAAAAATGTACAAAAGACGTCACTGGGGCGGTACCTTATACTTTCATTCCCCAAATGTTTCTTTGGTACTCTTAAGTATGATAGGGAGTAAAAGATCCTACCCCTGTCACCGCTTTTGTCCTTTTTTTCTGAATGTACTGACCCAGTGACAAGCTGTGACCCTTAAAAGTACAGTTGTTATTTTTTTTTTAATTCTGAGAGTGAATGAAAAAGGTTACGTTCATTCAAAGTATTGATCTTTAAATGCAATAAACACATTTTTTCACTGGTTTGCATCACTGACTCTGTTGTAAAGCCATCTTTATTGTGTAACACACAATAGAAATAGACCTGACTTGACTTAAATTCAAAAGATAACTGAAAGTAACGCTTCTTCATTTGCATTTGAGGTAATTAAAGTCAGGAAACGTATTTCGATTTGTCATTTGTCTTTTTTTTTTCTTCAGCAATATCAGGTGATATATTTGACTTAAATAAAACAGTTAATTTAGATGTGATAGTTTTTAGATTATTTTGTTTCAGTGCATGCAAATTATCTTTTAAAATATATATCTCAATTACTTATCCTGGACAAAACCTAGAACGTATGAAGATTCCCTAAGGATATTGAATCATGTGCCAGGAGTTTGCATAAGTTTCTCTAGTAGTTTTAATAAGAATTTTCTAGATTCCCTAAGGATATTGATTACAGTTTGCATAAGTTCACATGTTTGAGAATAGAACTGCAGCATTGCTTGACGGTGTTTGTTTTATATTCTTTTGAAACATAAACCATTAGATTGTTTGCTCTGTGAATCTGGATTAACCCGCTCTGAGTTTGTAAAGGTGTATGAATGAGTTGCATATACAGTTGCATCCGTCATCTATAACTGATTTAATAAAGCATGTTTACAAGCAGATGCATATGAGAAAACGTGTTAAATTCTCCTTTTTTATTAATACAAAAGGCCTATAGGCCTCAGTTTCATTAGGACATTTCGCTTTTATAAACGTGTCTTATAAAACATCGTGTGAGACAATGCACTGACACATTCAGAGATCTGTCAGTACAAGTTGCTTTCGGTTCAAACATGCAAGTCTGTGAAACCGTGGGATGATTTTATAATATTTTCATTTGATTTTGGGGGGGAAATTGTGATGTGTTCCTGACAGATTCTCATCAGCTATACTTATGCAAGGTTCGTTATCACACACCACTTACTGTATGCTTTTTTTAACTAGGTTAACCAACTCCATGCCAAGAAGGTGAGAGTTCTTGGCTGAAATCCTCAGAGAATGAACAGGTTTGGTCATGTTTACCATCACATAACATTGACACGCACATCATGCACATTGATAGTTGGTTGCCAAGAGCACATAACTAGGTTTTTAGAGGTTAGCCTTTTATAAATAAATAAAAAATTTAAATAACAAAAGTCGGTTCCTGACTACCATTTATACCTCCAGGAAATGACATCATTTTGGAAGGAAAACAGCAGCTCAAATCTAGCCCAAGTTTCATCATTAGATCTGATGAGTTCAGTGATGCAATGCTATTTTAGTGTCAGTCATAGTGTATATTTTAAATGACATAAATTATAAATCAGTTTGAAAAGGTGTTTTACAAATATATGGATGAATTTGCAGTTATAGTTGATAAAGTTGAGGTGCAGATTTAAATCCTTTTATAAAAACAACACAAGCATATTTAAAAGCATATTCTTGTTATGACTAGTGAAAGTTGATAGTCTGGGACAAGCACCAGTATTGTTCACATGAATAACATGAGTCACTGCTTTAAGTCCTCTGATTGGTCGACACGGAGGTGTGTCTGATCAACATCCAACCTGCTACTATAATGAGCTTCAGGTTTATTTTTAAAAGAGCTTGGCAAAAGACTCGTAATGTGGTCTCGTTTTTTTGTTTTTTCGTTTCAAAATCGTTTTGATACTCATAAAAAGAGGTTCAAATTGAAACTAAATACTGTTCACCAAACAATGTTTGGTCAAAATCACCAAACAATGTTACATGACATGAAAATTACAAGGATAATACAATAGAAACAATGCCTATTAAAAACCCTTAAGTCACATATGCAAACCCGGTAGATCCAGATAAATGCATGGCCATATCCTCATTGCTCATTGTTTCATAAAGCAGAACAGGGTGGAAATGGGAGGTTTGGATTTGAAAGGGGTACGGTAACACAAAACAGTGTTTAATGCTGAATGCATCACTTTATTTATCTGAGATATGTGTGCATTGCATTTTGGCTTTGTGAGAAGTCACACATAAATATGCTCAAAGAGCAGAGCTATTTGAGTGTAACATGAAGCCAGTGACACCTGAATCTCTTTTTAATGTTCTGCACACACAGCCGTAGTGTTGTGGAGCAGTCTTGTAGTAAAACACTGGTTTGTTTTCCCTCTAGCAACAGGTGTGGTTTGTGTTTCAGGTGTGCCTTCTAAAACACAAACTGCATGTTGTGGGATATTTATTTTATGTTTACGAAGGTTTCACAGACATTCTATGCCTATATCTTGAACTAGACCCTCTATACAGTAGATAAAACACTCGTTTAATAGTTTCATGCGACCAACGTTTTATTACAGATGTGCACTTTCACCTAATTCCTGGTTTTGGACACTGTTGTTTATTCTGTCGTTGCACGGTTTAATGTGCAGCCTATTATGTCTATTACCCAGACTTAATGATCTAATGGTTAAATTCCTTGAGAGAAATAAAAATAGACTGAAATGAGTCAACATTTGTCAAAAATAGTACAGCTATTAAAGTGCGTAGTAGATCAGATCACGTGGTTTCGCACTTTCGTCACTGAGCATCAGGTGGCGCCAGATCTAAAGCACGCGACCGGTGACGTCACTCAGTCAGGCCTCCTCTTCACTCAGTTCTTAGTTCAAACTGCTAATCATGAACTTAACTTGTGTGTTGTTATACCTAGTTGGCAGGTAAGCGGTTCCACATCCAGCCTGAATACTGGTTTATCTGATTATTTGACCCATTTTGATCATAATTTTTCTCTTTTAATGTCTGAAGTGTTATAAAAATGCAACGGGTTTTGACGTTACAGTTGTCAAATCTGTGATTTACGATTCCACCTCAGATGTAACGTAAGGTTAGTTAATGTAATGTTTCAGAGGTATATATAACAATACGTTTGTCTTAAACACATTATTGTTGATGGTTTAGTGCTGTTTTATACTAGTTTAATTGATTGCTAGTCTACCCAGCTAACAATAAAATACGTTAATAACCAAAAAACGTTTTTAACCGTCATGAAAAAGTTTGACCGAACGAACATTCAAAACGTTTAGTTTTTTTTCTTGGTTATGCGAATGTTTGATCGTTTTGCAAGTTAATTTGGGAACAATTTGAACCATCAAAGTAACGTTAGAAAGCAGGACTTGACGTTTAGAAACATTCTAACGTCCAAATGAAATGTTTCAGTAAAACGTTTCATGAAAGATGTGACGTTATAAATAATGGTTTTGTGCTAACGTTTTGAGAACACTAATAAAGGCCAGATATGAGTTGCTTTACATGATAATATGGTGGTATTATGGCATTTGGATTCATATTTGGGTCATTCCTGTGACTCTGTAATATTTCAGTCCCTCAGAGTTTTTAAAGTGATGGTTCACCAAAATTAAAAATGAAAAGCTTTTCACAATAACGTTATGTGGTATGTAATCATGGTGTGTTTATACCTAACTTAGTTGGGAGGTAAGCGGTTCCACATCCACCCTGAATACTGGTTTATTTAATTATTTTGCCTCATTTGATCATATTTTTTCTCTTTTAGTGTCTGAAGTATAAATGAATAAAAAGGATCACATTAAATAATTTGTATCTTAATCCTATTGTACACTAAGCATTTTGTCATGTCCTTGAGGCGCTTAACCAAATTTGTACGTAATATAAAATATTTAACAGATTGTGCACAGTATATCTTTTTTTTTTGCAATATTGTAAGTATTTGTGTTGATTTCTTGTGAAAAATAATAAAATATAAGGATAAAATGTCTTCAATGCCTGAAGTGGAGAAAATATGATTATTTTTGGAGGTTTGATATGTGGGGTATTTAGAAAACAAATTATTTATAATACTATAATTCAAAAAGACAAGTTGAAATACTACCTAATCCCAGGAATGACTCATTTATAATAATATTTACTGGTGTATTTTCAAAAACTATAGAATTTCCATGTACAAAAGAACTGTTCTTTATGTATTCTGACAGTAATCAAGTTTGTGTTTGGATCATTTGAATATGCAACACTTGTTTCTCTATATCCACGTGAATTGTCATTGTCTCTTACAGTGGAGAAACACCGAGCCTGAGGAACCATCATGCAACACCAGGAGCATCTCGTCATGTTCAAGGACTTCTGTGAGGACCAACACTATCAGCTGGAGGACAAGACTCGTGTGAGTGTCTGAAACACTTTCTGTTGTGTTCAGATCGAGATTGTGAAGTCATATTGATTCATGAAACCAGATTTGATTAGTATGTCTTGCTTCATTTAAAGTTAAAGGGATACTCCACTTTTTTTTTTTTTGGAAATAGGCTCGTTTTACCACTCCCCCAGAGTTAAACAGTTAGGTTTTACCGTCTTCAAATGTATTCAGCCCATTTTCTGATATTTAGAAGAATATCAGTAAACAGACAGTTTCTGGTCTCATTGACTTCCATAGTATATTTTTTTCCTACTATGGAAGTCAATGAGACCAGAAACTGTCTGGTTACTGATATTCTTCTAAATATCAGAAAATCGACTAAATGGGTTCGTAAACGGTAAAACCCAACTGTTTAACTCTGGGGAGTTGTAAAATGAGCCTATTTCCAAAAAAAGTGGAGTATCCCTTTAAATTTGCACTAGTTTTTTTTGGTAACACTTTACAATAAGGTTTATTAGTTAAAGGAGTAGTTCACTTTTTAAAAAAAAACTTTTGCTGATAATTTACTCGCCCCCATGTCAGTCGAAAAGAAATTAAGGTTTTTGATGAAAACATTCCAGGATTTTCTCCATATAATGGACTTCAATGGGAACCAAACGGTTCAAGGTCCAAATGAGAGTTTCAGTGCGGCTTTAAACGACACCAGACGATGAATAAGAGCGGGGAAATTCCATTATATTTGTATTTTTTTAATACATTTTAATCGTTAACTTTAAAAGCACAGTCTTTTTTTACGACTAAAATAACACTCAAGGGTAAAAAAAAAAAAAAAAAAAAAAATTCCCAAAAATTAAAACGGAAAAGACGGAATTTGGGAAAAAATTTTAGGGACCTAAACAACATTAATGAGTAAAATTTTAATTTTTTTTTGTTAAATCGATTAGTGAGTGTGAAAGAGTGTTTCTAGTCCAACACTCTTAAATGTTTTGATTTCTAAATTTCACTATTACTAAAAAGACCCCATATTGAGTCATAAAATGAATGGTTTTCAGGGGTATGACAGCAGACGTGGGTGGGGTAGTGAGGGGTAATTTTAACTCTGAGCAAGAGCTTTAGAGAGAGAGAGGGAGGCTGAGCCGTACGGGTGAGCGGCGGGTCCGTTAGCAGGGCTTTTCTTTGCGTTGGGAGATCTTGGCTCGCAGCCCAACTGGCGTTTTTGTAATCAAGGCATGATCCGGGACTCCATGCGCTTCTTCCCCGAGCCGCGTCGGCTGCCTGCCGTTTGCAAGGATCCCAGATTTCCCTGCTGACATGAACAGAGCTGTGAGTGCCACTGTTTCTCATTCTTCCACTAGCCTTTTCTCCCACTCCTCATCTCTTTTTCGTGCACATCTTTGCTCGTTCCTTTTCTTGAAGACTAACATGAGCTCGCTGTCAGATGCACGTTTGTCTGAAGAACGAGGCCTCGGTTTGGTCCGTCAGCTTGTAGTTAGAGCCGCTGTGTTGGGCTGTTTGACATGTGATCTGTACAGATGAGTGGGAAGCGCTGGAATGTTCCCTGTCCTTTTTGCAGCATTGATGATTCACGTTGGCTCCTATTGCACTGGATTTCTGGATGTGTTTGTTTTGGTCCCCTGACAACCGAAGTCACTGTGAGTTCCTTGTGCACTTGCCTCTGCAATCTGTTCACTCTTAATCAGTGGTTCCACGAGGAACCGTTCACATCCATGGAACCTTTCCGGGTTCTTTATGATGGTATCTTTTAGATTAAATTAAGAAAATTAGTTTAAGAACTGATCTTAAGAACTTGGCTGAAGTCAAGTCAAAGCTGCACACATGTTAATGCTGTGTAAAATGTATAGTGATGATTTGTATTGCTAATCTTTGTAACTGCTGTATTTTTTATTTATTTATTTATTTATTTATTTATTTATTTATTTATTTATTTATTTATTTATTATTTAGGACTCAGGTGTGATCCTAATTTTTATTTATTATAAATGTTATATATATATAAAGTTTTGTCAATCCATTTATTGTGTTTATTTTTTATTTTGGGGGTATTTTTGAATTTATTTACTTCAAAAAGTACCATATTTTCTATGTAAATTATGCTTATTTTTATGTTTTATTTTTTTAAAAAAATTTAACAACGTTAAAATATCATTCCAATAAGTTATTAGAGCTAAAACCTAAAGATGAAGTGACTTTGCTGTCACCTGGTGTCTTATTTTTGCATGAATTACAGTTTTACCCATTCATTTCTATGGGTGCCCATTTTTGACCCAAATTTTAAGAAACAAGATTAAGTTCGTTGTTGTTTTTTGAAAACATTCCAGGATTTTTCTCATTATAATGGACTTCAATGGGGTCCAAACGGTTCAAGGTCCAAATGAGAGTTTCAGTGCAAACTGTTCAAAGGGCTTTAAATGTTTCCAGACGATGAATAAGGGTCTTATCAAGTGAAACGATCGCTCATTTAATAAATAAATAACAAAATTTAAGTCTTATAAGCTCAAATGCTCGCCTTGCTCTGTTCTGTGATGCGCGTTCGTGACTCTCCTGTTCGAACTCGTTCATCAAAATGAACGAATCTTTTTTCGAGTCATTTGGTTCATTCAACGAACGTAACGAACGATTTGACTCGGAAAGTATCACAGAACAGAACAAACCTGTAATTTTCAAATTTTCGAAAAATACAAATTTTTCGAATTTTTGGTAATTTTCTAATTTTTGTTTGATTTTTACCTCAAGAATTGCTTTTAGATTTCCCCCCAAATCATGCAACTCTACCAAAATGTTTGAGGAACATTAACAGAGAGATTCTGGCAAATACTGTAAAACAAAATATCCTCTCTACAATTTTGTGCTCAATATCTGAGGGTTATGGCTGAGTTTTGAGCGTGGTCACGCGTGAGTGTCAGACGTCCTGAAACAGCTGATGGCATGAGGAGTTTTAGTGCGCGAGCTCATGTTGCCGGTCGTAGCAGCTGATGCTAATAATGGCGTGTCCATGTGCAGTTAGAGCCACAAATGTACACGTGTTAAAGAAACATGTAGACAGTAATTGACTCATTATAACTAATCATATGTCATTGTGTTTATATTTCAGTCCTGGACCGTTTCTCCTGGCTCTCTGACATCAGACATTTATGTAATATAAACGCAGCCTTATTCCATTACATTTGCTTTATGTAATTCTGTTATTTTTCCTCCAGGCTGGACAAGAAAAATGTGCAAGACTATTATTTTGCTGTTTGTTTATATAGATTTTAATTTTGTGAGATGCAGTAAATAACAGTGTCTCACAGATTGTTTGGATTATTGTGTTTGTGTGTGTGATTTTCATAAACCGTTCTGTGCTCGACAGAGCTCGACGGAGATGAGGATGATGATGATGAAGAAGGTGCACAAGGATGCAGAGCTGGATAAAAAGATCGAGGCCTTGCGGAAGAAAAATGAAGCACTAATGAAACGGTACCAGGTGAGAACCTGATTAAAATACGCCAAAAAACTCATTTTATATCTAATCGAAATTTGCAAACGAATCATTTGAAGTCTTCTATGACGCATGGAAAAGAGAAAAACAATGCCCGATGAAGGTCACGTGACCCAAAATGTTGTTCGAAATCTATATCTGTGTGTGGGTTTCATCTATTTTTGTTAAATTATGTTAATAATATTTTATAATAATATAATAATATTTGTTAAATTATTAATAAAAATTAATTTATTATTCTATTCTATTATTATTATATTATATATTATTTAAGGCTGTCAAAACGATTAATCGCGATTAATCGCATGCAAAATAAAAGTTTGTGTTTACATAATATATGTGGGTGCACTGTGTATAATTATTATATATATATAAATACACACACATGCATGTATATATTTAAGAAATATTTTCATGTATATTCTGTATATAGATTTATATATAATTTATATTATATATAAATATAAATATTTTATATATAAATAATATTTTTTTGTCTTAAATATACATGCATGTGTGTTTTTATATATATACATAATAATTATACACAGTGCACCCACATATATTATGTAAACACAAACTTTTATTTTGGATGCGATTAATCGCAATTAATCGTTTTGACAGCCCTAATATTATTATATTATATTATATATTATTATATTATATTATATATATTATTATATTACAAAAATATGAAACGCTAAGATGCAGAACATGATCCCTTTATGATATGATTTCCTTGTGATGTTTTGCAGGAAGTGGAGGAGGATAAAAAGCGGGCGGAACAGGAAGTGATGTCACCCCACGGCAGGAAGGGAAAGCTTGATGATCTGTCCATCACCATCAACAAATCCTCCAATGTGAGCTGCTTTACTTCTTCACAGGTTAAACTGATAATCGTGATTATTTTGTTCAAAAATGAAATAGCACATGGACTTCTTTAACCAGCTATGATCGCTTCATCACGAGAAATAAAATAAAAAAAAATGTATTGATCAATCAACTTTATTCCAGACACAAAGGTCCATTGAGACAACACAATAGAGATATTTAAATAAATAAATAACAATACAAACAGTTAAAAAATGATGTGGAAGAGGCATCATTTCTAATATATATATATATATATATATATATATATTTTTTTTTTTTTTTGATAATTTTTTTTAAATTTTAAATTTTTTGATTAATTGATTACAATTGTATTGAAAAGAGTTAATTACTTACTTACTAGGGGTGTAACGCTATATTCTTAAAATAAATAATTAAATTAAAATAATTTGGTATTGTGCTGATTTGTGTGGTGGAAATCTCACTACAGTGATGAAATATGCGTGTCCTGGAAATTGGAAATTTCGTGGAAAGGAAAAGAAGTCTGTGCAGAAAAAGAGTTTTATTTTTCATTATTTTGTACTTTTCTAACAAATAATGTTATAATATAAGATCTGTTTTTCAGTTTTGTAGCTGATTGTGCCTTAATACCTTTTGTTTTTGTTTTTTTTTATCAACCCTACAAAAAAATATGAGCTAGTGCATTCTGTTGACCACTTAATACACTAAAGTAGACTGTACTGCACCCGACACTTTAGGTAGAAATTGTGAAAAAATATTTTTTTAAATCCTTATTTTATTTATTCATTTAATCACAAACATTTTTTGTCATTTTGGGGAGCCTTGGAGTCAAAATGTTGAGAACCCTACACTGTACAAGTCGAGCTACAGCAACCTATACTAAATAAAATGTGGAGAAAAAAACTAAGAGTAGTTTAGTATATACAGCTGAAACTCGAAAAATTAGAATATGGTGCAAAAGTTCATTTATTTTAGTAAATCAACTTAAAAGGTGAAACTAATATATTATATAGACTCATTACATGCAAAGTGAGATATTTCAAGCCTTTATTTGATTATGGCTTACAGCTAATGAAAACCCCAAAGTCAAAATTAGAATATTGTGGAAAGGTTTTCATAAGCTGTAATCCATAATCATCAAAACTATAACAAATAAAGGCTTGAAATATCTCACTTTGCATGTAATGAGTCTTTATTAGTTTCACCTTTTAGGTTGAATTACTGAAATAAATGAGCATTTGCACGATATTCAAATTTTTTGAGTTTCACCTGTGTTAATAATAATGTTGAGTTTTCATGTTGTAAGCACCTGTGTTCAGGATCAGCGTGTGGTGACCAAGAGGCCGGGCGGGCTGAGAGAAGGAGAGCCGGAGAAGGACGGTGATCCCGGATCCAGTGTCTTCAGCATCGGGAGAGGAAAGAGACGGCAGCTGCTCGTCACAACGCCAGGAAACATCAAGGTGAGACCGAGAGAGACTACATACAGAGTCAAGGCCCAATCAGACCCATTTTTATTTTATGTCAATTTTTTAGTAATTTTGTCATTGTTATTTTTTTTATTTCTATTAGTTTTAGCTTTAGTAATTTTAGTACATCAAATTAAAACTTATTTTAATCGCATCCAAAATAAAAGTTTGTTTTTACATAATATATGTGGGTGCACTGTGTATAATTATTTTGTATATATAAATACACACACATGCATGTATATTTAAGAAAAAAATATTATTTAGATACAAAAATATTTATATTTATATATAATATAAATTATATATAAATATATATATACAGTATATACATGAAAATATTTCTTAAATATATACAAGCATGTATGTGTATTTATATAAAGAAAATAATTATAAACAGTGCACCCACATATATTATGTAAACATAAACTTTTATTTTGGATGCAAATCGTTTGACAGCCCTAATAATTTTCTTTTTTTTATTCTAATATTAATATTTTATGTCTCCATATCAAACCACCGATTCAGACCCATTTTTATTTTATGTCAATTTTTTAGTAATTTTGTCATTGTTATTTTTTTTATTTATTTCTATTAGTTTTAGCTTTAGTAATTTTAGTACATCAAATTAAACTTATTTAATTTAATTTAGTTGCCAATACTGCATATATAATTTAATTTTTTTTTTTTATTCTAATATTAATATTTTATGTCTCCATATCAAACCACCATATTTTATGTGGTTTCTAGGTGCTTTAAACCCCATTTAAGTTTAATAATATGACGTTTTTAATAGAGAAACAATATATGCAATGAGAACTGAGTCAAAATAAAAGCTTAATGGTTTAATGGTCACTTCTTTTTATAATCATTTAATTTTTTTTTAAACAACAGTTATGTTTCTTATTTTGTTTAAAATTTTAAATTAGTAATAATAAGTTTAATCCTTCTTTTTATGAGATTTGTGCAAATTAGTGCTGCACGATTAATCATGTCAAGCCTATGCGATTATATGATGCAAAATGCTGTGATTTAATATGAAATAAACAAATTAGAGCTATTAATGCATTATGATGGACGTAAAGAGGTCTGTCAACAGCGGCTGCTCTTAAAGGGCCAGCAGCCAATAAAGCTTTCTGTCAGTAAAGTCAATCAAAGAACAGAGGGAAAAGAGAAAATTACTCTCTTAAAGCTGTCATGTTTTTTTAAGCTTAATAAATGTTTAAAAAAGAATAATAGCTTTCAATTGTAACGACTGAATCACTGTAATGCTGGATGGCTATATTTTATCCAGACATCAATGGCTTATTGATCATAGATGTAATCAATCATTTAGTTGTTGCTAGTTTGAGTTGAGAAATGCACATTTCAGAAATATCAGTAATCTGTGTGTGCATTTTGCTTTAGAACCAAGCAAGTTAACACATGAAACCATTTGTTTATTATATCGCAATCACAATATGACATTTACCCTAGTGCAAATTATGCAACCCTATAAACACAGCAAACCTGGAGCTTAAAAAAATAATACATTTTTATCAGAAAAATCATGATTCGGTTTATTTATTTATTTGTAAATATCTCTACTCGTCAGTAACTCTCGCCAGACACTCGTGATAATGTCATTAGACAGAGAGAATGAATTTAAAGCATGCTAGAGAGTGTTTCTGCCATGTTGTTTCAGGGTAGGAGGGTGTTCGGGGAAAGAAAGGACCGGAACCGGCCCGTGAGTCCAGAGAGGTTGAAGTGTTGTATTGAAGAAGTGCTGGAGTCCAACGCACGAGAGAAACGTCCGCCGTCTGCGAGGAGAGTCCCGGAGGTGAGCAGATGTTTGTGTCTGGGACGCCCTCCTCATTTGGTTCTCATGCGTTGATGCCGTAAATAGATTCAGACATGACAGGAGCCGAGCGTGTGAATGTTCATTGGGCCGAAGTTTGTGCGTCTGTTCAGCTGTTCTGGTAGATTCCAGACGCTTGACGTCACTGGATCACCAGCCACAACAAACACCGATTCACACTGTTCCTATTTCTTGCTCATTTGTGGGGTTTTTGAGAGAAAGTCTCTTGACTTCTAGTCACCAAGGCTGCATTTATTTGATCAAAAATACAGTAAAAAGAGTAAAAATGTGATGCATTTTTATTATTTAAAACAGCTGTTTTTTGTGTGAATATCTTGTAAGATGTCATTTATTCCTGTGATCAAAGCTGAATTTTCAGTCTTCAAAAAATCTTGTCTTTTTTTTTAATTAATAAGTTAATTATCTCAGAATTACAAGATAATTTTTCATGGAATATTTTTTGCTCTGTTTTTCTGAATTAACGAGTTAATTTTTTATGAGGAAAAAAGTTTTTGCTCTGTTTTTCTGAATTTTTCTCATGAAAAATGAACTCGTTAATTCAGAAAAACAGAGCAAAAAAAAATTTCTCATGAAAAATTAACTTGTTAATTCAGAAAAACAGCAAAAAAAAAATTTCTCATGAAAAATTAACTCGTTAATTCAGAAAAACAGAGCAAAAAATTTTTTTCACATGAAAAATGAACTTTTTTAATTCAGAAAAACAGAGCAAAAAAAAAAAAATTCCATGAAAAATTAACTCGTTATTTCAGAAAAAAAGAGCAAAAAAATTTTTTCACATGAAAAATTAACTTTTTAATTCAGAAAAACAGAGCAAAAAAAATTTTCCATGAAAAATTAACTCGCTAATTCAGAAAAAAAGAGCAAAAAATTTTTTTCACATGAAAAATTAACTCGTTAATTCAGAAAAACAGAGCCAAAACTTTTTTCTCATGAAAAATTACCTCGTAATTCTGAGATAATTAACTTGTTAATTCAAAAAAACCGAGTAGATTTTTTTTTCTCCAAGTGGTTGCAATACGCCTCCGTACTAAACTGCCTGGATAATCACACAACGTGTGCCGTTGTCCGTTAATGACACGTCCGATTCACGAACCAATGACTCCTTTGAACCGATTCACTTTAAAGAATGGTTAAAACAACTGATCTGTCCAACACTGAACTCAAGAGACATAAATTGGAAACACTTCATAATGAGGTTCCATTTGTTAAAGTCTAGTTAACTACATTAGTTAACATTCTATTAATATTAGTTTCTATGCGGATTTACTCCATGACAAAACCAGTTAGTCTAGAATGATTCATGCTTTCCAAATAGAGATATTCAAATCATCTGGTGAAATTGTTTTTATATCGCAATGTATATCGATATCGACATCTGTAAATATTGTATCGGCCATAACCGCAATATTAATATCGATTATCAGTATCGCCCTTTTTTATTTATTTATTTATTTTTTTAATAAAATACAAATGAAAGGCCATTATAATAAACCAGAAGATCTGTCTGGCGGGTGTGGACCGATCAGGCCTGTTTTCCACCCAGCGGGGCTGAACTGTCTGGGCGGCAGCTGCTTCTGTCCTCCAGTGTCTGAAAGGCCCGTATAATGCAGCCCATTGTGTGACAGACACGACAGGCCGAGCCGAAGCGCTTTATCATCCCAGCTTTTGTCTGATCGGAGCTCACAGACTCTCACACTGACAGAACGAGCATCGGCGGCGTCTTAAGATATACGACTTCACTGAGCGTCTGTGTTTTTTCCATTTAAAACGTTTTATTTTAGTATTTTTCACATTCTGTTATATTTATATACTATTATATAGATTACCTAGGGGTGTAACGATACACATATTAGCTATTAGCATATTAGCTCCATCATTGCTCAAAGTAAAAAGATATCATACTTTATGATGTTAGTTTTAATAAAAATATAATTAAAAAAATCAAGGAAATTTCTCTGTCATTTCTTTTTGCGGTAACGAAAACAAACTGAACCGTGACACAAGTGTATCGTATTGAACCGAACCGTGAATTTTGTGAACCGTTACGCCCGGGATTAATGTTTTTAATTGGCTTTTTAATTTTGGTTTGTTTTAGTTGTTTTGTTACGTGCTTTTGACATTTTTATTAGTGTTTTTATGTTTCTATGAAGCTTTCCTTTTTTATTACAATTTTAGTTTTTTAATAATTTTATAATGATATATTATTATAGTACAGTATTTTTTTTTTTAAATATAAAGAATACTATTTATTTCAGTTAATACTTCTATTTTTTTTTTACAGTTTTTTATCTAAAATTATTTTTTTTTATTCTCCTACAGCTTTATTTAAATTCACAAAAGGTATTTTTAATAGTTTTATTTAACAATAACAACACTGGCCATGACACATTTATTGCTTGGGCAGTGTTTTTAAAATATTTCTTTTTAGCTTTTGTAATTTTACTACTTCTATTATTTCAGTTAGTTGCCAAGGCAGCATTTCTAATTTTCATTTAAGTTTTTTTAATCTGATATGTATATGTTATTTACCCACGGCTTTATCTCATGTAATGTAAGTGATTTTTTTTTAAAATATTTTTATTTAGCAATAATAACACTTAGCAATAATCCCAACCACACACATCTATATGGTTTGTTGCATTTTATCCTTGAATTTATCAGATCAGAAGTTGAGAACCGCTTTATTTTATGCCACATTTGTACGTTGTAAGGTGAGATTGTATGATGAGACCTTGTGTGAAGCCCAGTGTGTGTGTCTCGAGCCCTGAACTTTATAGATCTACAGATCTAGCGGCTGTGATGATGATGTCACTAAAGCAAGTGTAATGCTTGTGTTTGTCCACATGAGGGCAGCGCATCCCAGATAGTGTGTTTATGTGCTTGTTCTAAATATGGTGACATGCTCAGATTCAGGCGTCACATCTTACCCCTCTCCCCTTCTAAATATTGTGTGTGTGTGTGTGTATATGCATCAGTAACTGTAAATTACAGCTCTGGAATCACCGTATTGATCTGTATCAATCTTTACACTGAGGTTTCCGTAATGTCTGTCTCTCATCTGTGTGTTGATTTAGGTGGACACAGGTCGAGGAGATCAATGGAGTCGATGTGTAGGATCTCAAGGTGTCCCGGTGAGAGTGTTTCCATCGATCACACAAATTAAATTAAACGCACAGAGCTTAAAACGAAATGTTCAAATGCCACTAATCATGTCGTTAGGACAGCGAGATAAATAATTCATCAGCTTTTAAAAGGGAGGAAATGAGGATATCGTTGCATCTTCCCATATCTTTGTGTTGGTCAATAAGACTTAATAGTAATTAGTCACAAATTACAACCGTTTACACATGCATTTGACAGACAAACTGATTTTACAACTAAGAAACGGGTATTATTTCAGCTTATTTGAAGAGTTCAGATGCAAAAGCCTCTAAGTGCCATTTGAAATTTTCTTCTAAAATGATCATTTTTATCAAGCTTGTATATTTAAGTTCAGTAATTTCACTTAAATGGCAATGAAGATTACCTATTAATTGTCATTTAAGTGAAATCACTGAACTTGAATATATAAGCTTGATAAAAATGATCATTTTAGAAGAAAATTTCAAATGGCACTTAGAGGCTTTTGCATCTGAACTCTTCATTTATTTGAGTTTCTTAAATAATCATTATAATGAATGATCTTCGAGAAAACAATTACATTTTAATAAAAAGCATGAACATTTGTAAAACCATGTCTGGCTGTGGAATAAGCAATATTAAAGAGGACCTATTATGCCCTTTTTAAAAGTTTTGATGTTATTTCAGAACATGTTTTGATTATTCTCCTCATATTCTCCATTGTTGCGGCTCCTCTCTTCCTAGTCTGTCAGAAACGCTCTGTTTACTTCCTGTCTCTATGTAGCCCCGCCTTCTGAAGCACACTGTGCTGTGATTGGTCAGCTGGAGCAGTGTGTTGTGATTGGTCGAGCGCTTCGAGTGTGTTTCGGAAATGCCCCGCCCCTTTCCATAACTGTCAGTTTAACACACTAATAACTAACTCAACCAGGCCCCGCCCCTTTATTCTGCGCATGAATTATTATAATGAGGAATATTGTGACGTGTTCGACTACAATGGAGGCGTTTCAGGAGTTCAGAAAGGAGCTCAAAAAGCAACAATACACACTAGAGCAAATTTAATTTTAAAATGTAAGAGATAGAAACCAATTGTATTTATTTTGTTCTGTATTTGACACTCGTATAGATCTCTGAGGCCATCGCTGACCTGAGCATCGCATCTAAGGAAGAACATCTTGAGTACCTGCGATGGAAGAAGGAGCGCGAGGAGATCGACCGAGAGCGAGTGGCCCGGCACAGAAACGCCAAAGGCCAGTGGAGGAGAGCCTGGGACGTGGATAAAGCCGATCTGATGTAAGCCAGACGCCAACGCCTCATTTCTGTTCTGACGTGAGAGAAACTAACCTGTGTTGCTTTAGTTTGCGTCTTCATTTCAGTTTGAATTCTTCTTTGTTCGGTTCGTTTTTTTTGTTGTTGCACGTTTAACTGCCTCTTATATAAATCCCAGCTGTTGGAATCATCTCTGTGTCTGTGTCTTACTGACACCTTCAGACCCACGGGTTCAAATGCTGCACTCATATCGTCGATTTGTCCTTTAACCCTCAAACCGTATTCACTTTATAGCCTCGTGTAATTGTGGACAAATGTGGGCACAGAGGACTCAGGTGTGATCCTAATTTTTATTTATTATAAATGTTATATCACTGTCTTTGATAAAGTTTTGTCTATCCATTTATGGTGTTTTTTAAAATTTTGGGGGTATTTTTGAATTTATTTACTTCAAAAAGTACCATATTTTCTATGTAAATTATGCTTTTTTTATTTTTTTATTTTTTTAACTACATTAAAATATCATTCCAATAAGTTCTTAGAGCTAAAACCTAAAGATGAAGTGACTTTGCGGTAGGGCTGCACGATGTATCACTTTAACATCGATATCGCGATGTGCGAATCCACGATAGTCACATCGCAAGGATGTGCGATGTCACTCATATCGTAGTTAATCCGTGATTCATGATCAGTAGGCTACGTGCCAACAGCTCCCCGGCTCGTAAGGCTTGTGATTCGCGGATTAAATGCAAAGTTTAATCATCATAGTGTGAGTTTATCAATTTGCAAGTCCTGTCAGTTTAAACATCAAGCGCAAGAAGACTGGAACTTGCGCGCTATTTTCTGTCAGTCTTACTAAAGCGCATTTTTGTCCCGCTAAAGCTTGACCGGTGAATGATGTGTGATGCAGATGACGATGAGTGACTTCTGCGCTCGTTTAAATGAGAGAGTGAAAGTCCCTGTCGCGCGTGCAGTCTCACCGTCTTCAAACTGTCTTGATCTCTCTCCCAGTCTCGCGCATATCAATGATTTGAGTTGACTAATATCTTTGAGAATACATGACGGTAAATGGTCGGAAGACAAGTTATTTTTTTCTGAACTACCACTGGTTGTGATTTGCCGTTCCACATCCAGATGACATTACATAAACCACACTTTGAATAAAAAAAAGCTATCCAGTGATGAAATGTTTTCTGTGTTGACACAAATCTTGTGCGATGTTCTAACCTGCCTGGATAATAACACAACGTGTGGCGTGGTCCGTTAATGACGCGTCCGATTCGCGAACTAATGACTCGTTTGAACCGATTCACTTTAATGAATGGTTAAAACAACTGATCTATTCAACACTGAACTGAAGATACATAAATCAGAAACACTTCACAATAAGGTTACATTTATTAAAGTCTAGTAAACTACATTAATAATAGTAATTCATTACATTTATATAGCACTTTTCTCTGCACTCAAAGTGCTTTATATAGGGGGAAGGGGACTCTCCTCAACCACCATTAATGTGCTGCATCCTGTTAACATAACCTGTTAACAACATTAGTAAAAATTCAATTAATATTAGTTTCTATGCGGATTTACTCCATGACAAAACCACCCCAGTCATTCTAGAATGATTCATTCTTTCCAAATAGAGCAATTCAAGTCATCTGGGGAAATTGTTCTAATATCGCAATATATATCGTGGAAATATAAAATATCGCAATGCCATTTTTTACCAATATCGTGCAGCCCTACTTTGCGGTCACCTGGTGTCTTATTTTGGCTTATTTTTGAATGCTCTAAATTACAGTTTTTCACATTCATTTCTATGGGTGCCCATTTTTGATAAAAAGAAAAATTTGACCCAATTTGACCCATTTTTGGGTCAAAAATGGGTGCCCATTTTTGACCCAAATACAAGATTAAGGAGTTTTTTTTTCACCCACTTAACATTGTAGAATTGAGTCATAAAGAAATGTGTGTGTTCAGGAGGCAAACTTAGGAAAAGTAGCCAAGTCTTGTACCGCTCACATCAAGGGAAGTATTTCTTAAAAATAAATCAAAAGTTTAAAAAACCGTTTGGGTTTTAGGGTTAATGCTTCATAGATTTATCAGAAAACCTTTTGAAATGGCTTTTTCGGCTGATGTCACCTAGTCCATGTGTGCTGTTGGTTAACCTGTTAACCTTCAATCCCACTTTTGAAAAATCCCCAGAAATGACATACCCAAACTGAAACAGATACAATTCATGAACCCTTTGCACTAAAACCACAATTATGATCTCATTTGAAAGCTTACACCTGGTAGTTTATTGGAAATGTAGAATTTATTATTGTCATAATGAAAACATTTTTTTTAAATAGCTCCAAAGTTTTGTAAAGTTATTAGAAATTTATTTTTATGAAACATCTTCATGAAAATAAAATTGAAGTTGGCCCTGTAGCGATCTAGAAATGCACTGCAGCTAAAGCCATATGTGTGACCATTTTATATTTAATGTTAACCAATAGTAGGGATTCACAGATATGAAACTGTTGGCCGATGACCGATAATTCTTTATATTTGAAAGCTGATAACTGACATTTTGGCAGAAAAATCTAAATCCAATTTTTTAAAATAATTTTTGAGAGCCTGATAAAATCAAAAAGTCCCATTAAAATTCATGTCCTAAACGCACAATTATACGGAAGCGAATTGCATTCACTTGAAGAAAAAAAAAAATCGACTCTGTTTTTCTGAATTAACAAGTCAATTATCTCAGAATTACAAGATCATTTTTCATGGAAGAAAGTTTTTGCTCTGTTTTTCTGAATTAATGACTTAATTATCTCAAATACTCATTAATTCATAAAAACTGTGAAAACTTTTTATTAGGGCTGTCAAACGATTAATCGCATTCAAAATAAAAGTTTGTGTTTACATAATATATGTGTGTGTAGTGTGTATAATTATTTTGTATATATAAATACACACACATGCATGAATATATTTAAGAAAAATCTGAAAGTATATACTTTATATATATTTATACATAATTAATATTATGTATAAATATAAATATTTGATATATTAAAGACACATTTTTCTTAAATATATACATGCATGTGTGTCTATTTATATATACAAAATAATTATACACACTACACACATATATATATTATGTAAACACAAACTTTTATTTTGAATGCGATTAATTGTTTGACAGCCATACTTTTTATCAATAAAAATTATCTTCTAATTCTGAGATAATTATCTCATTAATTCAGAAAAACAAAGCAAAAACTTTTTTCCCATAAAAAAATATCTTGTGATTCTGAGATAATTAACTCATTAATTCAAAAAGCATAGCAAAAATTTTTTTTCCATAAAACCTTTTCTCGTAATTCTGAGATAATTAACTATTTAATTCAGAAAAAGAGAGCAAAAGCTTTTTTTTTATGAAAAATTATCTTGTAATTCTAGGATAATTAACTCGTTAATTCAGAAAAACTAGATTTTGTTTCCTCAAGTGAATGCAATACGCTTCCGTACAATTATAATGTTATAGCTTACATGACAGACTTGTTGCACTGAACTGTATTTTCTCATTATAAGTGATTCCAATCATATTTCAAACAATTCAAAACCATCATGCGCATCAGCTTTAATATATCGGCCAAATTTTCTTATCAGGCTGATAAAGATAACATTAAAAGCACACATATATCAGCCGATATCCATATTGTGGATGATATATCTGTTTAGTCATTAGATTTTTCCATCCATGTGTTTTGTGCATTTTTGTGAGATCTTGCACAACAACAAAAATTGCACACAAAATCTTAAAATTTTTATTGATGCAGATCTTTTTTTTTATTCCATAAGAAGACATACACATAAACTATGGCGGAAACACGTTTGGCGGATAAAACTACACAGAGGAATCATGTGTAAAATCTAAAATCTTGCCTATTGTTGTAAAGTAATTTGCTTTTTACTGTCTACACTTAGCAATAATATCAAATAATAATAACTGTGAAAAGGACGCGTCACCATTGGGAAATGTGGAGGTGCTCAAATCACATTCAGATCAAACTTAAATATCTTGTATCGCTCTGAGAAATGTCACATTATGGAAGGAAAATGGGTTTAATGAATGATCTTTGACCTTTCAGCTGTCCACATCAGTGAGCTGGACTCTTGTTTAATGTCATAGAGGTTATAAAAGCTCCTTGTTTTCGCTCGTATCATGACTATCAAGTTTCTTAGATGTTGATTAAACATGAGCCGATGTTGAAGAACTAGAATTTGAGTGGGAACAAGAGTATAAATAAATAACATTAACTCAATTTCATATATCTCCGCCTGTTAAAATTGAAGTAGTTTTCAGGGAAAGTTTATGAATCGCATCTCTTGTTCAAACAATGGCATTTTTTAAGGTCAAATGTCTTGATTCAGCGAGGTCATGAGACTTGGATGACTTTAATTCAAGTAATTGAATCAAACAGCACTAGACGATGAGCTAAATGTGATGTGGATTATTTATTAGAAGTTAAGGTCGTGTAGGTTTTGTCTTCTTTTGTAGCAGAAATTCAGTATATTTATTCCACAGCATGCAGATTTACACCAGATTGAGTTTTTGTTTATATAAATGATCACCATAACATTAATACATGGTTATGGTCGACATGAAATTAAATTGGACTCCATTAGTGATGGTCATTCATTTTTCATCACTAACCCTTCATAACTAAGGGTTTTCTTAGCACAAATGTATGTATGTGTGTGTGTGTGTGTGTGTGTGTGTGTGTGTGTGTGTGTGTGTGTGTGTGTGAGAATGTTTGGCTATATTTGTAAGGGGCCAAACGTCCTCACTTAAGTTAAATATTATGACAACTGACTAGTGAGGATATTTTATTGGTCCTCACTTGTTAAAAAGTCTTTTAAATCGGCCAAAACATGCTTTTATTTAAAGGGGACCTATGCCAATTTTTACAAGATGTAATATAAGTCTCAGTTGTCCCCAGAATGTGTCTGAAGGTCTCAAAACACCCTAAAATAACAAAATAAAAAAACTAAAATAAATTAAAAAAACTAAATTAAATAAAAAAAGTAAATAAAAAAATAAAAATAATAAAAAAATAAATACATTTAGAAAATAAAAAATTAATAAATTAAAAATAAATAAATGAAATAAAAATAAAAAACATTCGCGACCTATGCCAATTTTTACAAGATGTAATGTAAGTCTCAGTTGTCCCCAGAATGTGTCTGAAGGAACTCAAAACACTTATAAATAATAAAAAAAAACTTTAAAATAAATAAAAAAGTAAATTAAATAAAAAAATAAATAAATAAATAAATAATTTAGAAAATGAAAAAATAAATAAATTAAAAATAAATAAAATTAAAAAAAACATTTGCGACCTATGCCAATTTTTACAAGATGTAATATAAGTCTCAGTTGTCCCCAGAATATGTCTGAAGGTCTCAAAACACCCTAAAATAACAAAATAAAAAACCTAAAATAAATTAAAAAAAACTAAATTAAATTAAAAAAGTAAATAAAAAAATAAATACATTTAGAAAATAAAAAAATAATAAATTAAAAATAAATAAATAAATAAATAAATAAATAAATGAAATAAAAATAAAAAACATTCGTGACCTATGCCAATTTTTACAAGATGTAATGTAAGTCTCAGTTGTCCCCAGAATGTGTCTGAAGGAACTCAAAACACTTATAAATAATAAAAAAACTTTAAAATAAATAAAAAAGTAAATTAAATAAAAAAGTAAATAAAAAAATAAAAAATAATAAAAAAATAAATAATTTAGAAAATGAAAAAATAAATAAATTAAAAATAAATAAAATAAAAAAAACATTCGCGACCTATGCCAATTTTTACAAGATGTAATATAAGTCTCAGTTGTCCCCAGAATGTGTCTGTAAAGTTTAAGCTTAAAAAAAAAATGTGTTCAAGTGTTCATGTCAGAACAATTTTTCCAGCCAACTATCATCCCTGTATTAAAGTCCTGTTTGGGTAAATCTAATATAGAAATATCCAGATCATATTTAACTCCAAAATTAAGAAAGAAATTGGCATTTTAGAAAAATTAGGGAAGAAAAAGAGGTCTCTACCCCATAGATCATTTAGTCTTGCATGTTTAAGTGCATTTCAAACAACAAAAGAAACTTGACTGAATAACTTTAGTAGCTTTAATAAGAATACATTTCTCATTTCATTTTCAGACTGTGTACAGCTCACAGAGGGGCAGAGTCTATGCTAATAGGGCGGAGTCTGTCAGCTGTTGTGGGCGGGGCCTATGCAAATGTGCCGACATATTGCATAGAAACTGAGAACATCTTATTTTGAGACACTGCTTATTTATGGGGATTAAAAAAGGAGTGGGTGGATTTTTGCCATTATTGGGTGGTTGAGTAACACACTGCCAACACATTTATGTTCAAACACCATGTTTTATGTTATGTTTTATGATGTAAAATCAATGGAAGTCTATGCTTCGTCTTCACTAGTGAAACGAACATGTGTGTGTGTGTAAGTCAGTAATGTCACCAACAGTGAGTTCTCTCAAACCTGAACATGCAGTACCACAAACAAAACTTCAGGCCAAATGTTAACAAATGTTTGGAAGGCTTCAGTGTTTCATATGGGTTTCTGTGAAATAAATCATCTTCCCTATCGAGTGGACGGGGACAAGAGGTTATTTTTAGGGTGCTTTGAATGCCTTGCCTTATTTGGGAGGGTTTGTGAACACTAGAGACTGTTCAGGGCTGCAAAACTGTTTTGTAGGAGGTAAAACACTTGATCAGTGAACGTCCAATACAAGTGTTCATGTCTGAACCATTTCTCCAGCTAACTATCATCCCTGTATTCAAGTCCTGTTTGGGTAAATCTCATGAAGAAATATCCAGATAATATATAAATTATTATTATATATATTTTTATATATATTTTATATATTTATATAATATTTATTATATAAATTTTAAAATATTCTATATAATATTTAAATATTTTATATATATATATATATATATATATATATATATATATATGTAATATTTAAATAAAATATTCTATATAATATTTAAATATTATATATATATGTAATATTTAAATATTTAAAATATTATATTTATATGTATATATATAAAATTTAAATATTTAAGATATATAATATTTATTATATAATATATAATATTTATATACTAATTTATATATTGATATATATATTGAAACATTGGGAACAATACAATAGCCAAATTTACACATATTATACATATATATATATATATATATATATATATATATATATATATATATATATATATAATATTTAAATATTTAAAATATATAATATTTATTATATAATATATATATATATATATATATATATATATATACATACATATAAGTAAATATAATAAAAACACATTAGAACATAAAAGAAGGGGTGCGTTACTATAAGACAAATCTCTAATACATGTAGAAACAAAAGACAACAGCACTCTAGATCATATTTAACTGCAAAATCAAGAAAGAAATTGTCATTTTAAAAAGTTATGGAATGAAGAAGGTCTTTAATGTCTAAAGAAAAATATAAATCTGCACCAATAACCATCATAAACCAGTCACTAATTCTCATGCTTACTAACACATGCACTTGTAGTGGCACTTTGAGCTTGATTTGCATGGTATATTGACAGTGATTATTTGGTGTTGATGTTCAGATGCCGTGTGTGTGTTTGTTTTTTCCAATGTTTTATTTGTAGGTTCTCTGAAAAGGAACATGGAGGAACGTCAAACAGAGGTGAATGTTTTCATTTTCAGATAAGATCGAGATACTAATCATGGAGCAAATGGTATATTTATTATTTTCTCTGTTGAAGAATTGGGTCTTACTGTAATGTAGAGTGTAATTACTGTATTTTCTGGGTTAATTATATTTCATTATTTGAGGTCAAAACGGCAGAAGAGGAAACCTGAGATCGGAAGAATCCAGAGGTGCGTAAAACCGGAAACTCCCGACCTAAAAATTGATTGAATAATATAGATATATGATGAATAGGAATCTGTAGATTCGAGCAAGTCTAACTAAAATAGACCAATCAAGTACATTTAATGATGGCACGCTCAAAGCTTTATTACAATTGTGAATCGATATTAGAAATGAAAAGTATAAATAAATAACGTTCATCATTTTTAAAAGCAAAGTCATTATATTTCATACATTTTATTTATTCATAGTCTGCCTTTAATATCTTTCCTTATACATTTTCTAGCATTATTTATGTGTTTAAAATGCCACTAATTATATTTTTTTTATAATTCTCTTAATAGGCAGTTATGCAAGATCACATTCAACACTGCAATAAAATTCAAGCTCAGTTTTTATTAGACGCTTTAAAGAAACTGAAACAAATTTCTGAGAAAAAAAACATTATTATTGTTAAGATGAATAAATTATTAAACTGTTTAACTTTTGTGAATTCATGTCCTTTTTAATTATTAAAATTTAATTAAATAATTAAAATGGAATCAAGGAAAATTAAAATGAAAAAAACAAGCTTTGTGAATTGATAGTAGAAATGAAACATGGAAAACCAATTCAATCATAAATATATAAATATAATTCATCCATTTGTTTTTCTATGTTTAATTTCTTTTTAAGTACATTTTCCTGCATGTGTAATGTGTATATTTACTAATAAAATATACTAATGTTTTTCTATATATTATATTAATTATATTATTTTCTCCTTAATAGACAGTTCAACACACTAAAATAAAATTTAAGATCAGTTTTCATTGGAAAAATGTTCTAAAAATATATTGTGTGTGTCACTGTGTAATATTCAAAACTTTATTTTCATTTTTTTTTTAACTTTAAAGATTATAAACTGGTAGTCAAGTCGACGACATCACATTCTGCATTATGTGTTGATTTGTTTTGGATTTTCTAGTTCGACACCAAGCGTCCGACAAGAAGGGGAGAAGTGTCCCGGTGGTCGGGAGCAAAGCGAAGGGGAAAGACCGTCTGACGGGTCGAGCGAAGAGGTAAACTGACCTGTGTTAAAGTGCTGAACCGTTTACAGTAACATCCTGCCACATTTCACCTCAAACCCATTAACTCAGACTCAAAGGATGATGGGAAATGCTTTTCAGAGGGATTTATGGTTATGACCATTTCCACTCCCACTGTGCATTAACGTTCAACCACAAACTCATCCGATCACATGACCGGATGATTTACAATGATACAATTCATCTTTTAAAATCTCATTAAGTTCAAAGCAGTTCCTTGTTATCGTACAGTAAACGCTCATTAAACACAGTAATTGAACAAAAAGCTCAAACAAATGTTTAGTAATCAGAAGATACTGTGACGCTGTTATAGAAGATAGATAAATGATGGTTAAACTTCACAATAAGGTCCTGTAAGACTTGAGAAATTAGAAAATGACGGGCAGTCTGGTTGAGGAACGACCTAACTTGACATTATATTTTAATATTATTCATACAACATTATTTATGTGGTACTCCAAAGAACACTGACACTAAAAACACGGTATTACCATGGTACTTTTAGTTAAATTTACAACAAATACATTAATAAACACATAATATTATCTTTATTTTTTTTTAGTAATATAACAATATCTTTGATTCCAAAACATTTTACTTATTTTTAAACAATTACTGTGTTTAATGAGTAAATTAATACCTTAATACGATTGTCAAACATTTCTTTATTTTGCCCTCAGGTGGGATGCTAAAGAGCAAGAGGAGCATTTGCAGGTGATTTTTATTATTATAGTCATTATTACTGCCACAGTAATGAACATAATGGGATGAAAATGTGCTTAATTTTTATGAAAATAATTTCACAATGAAATATATTATAATATTCCTAAATATAAGTTTCAAATTGATTTTATTTCAAATTGTGGATTTAGATGTTTGGGGTAACTTCTGGATATTATTAGCATGTTTATGTGCCCGATAACCGATATCCAGAACCGATATTTATGATAATGGTCAGTCTTGTGTGCAAATCACAAATTATCGGCACATAAACATGCAAATAATATCCAGAAGGTTTTAGATCTGCTCATAAGACTGACCATTATCATAAATATCGGTTCTGGATATCGGTTATCGGCACATAAACATGCAAATAATATCCAAAAGTTTTTAGATTTGCACTTAAAACTGTCCATTGTCGTAAATATCAGTTCTGGATATCTGTTATCAGCACATAAACATGCAAATAATATCCAGAAGTTTTTATATTTGCACTTAAAACTGTCCATTATCATAAATATCGGTTCTGGATATCGGTTATCGGCACATTAACATGCAAATAATATCCAAAAGTTTTTAGATTTGCACTTAAAACTGTCCATTGTCGTAAATATCGGTTCTGGATATCTGTTATCAGCACATAAACATGCAAATAATATCCAAAAGTTTTTATATTTGCACTTAAAACTGTCCATTATCATAAATATCGGTTCTGGATATCGGTTATCGGGCACATAAACATGCAAATAATATCCAAAATTTTTTAGATTTGCACTTAAAACTGTCCATTATCATAAATATCGGTTCTGGATATCGGTTATCGGCACATAAACATGCAAATAATATCCAGAAGTTTTTAGATTTGCTCATAAGACTGACCATTATCATAAATATCGGTTCTGGATATCGGTTATCGGGCACATAAACATGC
This sequence comes from Cyprinella venusta, assembly GCA_038021265.1. Taxonomy (NCBI): domain Eukaryota; kingdom Metazoa; phylum Chordata; class Actinopteri; order Cypriniformes; family Leuciscidae; genus Cyprinella; species Cyprinella venusta. Next base: position 1,466,173 of record CM075875.1, on the reverse strand, counting down.
AAATAATATCCAAAAGTTTTTAGATTTGCACTTAAAACTGTCCATTGTCGTAAATATCAGTTCTGGATATCTGTTATCAGCACATAAACATGCAAATAATATCCAAAAGTTTTTATATTTGCACTTAAAACTGTCCATTATCATAAATATCGGTTCTGGATATCGGTTAACGGCACATTAACATGCAAATAATATCCAGAAGTTTTTATATTTGCACATAAGACTGACCATTATCATAAATATCAGTTCTGGATATCGGTTATCGGCACATTAACATGCAAATAATATCCAGAAGTTTTTATATTTGCACATAAGACTGACCATTATCATAAATATCAGTTCTGGATATCGGTTATCGGCACATAAACATGCAAATAATATCCAGACGTTTTTATATTTGCACTTAAAACTGTCAATTATCATAAATATCGGTTCTGGATATCGGTTAACGGCACATAAACATGCAAATAATATCCAGAAGTTTTTATATTTGCACATAAGACTGACCATTATCATAAATATCGGTTCTGGATATCTGTTATCAGCACATAAACATGCAAATAATATCCAGAAGTTTTTAGATTTGCACTTAAAACTGTCCATTATCATAAATATCGGTTCTGGATATCGGTTATCGGCACATTAACATGCAAATAATATCCAGAAGTTTTTAGATTTGCACATAAGACTGACCATTATCATAAATATCGGTAAAACCGATTATCGGTCTCTTTGTTTTCTTGAAATTTTAAGGTTAAAGAGATTTCAATAGTTCACAGTCTTTTTGAATACATGTATTTGTTGTATGATTTCTCCCAGGTGTATCCAGACAGCAGTCTGCAGGAGTTTTTAGAGGAGCTCGACGCTCTTTGTGCTCCAGAGACTGACATTGAAAACGCAAAGCCATGTGCATCTGAAGAGACCCGGAACACAATCGGTGCCGTGACCTCTAATGGGACGGCGGACCAGAATACAGAAATTGCTCATTCTGAGCCGCTTCCTCAGAGGACCATTGAGAAAAAGGTCCGCTTTTCTGAGACCCGTGACAAGAACAAGTCAGAAACCGAGACCAGTGCTCTGCAAGCGGCCTCACTGGTCACCAACGGCCCTGTAGAAGAAGACGACGGACAAACATCGGCACAAGACGACAGCGAATGTATCCAGAAAGAGGTAAAACCTTCGTCTCCGGAGCAGGAAAAACTGAATCCAGCCACTGAAGGAAGTGCAACTGAACTACTGGAACCGGACGAGAACAAACCTGTTGAACACAGCAAGAGCTGCTCCTCTAGAGGAAACGGTACGAGTACATTGACTTTTGCTCAGATTTGCCGTGTAGATGAGTCAACAATACTTGCTGAAAGTCTGTGGCGGTTATCATCAATGTATATATATTTGTATAAATGTATGTAAATGATAATGTATTAACAAGTACATTAAGTACTTGTTTTTGAAAGTAGTGTCTTGACTTATTTAAAGTCTGTGTGATTTTGGCTAAAATCTGAAGTCTTTCATCGTTATTCTGACAGCCGATTAATGACCTATCAAATTTTACCTTGGTTTTTCAAGACCAGCCGTGACCAAAACTAACGTTAGAGATTTGTAGCCACCAATTAATTAATAATAACTGAGATCGTACAGTGTGACATGGCTTACAGCAATGATCATGTTCGTATAGTCTGACAAGCAACAATCGTAAATCGGACGGCTGAAGTCTGCATTTATTTGATCAAAAATGCAGTGAAAATGTATTATAATTTAAAATAACTGTTCTCTATGTGAATATATAGTAAAGTGTAATTTATTCCTGTGATTTTCAGCATCATTACTCCAGTCTTCAGTGTCACATGATCCTTCAGAATTAACTCTAATATGATGATTTAATTAAAGAAACATTTATGATTATTATCAGTGTTAAACGCCGTTGTGCTGCTTAATATTTTTATGGAAACTCTTATTATTTTTTTTAATCAGGATTCCCTGATTAATAGTTCAAAAGAACAGCATTTATTATAAATAGAACTTTTTTTGTAATATTTATTAATTTTATAAATGTATTTTCTATCAAGATAATGTGCCTTTGCTAAATTAAAGTATTTATTTTTCACAGTATTACTGTTTTTACTGTATTTTTGGTCAAAGAAATGCAGCCTTGTTGAGCAGAAGAGACTTTCAAAAGCATTAAAAATCTTAATGTTTACATATGTATATTAAAATTAGGGCTGTCAAACGATTAATCGGGATTGATCGCATCCAAAATAAAAGTTTGTGTCTACATAATATATGTGGGTGCATTTTGTATGATTATTTTATATTTATATAAATACACACATGCATGTATATTTAAGAAAAAATTAGGGCTGTCAAACGATTAATCGCATCCAAAATAAAAGTTTTTGTTTACATAATATATGTGTGGGCACTGTGTATAATTATTTTGTATATATATATATATATATATATATATATATATATATATATATATATATATATAAATACACACACATGCATGTATATTTAAGAAAAAAATATTATTTAAATATAAAATATTTATATTTATATATAATATAAATTATATATAAGTCTATACAGTATGTACATGAAAATATTTCTTAAATATATACAAGCATGTGTGTGTATTTATATATATGAAATAATTATACACACTACACACACATATATTATGTAAACACAAACTTTTATTTTGGATGCGATTAATCGCGATTAATCATTTGACAGCCCTACAAAAAAAAATAATAAAAAAAAATATATATATATATACATTAAAATATTTCTTAAATATATACAAGCATGTGTGTGTATTTATATATATATATATATAAAATAATTATACACAGTGCACCCACATATATTATGTGAAACACAAACTTTTATTTTGGATGTGATTAATCGTTTGACAGCCCTAATTAAAATATGTATTTTAATCAACTTAAATGTTTATATATTTTTTTTTACATTTTTAATTCCATTTGTCACTTATATTGACGTTTTTTCCCCATATCCCTATGGAAAAAATGAACAGGAGACGATGCAAATGCACTCTGATTGTGACACATATTAGGTTTTGGGAGGTTGTGCATCCTTTTGTTTTCACTGAGATCATGTGTGTGTGTTTCTCTCTCTCACGCAGAAGAACTGATGGACGGTGTGTGTGTCCTGAATCTGGATCCGGGCGACGCTCTTCCCGACTGCAGCACCAGCGCTGATATGGTGAGTGCAGCATTAAAGCATCAATCCTCATTTGACTTGCAGATTTGAAGTGTCCCACCTCACAGGATTTAGCGGCCCACTGAAACTCCATTATGGAGCTGAAGTGCTTCAGAAATACCCTAGGAAGCAGCACTATATATGTAACCAGGCCACATTTCCAACCTACGAAGCAAAGAGCACAGTGACATGCGTTTTAAAATGTTTAAATTAGGGCTGTGCAAAAGTTAATTGCGATTAATCGCATCCAAAATAAAAGTCTGTGTTTACATAATATATTTGTGTGTGCTGTATATAATTATTTTGTATATATAAATACCTATGCATGCATGTATATATTTAAGGATTATTTGCACTTAAATTCTGTATATATATATATATATATATATATATATATATATAAACACATAACCTAAATTATATAAATATAAATATTTGATATATGAATAACACATTTTCTTAAATATATACATGCATGTGTGTGTATTTATATATACAAAATAATTATATACAGCACACACAAATATATTATGTAAACACAGACTTTTATTTTGGATGCGATTAATCGCAATTAACTTTTGCACAGCCCTACTTTAAATGCAACACTATTTCCACCTCTTTTATAATGAACAATATTGAGCTTAATTTTATAAATTCTGTTTTTATTCCAGGCAAGAGAGAATGGGAAAGTTGTTTAGATGGAAATGATGTCACTCACATCTGGGGCGAAACTTCATGCACTAAAACCAAAACAGAAGAACAAAAATATAATTTGCCTTTTTTTTTATTTAACTGATACTCGCGTAACTCTTTAACCTTCTGTGTTTGGAAGATTTCATTGGGAATGTTTGTCATTTATTGAAAACACTGGTTCTGATTAGTAGATTGTTAATGCTTCAACGCACAATTAACCTTTATCTGAGCCACCAAACCCAAAAGTCCCATGTTTTTTGCGGGATCTTTGATGGTTTGGTGGGACTTTAGTCTGAAAGCACTACAAACAACTTGAATGTTTGACAAACCCATTTATACAGCACACTAACTGACTAACCCAGTAATAATCTTCATCAGAACTCATTTACGGCACTGAAATCGAGCCTGATCTCCTTCACAAGCACACGCGTCATGGGATTTTGTGTGGATAGTTCACAAGGATTGTTCAAGGATGTTTATTAGCACTTTATTTTGTATGAATACTCTGAAAAGCTATCAGAAATAAAACCATTAAAGGTGTTTACAGTGGGAATGAATTATCAAACTGATGTTCATCTTCACGTCATTTCGGTGTTTAAAGTTACGGTTTGGAGAACACATGAAGGGTTTAATGTTTAAAGTGACTAGGATTTGATTTTTATATTTTGCTGACACTTTTATTTTGTGTTCATTTGGTTTTGAAATGAATGTTAAATAATAATAATAAGCATTAAAATGTTTACCAGCCCCGTGCTGTGATGCTTGCACTGATTCCACTGCTCAAATTGTTTGTTTTTTACCATAATAACCATCAGTTATGATTCATTTTGTTGTGAAATGTTAAAATTATACGTTTTTATTTATGCATTTATACTTATATATATATTATTATATACGTATATATGCATTTATACCATATCAATATCTACCTTTAAAAGGTGTAGTAGATGTTAAATTGAATGACCTATGAATACATTTTATTACATTAAAATGCCACAATATTGGGGTTTCACATTAAGAATGTTTTTGTGGATTGTTTGTTAGAGAAGTGATAGATATACATATAAACATATTTTGCACTGCACTGCAGTCCATTAAAAATACACTGAATTCTCTTCAATTCCCTGTTGATTAAGCCTCTATTCTGGTCCATGTCCTTTTTTACCATAGAAGGATATAATGGACCATTTACTTGTGTGCATGAACTCTCTCTCTCTCACACACACACACACACACACACATATATATATATATATATATATATGACTCAACAGCCAACTTATTAGGGACACTTGTTCAACTTCATTAAAGGAGTAGTTCATTTTAAAAAAAAAGCTTTTGCTGATAATTTACTCGCCCCCATGTCATCCAAGATGTCCATGTCTTTCTTTCTTCAGTCGAAAAGAAATGAAGGTTTTTGATGAAAACATTCCAGGATTTTTCTCCATATAATGGACTTCAATGGGGTCCAAACGGTTAAAGATCCAAATGAGAGTTTCAGTGCAGCTTCAAATGGCTTTAAATGATTCCAGACGATGAATAAGGGTCTTATCAAGTGAAACGATCGCTCATTTAATAAATAAATAAAAATAGTTTAAGTTTTATAAGCTCAAATGCTCGCCTTGCTCTGTTCTGTGACGCACGTTCGTGACTCTCCTGTTCGAACTCGTTCATCAAAATGAACGAATCTTTTTCCAAGTCATTTGGTTCATTCAACAAACGAATTATTTCAGGTAAGCTGTCTTGTTTCCAACTATCCACTTTTTAAGCTCAAGGTCACATCGTGAACGTGCTTCACAAGTAAATCAAAAATACACACATACAGTAAAACAAAACATGTCAAAAATTCAACCCAGAAAGACCTAAGAAATAAAAACAGAGCATTTGTAATAAGTAACAGAATTCAAACCTGGCAACCACATATTATTTAAAAAAATACTTGCAACATTAAAATGAGATTTTAATATTATTAATATTTTCCAGCTTTTTGTTGTTTTGACCTGCTTCGCTCACTCTCACCCGATCCATAAAAGGGGCGGAGCTTATCGCACATTTGATAATTCAATTTTTATGCAAGTCGATTTACTCTGGGATATTTTCACATGCTAAAACAATCATTGCTGTGTAAATCAAGTAAAATAACTCACTCCAGTGGAAATTACATTTGTGTAACAGAGACCAAAAAAAAAACAAAACAAAAAAACCCGTGTTGTGTTGTTTTGAACAGGCAGCGCTGCCTCAGACCTCTGCGTTCTGCTTAATAGAGGATCTCCTGGGATTAGTCTTATTATTTTTAAAAGCCTCCCATCGGCCGGTTGCTCTGGAAATCACTCCCAGTTCTCTTCAAACACAGCTTTGTCTTCTGTTACTCTTTTAATTACCCTTTTCCAGCAGGCATGCTCAGGGACAGCATCATCCTCGGGGACCCGCGGCGGGCGGTCACGTGACGCGTGTCTCATAACGATTATTTGGCGTATTTCTTTTACTGTCTATGTTATTTGGATGTTAGATTAAGGTACATTAGCTGAATCTTCTTGTTTTTGGGCAAATGTTATTCTCGTGAAGATGCAAAGAGTGAAACATCACCCAGCTAGCTTTGACGTAGGCAATATAAAGGCAACGGAAGTTTAATTTCATCACTAGCATTGATTCTTGCTGTAAACATCACTAATGCGTTTCACATGTATTCAAAAAGTCCACGGTAAGCATGTAAATTGGTATAAAGGTGAGAGTATTATGATTAGCTATAAAAGATGGGAAGAATACAGCTCAAAAATCACATTTCTTAATAAACGATTGCAAAGAATTCAGATCTTTCACCATTTACTGTACATATTATTGTGAAAATATTCAGATGCAGAGAAATCTCCATACAGGAAGGGCAAGGAATCAGGCTCAAGCACATTCGCTCCTGTGGGGAAAATCAAGTTTTAATGTTGTTTATGTGTCTATGTGGTGTTTTTATTTTGTTTTAAGACACACCGTGTGTAAGTTCATAAGTGGACAGCATTGAGTATTTCCTCGTTAAAACTGCAGTGAACCAAAGACAGCTTTGAAATCGCTGGTGTTTCTGACGTCACAAACGACCTTGTAACCAATCAGATCAACGTGTGATCGTCAACCAGTGGATCTCTGAGTGAATGAGTGGAGGCGGGGCTCATTTGCATACTCATAATATATCCGCGCATACTAAATGAGGCAAGGGTGTCGAGTTACATTCAAGATGTTATAAGACGAAAAACGCTTATATTTCAATGGGGACCAAACGGTTTACGGTTTCAGTGCAGCTTCAAAGAGCTTTAAACGACACCAGACGTCGAATACGCGTCTTATCAAGCGAAACGATCGCTAATTTTTTTTAAATAAATAAATAAAAAAGTTTAATTAACAAAATGACTCGGAAAAAAGATTCGTTCATTTTGATGAACAGGAGAGTCACGAACGCGCATCACAGAACAGAGCAAGGCTAGCATTTGAGCTTATAAAACTTAAACTTTGTTATTTATTTATTAAATGAGCGATCGTTTCACTTGATACAGTGTTAATTTTGGCACCCATTTTTGATTTAGTCTTAGTCTTCATCTTCAGACGAAAATGTTTATTGGTCTTATTTACATTTCAGTCATTTTGTCTTTCATAGTTTTAGTCTAGTTTTAGTTGACGAAAAGTCATTGCAATTTTTGTCAACTTTTAGTCATTACGTTTAGTCAAACTGCAGTTACCGAGATTAATTTTGGTAGCGATTTATATGTAGTCTTTACTATTTAGGGAAAAAAAGCTTAAAATTAATTAAGCTTATGAGAAATTGAAACGTTTTGTTGACATTGCACTCTTTAGCTGTAGCACTTGTGCAATTCTACATATCCATTTCCCTCAGTTCAGTGGATCTCCAATTTTTCTCTAGTCACACCTTTCCATTAAGAGACAATATTTGCCCTTTTAATCGAATTTTCCTGTTAATTTTTTTACCTTTATAAATATCTTTATAAAATAAATAATGCTTTAAGTGAGTCACTGAGTCATTCATTCATTCACTAACGAAGCAATGCTGTCCTTATGAACGGATCATTCAATCTCACGATTCGTTCAAAGCCACAGATTCGTTCACAAATGTAGAACATCACTTATTCGTACCCTTTTGTTTGTTGAACTGATGTATAAAATCAATCAATTTCAATGTATAAAATCGATATTCAGAAAACATTGCATTCTTGCTCGTATAATATGATCAACATTAAACACAGCTGGATGTCAGCCTGCATTTTGACCGCAGATTTAGTCGCACAAACAGCTCGAGCAGCTCGTAACAGAACCAAGACCGACATGAATGACGCTTTAAGTTGAAAATTTCAAATGAAGATCGCTGAACTAAAGTTTAGCTTGTCTGTGTTTTCTGATCATCCACACACTTCTTCTTCCGCAGTGTAGAGAGAGAGAGTGTGCGCATTACAATGCGCGTGGTTGCCAGATACTATTGAAAAGACCGGCTAAAATCGTGTTTTTTTAACAGAAATCTCTGACCGGGGATTTATAGTTTTGAAATCTGGCAACCGTAAGCATGAACGCTCCTAAAAACAGTCAATGTGTTGTTTTTCCTTTATTTGATAAAAACAAGTGGTTTTAATTTTTAAAACACATTTCAGTCTCGTCTTTATTCGTCAACGATATTGCATGTGTTGATATAGTCACATTGATTGTTAATGACGTGGGTTTCGTCTCTCATCGTCTTGTCTTAGTCAGGGAAAAAAAGGTCGTCAACGAACATTTTTCGTCATAGTTTTCGTTAACAAAATTAACACTGACTTGATAAGACCCTTATTCATCGTCTGGTGTCGTTTAAAGCCCTTTGAACAGTTTGTAGTTTGCACTGAAACTCTCATTTGGACCTTGAACCGTTTGGACCCCATTGAAGTCCATTATATGGAGAAAAATCCTGGAATGTTTTCATCAAAAACATTAAAATCTTGGATGACATGGGGCCAAGTAAATTACATAAATATTAATATTATTTAACTTTAATTCAATAAAGGTTAAAGAGAATGAACAATTCACAGATTCTTGATTTTATTGCATTTTACAAAATCCCAACCTTTCTGGAAATGGCTGGGGTTGTGTAAGGTGTTTTATCTTAACATTATATACAGCTGCAGAGCTTCTTCTAGTAAAACCGAGACGCTCAGCCCTGTAAAGAGGCCGTGCTGCTTATCCCACCAGTTATTCTAGAAATGGGACAGAAAGCCTCGCAAAAATCCACTTAGTTCCAGTGCCAGAAATAAGTGTTGATCTGGCCCGGTCCGGCTTGTCTCGGCTGGTCTCCTGGCAGTGCTCGTGCTGCAGTGCGCTGGAAAATGGCTCCCAGGTCTCTCGGCACACATTAGATTACATCATGAGCACCTGCAGCTGTGAACTCAGCCGGTCCCGGACGCTGACGGGAAACGAGGATCAGTAATGGACGGGCTGGGTTACAGCACTCTTCACTTGTCTCTCGGCTCGATTAATAATGCATGTCTGGTCTGACTGATGATCCTTGAAAAGCCCATTATGAACCTTTAACATAATCAAACACAAGCTTTGACTGCATGGTTCTCCGAGGATTTTGCTTCGGGATGCAGACCAAAGACAACATTGTTTATCATGCTTAAGTACCTAAAATGTCCTTAACATCAAACTGGAGGTTTATTAAAGGGATAGTTGACTTTGAAATTAATTTTTGGTGTTTTATCTTACCTCAAGGGCATCCGAGATGTAGGTGTCTTTGTTTCCACAATATTTTCAATTTTGATATTTTTAGGTCTGTCAGTCATATAAATACTGTTCGTTTTCTCTCACAAACCGCTCGTTTCGTGTCTTATGCCATCAATGTGTACACTCTCAGAAAAAAAGGTACAAAAGTTGTCACTGGGGGTGTACCTTTTCAAAAGGTACACTTTTGTCCATTTCATGAGCTAATAAGTACATTTTAGGTGTTAATATGTACATTTTAAGTGTTAATATGTTAATTTTAAGTGCTAACATGTCAATTTCAGGAGCTAATGTGTCAATTTCATGAGCTAGTATGTCCATTTTAGGTGTTAATTTGTACATTTTGGGTGCTAATATGTACATTTCAAGTGTTAATATGTACATTTTAAGTGTTAATATGTACATTTTAGGTGCTAATATCTACATTTTAGATGCTAATATGTACATTTTATGTGCTAATATGTCAATTTCATGATCTAATATGTCCATTTTAGGTGGTAATATGTACATTTTATGTGCTAATATGTACCATTAAGGTACCAATATGCAGCCTTTGGGTACAAAAGTGTACCTTTTGAAAAGGTACAGCCCCAGTGACAGCTTTTGTACCTTTTTTTCGGAGAGTGTACTTACATTTACGAGTCATTAAATCATGTTTAATCTGGACTTTTCTGTGCATGCTCTTTGAGGTGGTGACCATAGACCTCCATTATATGACTGACGGACAACAACCTAAAAATGCTAAAAGACACCTACATCTTGGATGCCCTTGAGGTAAGATAAAACAAAAATTAATTTCAAAGTGAACTATCTCTTTAATAGTGGAATGAACTGATTGAGCCAAATATGCAATATTAATAATAGAGTGAATGCACAAAGAACTTTGCAAACTGCAAACATTGGGTTAATCTTGTATTATGAAATATAATATTTGACTGGACACATGACTTTTGGCATCAATAAACGATATGGTTAGTTGTGTTTGTTTATTTGTATTGACCATCGATCTGAACGAAGCTTTGGCCCGCCGCCCACCAGTCGAAACCTCTCATTTAACTTGCATGCATGCTGTTAAAACTTTGGTTTATATTCGTACTTGTGTGAAATATTTCAATTATTAATATGCATATGTGCTTCTTTTTGAGTAACAATCTAATAAAAAACGTGCCATTTTGATTAAGACTTTTAACAAATATTATAATTTTACATTTAACATTTCTGAAGAAAATGCATGGTCATGTCCATGCAAAACTCAATGTCAATGATGCTATATGGTTGCTCTTAATTAAAAATAACATTTGGAAAATCATCTTATCTCCAGATGTGGCTTGTTGAGGGATTTTTTCACCTGTTTTACGCACACACACACACAACTTCAGTGGTGCTGGAGGTTTCATCACATGACTGTCAGCAGTTCTAGTGAGGACGGACTTGGTAAACAAGTCTGATAATTGAATCTCAAGGGGGTTTGCACACTAAAAACTGACATTTTAACTAGTCAAGTCAACATTGATTTGTTCCCACAGCGGCTGAATCAATCGTCTTCAGTCACAGGACAGAGAAAGTTCAGAACATCTTGTTTACAGGTTAATAGTTTTAAAAGCACTTTTTTGTGGTTTTGTTACTTGTAGTTGTGCATAATTTACCGTTATATAACTTTCACCCTAAAATAAAGTGCTATCAAAAACTCTCCTTGCAGTTTGATTAATCATAATAATGAAATAAGTGTAATTGAAGAGAGTGACGGTTAGTTCACTTTTAAATTTGTACTTTAATATTTAAAATCATTGTTTTAATAATCTTTTGTCAACTGCGCTAACTTTAATACTAAAGCGCATGTATTGTTCAAAATTACATTTAAAGGTTTTAAAGTTCATTACGAGCATGCAATTGTAACTAGATTTAAATATGACACACAAGTTTTAATAGAAATTGCATTGCATATATTAGTTTAGCATAAACGCTTGAAGCAATTGAACTGAAATTGCATATAAAGATGTACTTTTCAAGTTCAAATAATTGCATTTAATATAAATTTAAACTATAATACATTTTCATTTAATTGCAAAAGCATGCAATTAAGTGTCTGAAAATATTGCATTCAGTTCGCACTTAAGCAGATATCATTCGCGTATTATGATTTCTAAAAGTATGCTTTTAAAGTAGGGCTGTGCAAAAGTTAATTGCGATTAAACGCATCCAAAATAAAAGTCTATGTTTACATAATATATTTCTGTGTGCTGTATATAATTATTTTGTATATATAAATACCTATGCATTCATGTATATATTTAAGAATTATTTGCGCTTAAATTCTGTATGTATATATAAATACATAATCTATATTATATAGGCTAAATATAAATATTTTATACATGAATAACACATTTTCTTAAATATATACATGCATGTGTGTGTATTTATATATACAAAATAATTATATAGCTACAGCACACACAAATATATTATATAAACACAGACTTTTATTTTGGATGCGATTAATCGCAATTAACTTTTGCACAGCCCTATTTTAAAGTAAACACACTATCCTCTTCTCGAGGTGTGTATTTGTGCACAGGTGTTTTCCAGAAGATGCACAGTGTAAATGTGCTTTGCTGTTCCAGTTGCACAGATATTTTCCAGCATGTGCTGTAACAGGTCACCGCGCGCGCTGAAAATAGAGCAGGATTGTGTAATCTCTGCTTTTGACTCAGAACTGTAAAACAATCGATAAGCCTTGACCGTAGAGCTCTGCTAAACATGCATAGATCAATACATGAGACTGAGCAAGCTTTGACTGCTTCTCGAAGGATTTTGCATCACCAACACATTGTTTATCGCGCATAAGTGCTTGAAATGTCCTCTGCAATCAAACAAATATTCTAGACCGATGATAAGGGTGTGTGTGCGGGTCACTACGAGGACACAAGACCGGAAATGACCCGAATACAACCAATAAATTCTCTATTATGAATATGAATCATGCACACACACACTAGTCCTGCTCTAATCTGCTCAAAGATCAACAAAATTGATTTTTACATCTGACTAATCCAGGATTAAACAGTGTGCTCACCTTGACCACTACGATAATCAGTGTAAGTGATTGATGTGCATGCGTGTGAACCCCTCATCCAATCTACAACGAAGGAAATGAGTGTTTGTTTACTGTTATAATAGAGTTTATTAACCATTCGAGTGATGTATTCTACATTATTTGCCGTAAAAATGATGCGAAATGTTTACTAAACAGTATGATAAGTATTATTTGCACATACCTGAGCATCGACACAGGTTCCTCTCTAAACACAAGAATCCTGATTAATTGGTTAACAGGTAATTCATGCAAGCTTTCAGTGTTGATATTTTAAAAGCTTGACCCTTCCCGACCCCCATAAACATGGCTGTTCATATTCATAACAAGGCATTGCGCGTAATGGACAGTCTCCGGTTCGGATGAATGAATCCTAAACGATTGAATGACGAGGCCAGCCGGTGATTTTTGGACTATACGTTCCGAGGATATAAAGTTAAAGCCCATTACACTGCAAACGTCCACCGAGGATGCCGAGTATTAAGGCGAAACGAAAAGGGCAGATTATATTTGATCGTAATGCGTTTATTACGTTTATGTCCGACGTTTATGTCCGACAGTGCGCGCTCCCGGCCTCCTCTCCAGTCTCAAAGCGTCCCTTAGTTCTTTCTGTGCTTGTTGTTATCCGTGTTATCAGACCCTAAGTGAGTTTGTGTTCTTCCTCCGAAGCCGTCCTCGTCCCTGCGCGCGTCCTGGTGCGCGTCTCCGCCGGCGCGGGACCGGGTCCGTGTGTCTGCGGCGTTCGGGCTCTCCGCGGCGGGCACGGTGTACCTGTAGAAGTCCCCGGACTGGGACTGCGCGCTTTCGGGGAGCGACCTCGCTGTCCGGTTGGAGCCGGTGCTGTTGAAGTGGATCGGATCCACGGACGCGCTGCTGTTGCTGATCGCGGAGATGTTGCTGTTGGTGTCGTTGGATGACGGAGAGTTGGGTTTCGTGTTATTGGGTCCGGAGGGTTTCCATATGAGACTGTAGTAAATGGCCAGGATGATCGCGGCCAGAGACACGGATAAAACATACGCGAACACGGTGGCCAGTCTTACCCACTTCTTATTGGTTTTTGCAGCCATCTTTGCCTTCTTGTCGCCCGTGTAAGTGGCAGGTTTGCCCCTCTCCATGTTGGGCATCTGGTCTCTGTCCCGGTTGACCCGTTTCTTTCCTCGATGCTCCACGGTCGCGTCCGTCTTGGAGGATCTTGATGATCACACGCTTTCGGTTGCGGTTAAATCGATTGACTTTCGTCCATGGCGCTTGAAATGTCTCAGAAATCCATCAGGATCATGTTGCAGCTCGATGTGGATGCTGATGAGGATGATGATGATGATGCTTCTGGTGTTTTCCAGCATCCACTGCTGCTTTTTCCCCAAAGACAGAGATGTTTCTGATCAAAATATCATGGGATGGATTAGCGAGGCTTGGAAATTATGAGGCGGTTCATACTGTCTCTGTGTGTGTGAGTGTGTGTGTGAGTGTGTGTTGAACTGAAGAAGAGGCTTCATCAGCTAAAAATACAGGAGAGGAGGAGGAAGAGGAGGAGACTCTTAAAGGACCAGCGGAGACTGAAGAAGGAAAACACGCGAACATGATGATCAGTTCAAGATCTGGTAACCCTTTATAATATTTTTTTTAATAATTATAATAATTTATCATAATTATCATATTTTTTATATAATAATTATTATATATAAATTTTAATAATTATAAAAAATATTATAATAATTATAATAATTTATATAATTAATAATTATTATAATTATTATAATAATTATTATTAAAACTTATAATCATTTTTGCATTAAAATATTAATACATATTATTTAAAATGCATTGTATGTGTGTGTGCTTCATGGTAACATTTTCAGTTAACTGGTTTTAGACAATATTAGCCTGTATTATAATATATATATATATATATATATATATATATATATAAAATATGATTTTATATTTGACCTGTATCAACCTAAATGGGTTAGGGTTAGGGCAATATTTTTCAAAATTAGAATATATATATATATATATATATATATATATATATATATGGAACAATTTCAGTATTAAATGTATAGTTTTATTAGTGCTGTCAACCCGATTAATTTCACACATATATATATATATATATATATATATATATATATATATATATATATATATATATATATATATATATATATATATATATATATATGCGAATTCTTTGCACTCTTGATAATCAAAGATGGCTGTAAAAATAAGTCTGTAATGTTAATCTTTCATTCAAAAAAAATCTAAAAAAAAAAAAACCCAAACAAACCAAAAAATCATTGAAGTAAAATAATTGAAAATGGTGGGGAATCGGATTATGTGATCGAATGTTTCACAAGAGTGAGTGAAAGCACAGAATATAGTTGTGATGTGCAGATTTCTCACTCGCCAGCAGAGGGAACTCTAAACCGCTCGATAAACCTCTTTCATGGACTCAATTTCCCACAGTGCTTTGTTTGTCATCAATCATGTGCATCCATTGATCTAAATCACGACACGAGCTCTGTGATAAAGGCCTATTGAATGTTTTTGTCATTATAGATCACTGTGTGCATCTGTTCCTCATCATCACCTCGTCACCTCTCTCTGTGAGTCTGCCTGTTTATTCCTGTTCAGTTGGTTATCGTTGCTAAGTCTTGTCTAAACAGCATTAGCCTACTGAGCGTTTCCCCGGTTTTCTCGTTTCTGGATTGTTTTTTTTGGACTGATTCACTGTGCTCTGATCTTCTGCCTTTTTAATGGACTATGATTTTCTTCCAATTATGATTGAATTTCCAATACACTGATTTCACGCAGCCCTTATTTTGAAATGGAAAGCGAGGCTCCGGTAGGAAGTAAACCGGAAGTGAATGTATTTTTGAATTTTATTGATTTAGTTATTTTTTAATTTATTTATTTTTTTTATTTACTTTTTTATTTAATTTGTTTTATTATTATTTATTTATTTATTTTAGTGTTTTGAGTTCCTTCAGTCTATTTGTTCTCCCTTGTCACGTGAACAGTGCAGAGGATGTCTTTTTGGATGATGTGCGGGAGGTGTGACTCTTGGGTTGTAATACAATAAGATTTATATTGTACATTTTGAGAATTTCATATGTTCTTTCTTTGTTAGATTTCTTTATTGTTTATTGTAATGAGAAAAAGTTAAATTAAAAAAAAGGAGAGTGACGACGCGTCATCAATCCGGAAGTCGGCCATGTTGGATCCACAGAACATAAACAATCTTTGAACTGAACGGACTCGTAAATTTGCATTTAGATCTTCTCTTATTGTGTTCAGTTCCCTATATCAAATAGCAGCAAGAGATTGTTGAGCTTCACTAATAGAAAGTGTCTTTAAGAAAACAGCTAAAGATTGAAAAATTCATCCATTAGGGCAATAATTAAGAAGTTCCAATCGACTAAAGATGTTCTGAATCTTCCTGAAGAAGACGTGTGTCTGTCGTCAATGCAAGAATAAGAGTGGACAAACACTCTCTGAGGATCACACATGGAGAATTGTAATAATTCTGACCACGACTGTATATAGTCTATATTTGTACATTAAACAATAATGTAATTACTATTACTATTAATAATTTTAATAATTAGAACAGTATGTATTAGACCTATATTTAATACTGATTGTGAAATATTTGAACTGATATTTTTACTGAGTATTGATTAACTGATATAATTCTATACTGATAGAATTACTGAATACTGAACAATATACTGATTGTTCACTTGGGATAAAATACATCCTCTATCAATAATGACATTTCTATTTAAATGTACAACTATTAATGATCCGTTATGAAGTATGATTCAATAATATTAACGACTTTTTCATATCCCTTTTTCCAGATTTGAATGAATCCTTCAGAAAACTTGATATTGAAGCGATGTTGAAGATGAAGATGGCGTCAGGGATGCTGAGACGTACCTATGCAGGTGTGTGTGTTAGTGTGTGTTCCTTCAAGCATGACCTCAGAGAGACCTTCAGTGCTGGAGGTCAGTGATTGGTTCAGACCAGCCGGCCAATCAGGGCAAGACATTATGGTGCAGGATTCCAAACTCTAATTCTGATTGGCTCGTGCAGCAGCAGCTCCAGTGATGATCCTGTGGGCACAGAAGAGAGGTTCACCTGTGTGTGTGTTCACTTCTGAGGAGAAATATGTCCTTAAACTATAACTAAGTAACACATGTTTACCTGACAATCTAAATAAGAACACGCCACTGTTTGTAGTTCAAAACAATATTATTAATATTAACTGATATTCACTCAATTCTAGGGATTCTAGTGTTTAGTTGCTCCTTCTCATGCATTGTGAAGTGAACTGACTGAACACACACTGTAGTTTGGGGAACAGCCTCATGTTAATGTGATGATTTACATGTGTCAGCGCCGGACAGGCTCATATTTGACTATTAGCCAAACGACACGAACATGATTCTGAAGCACAGCTCCTTCTGCTCACTCACATCTGTGCTTTAAGTCCTGCTTAGTTCATCAACATACTAATGAAACATCTCTGACGTGTGTGTGTGTGTGTGTGTGTGTGTGCCGCACCCTTTCAGAGACCTAGAGTCCTTGTCATTATGCTTGTTCGTTATGATGCTCACTATGATCGGTTAACAACCAATCAGACAACAGGGAATGTTCTCACGTGAAGCTTCTCTTAAAGTTATCATCAAATGTTCTTCCAGTAACGTTAATAACGTTTATTTAAAGTTATGGGGTCTTTAATGGTTTTCTCAGAATATTAGCATTAAAACATTATTTATACATCATTCATGGAATTGAATGATGTATAAATAATGTTACATTATTTTATGTAACAATACATTCCAGTACTTAAACAATGCCCAAGTTTGATTCAGTTTAAAAAAAATTGTAAAAATATGATATTTGCAAGGTATAGAGAGGAGGTTATTAGTTAGGTGATAGTTTATTTATATTTTTTCCTCTTTTTTTATTATTATTTTTTCATTTATTTTTCTTATGTAATTTTTATTATTATTGAAGATGTATATAGACATAGGTAGATATGTATGTTGTTTTTGGTGTGTAGAAATATTCAGTCAACCGGTTAATTAGTTATCATTAGTTGAAGGTGGGGTAGGATTGAATAAGCTTATGCTTCTTCCTACTCCTATTCGGACATGTATAAGTTAAAAATAGTTTTTTTTTCTCTGTTTTTTTTTTGTTAGTTAGTTTGTTTGTTTTTTCTACATGTTCGAAATAAACTTTTCATCCATTCATTCATTCTTCTGAAACGTTTCTACCGGTTTTCGGAATGTTCAGAGATCATTTAAATGTAACGTTCCGTGTGAAGAATAATAAAATGGAATGTTCCCTTAACAGTTTTTAAACAGTTTTAAATATAATAAAAACATAAAAAACTGGACATTTAGACCATTCAGAGAACATTTAGCTGGGTTAAAATTTAGGAAGATTTATGTATTTGAATTGCATGTAAAATTTCCACTCATTTTACAGACAAATATACATTTAATGGGATGCATATCTGGGATCAAACGTACGATTTCTGCCTTTTAAATACACAATTTAGTTATTTAATTTCATTTCATGTTTATTTTAGTTTACCTTTGTATATGTGTTCATTTTATGTAGGCCAATAATAATAGTATATGTATATTAGGGCTGGGAAAAGATTAATCGCGATTAATCGCGTCCAAAATAAAAGTTTGTGTTTACGTAATATATGTGGGCGTAGTGTGTATAATTGTTTTGTATATATGAATACACACATATGCATGTATATATTTAAGAAAAATGTGTTATTAATAAATCAAATATTTATTTTAATGTATAATATTAATTTTGTATAAAAATATATAAAGTATATACATGCAAATATTTCTGAAATGTTTACATGCATGTGTGTGTATTTATATATATATAATAATTATACACACTACACACACATATATTATGTAAAAACAAACTTTTATTTTGGATGCGATTAATCGCGATTAATCTTTTCCCAGCCCTAATGTATATATATATATATATATATATATATAGTATGATGTATAGTATAATACTATATATTTAACATTAATAAGTCCAGTTTGCTCACAGCTAGCCTGAGATACATTTAACTGATTAAATATAATTTACTAATTTTATAATAATTTAATTTTATATAATTTAATTTAAATTTTATATAATTTAATTTTTAATTAACTATAATTCACAATGAACAGATTTATACTGATTCTTAAAAAATGCATTTTGAAAAAAACAAAAACCATTTAAATAAAACCAAATAGATGCAAATAGCTACTAATAAACTGCCAGGATTTCTTAGAGTGCAGAAAGTTTTATTCATGTGACAAACACACTCACACACACACACACACACATAATCCAAACGGATGGAAATTTGATATGCAATTGAAATACATCATAAATGTGGTCTTAGACATATGGACATGTGCTCCTCTGTTGTTGGGTTGTGTGTATTGGGTTGTGTGTATGCTGAGAGCTGGGTGGGTCATCACACTCATTTGCAATGCATATGGAAGGCTGGACGTCCTACCGGCTCGTTTCAGTGAGTTTCCCCAAACTGGTCATTCTAACTGGGGACAATGAGTTGAAGCGTTAGACCAAAATGATTCGAACCCGTGCCACGCTACAGCCACCCGATGTCAAAGACTATCTCGTGAAGGGAGACAGGTTCACAAAATGGAAAGAAGTAAGTCCACATGAGCGTATTCTGGACATGATGATCTCTAAAAAGACTCAATTATTATGTGACGTCAGTGATTCTTTGGGGAAAACGGGTCGTTTATGATTTTATATTCGTCACAAGCCTTCATTTGTGTCATGGGAATCAAATTTTACAATCAAATCTCTTGACAGGACTCCAAGAAAACGACTCCGGTCACCATGAAGATGGACCCCAAGGGCTTCTACCTGTACTGGGTCAATCAGAGCAAGGTCAGTTTATTATAATAATAATTCTATTCTGTGGGGTCTTTTATGTCAGGTGGACCCATATCTCATGTTTTGTCTATTCTTTATACATTTCAGAGATCATCCTCTTTGTTTTTATGTGTTTTTACCCTGTATTATTATTCTAAATCACGTACCTGAAGTCTCACTGTGATCGTAATACCACAGTTTTTGACATATCATTACTGAATGATTGCCATATTATTTCACCGCAGTATTTACATTGAGCCTAGTCATACGTCTAAATGTCCAAAAACCACAGTATTACCGTAGTACAGTGTTAAAACCAGCCATCTGTCATGCAAATTACTCGTCGAAGAGAAGAATTTCAGTGTAAAAAGACAATAAAGTATAACTCTGACTGCGCTCTAAAAAACGCTGGGTTGTTTCAACCCAAATGTTGGGTCAAATATGGACAAACCCTACACTCTAAAAAATGCTGGGTTGTTTTAACCCAACGTTGGGTCAAATATGGACAAACCCGAAATGTTGGGTTAAAAATGTAATGTAAAAATTTAACCCAACTGCTGGGTTAGTCCATATTTGACCCAATGTTGGGTTAAAACAACCCAGCATTTTTTAGAGTGTAATGTTGGGTTAAAAATATACAGTTAAAATTGAAAGTTGAAGTTTTAAATGACATTTTTAACCCAACATTTGGGTTTGACCATATTTGACCCAAATTTGGGTTGAAACAAACCAGCGTTTTTGAGTGTTTTTAACACAACGCTCTAGACAATGCTGGGTTGTTTTAACCCAAATGTTGGGTCAAATATGGACAAACCCAAATGTTGGGTTAAAAATGGACAGTTAAAATTGAAAGTTGAAGTTTTATATGACATTTTTAACCCAACATTTGGGTTTGTACATATTTTACCCAAATTTGTGTTGAAACAAACCAGCGTTTTTATAGAGTGTTTTTAACATAACACTCTAGACAATGCTGGGTTGTTTTAACCCAAATGTTGGGTCAAATATGGACAAACCCAAACGTTGGGTTAAAAATGCACAGTTAAAATTGAAATTTGAAGTTGGGTTAAAATTTTAAATGACATTTTTAACCCAACATTTGGGTTTGTCCATATTTTACCCAAATTTGGGTTGAAACAACCCAGCATTGTTTATAGTGTATTTATATATATATATATTTATATATATATATATTCTGGGTTGTTTTAACCCAAATGTTGGGTCAAATATGGACAAACCCAAATGTTGGGTTAAAAATGTGCAGTTAAAATTGAAAGTTGAAGTTGGATTAAAATTTTAAATGACATTTTTAACCCAACATTTGGGTTTGTCCATATTTGACCCAACATTTGGGTTAAAACAACCCAGCATTTTTAGAGTGTGACGTTTAACTTTACTTAAAATATATAGTTTATTTTATATCACATTATAATTACACTTTTTAAAACATTTTTTCAGTTTTAGTCATAGTAGTTCTAGTACTTCAACTATACGTGCTTTATATTGGTTATTTAGCTAGCCAACAATTATCATATTAAGTTGAAATGTTTTGTAAAACATGGTTTCATCTTTATTACCACAAGAATTATTTTTAATAGATTTAGTTTTAGTCAACAACAACACTTGATAACATAGATTATAATACATTTACTATATAATTACTATGCAACTTAACACTCTAGACAACAGCATGTGATTTGTAAGGTCTTGATTGCAATTATTCTACAATAATTGTACAAAAATGTTTATTTATGTATCACAGATTTTTACATTTAATGCATTTGGCAGATGTTTTTATCTCACTATGTGTGATGAATCAAACCCATGACCTTTGCGTTGCGAACATCATGCTTTAGTTTGAGCTATTCAGAGACATTTTTATCACATTTTTACATTTTAATATTTAAGATTTGTTTTATAAGTCTTACCTATCATGCCTAAAACAGCATAATCCAGATGTAATATTCATTAGAGACGAGTTAAAAAATCACATAATAATTGACATTTTATTCTAGTCATAAAATCTTAGTGTCCTATTGTGGAATCGAACCCTTGACCTTGGCGTTGCGAACATCGCTCTCGTTTGAATGACAGAAAGTCCTGTTATTGCTCTGATCCTGTTCTGTGATGTCATTTCCTGTGTTTCTGTCCTGCAGGAAACAGAGTTTTTGGACATCTCCACCATCAGGGACACGAGAGCAGGAAAATATGCCAAAGCCCCGAAAGTAAGTGTCGTATCATGTTGTGTAACGCGTGTTTTGTTGCATAACGCATGAAGTATTTGTGTGAATTTGCCTTGCAAACAGTGGCGTTCATTGTTCACACACTTCCACAGCAATCATAACTCATCTCCAGATCACAAACAACTGCAGAGATTGAGCATTAAAATATGAAAATAGTAAATACTGATCATCCTTCTCACAAAGACATTTATGCATTTATACTTTCATCCTAATCGAGGAGCATTTCTGACACGCACATTTTAAAACACTATTAGAAATGTAAACTGAGTATTATTGATATTATATTTGACGTATTGATATCGTTATGTAAGTGGCACACAGCTGTTGGCCTCGTATGTCTCCCTTCGCTCATTTGCATTTGGCCGGATTTGTTTGCCGCTCTGGGTTGCTGATGTATGGAAAGCAGACGTTATGGATGAGATGTTTGACGTTACTAGAGCTTCACTCTTTCTTCAGCATCGCTTGCTTTGATGTTTTGATATCTGATGCAGTGATCTTCAGAGATATGAAGTGTACTGGGAATTTGAATGTACTTCAGGAATGACGTATGATTGTTCGACTCTTTCAGCATCCAAAAGTTCGTAATGTGTTCAACATGGACTTCCCTGACAGTCATCATCTGGC